>JAINUW010000399.1:0-440068 GCA_020205615.1 Panax quinquefolius | reverse complement strand
AATTAAAAATTATCTGCAAAAAATTGAACTAAACACATAAACATTTAACTAAACACATAAACATGCAAAATTAAATAAAACTAAACTACTATGGTATGCTCCCCAATACCCCCAAACTTAAAATATTCAATGTCCCCATTGAATGAAGGTAAAGGGTACAGAAAAACTCCCCTAATGATCGGCTTGACCACCCTCCTCGGGTGGTGAATCTGGTGGTGGATATAGCACTGCGGTTCCAAACTGCGGCCACTCTAGCATTGTTCCTTGCTGCACGAAGGCTTCTGCCAAGGCCCGAGTGAGTCCTGGGGAAAACGTTCCAAAATTGGCATACATGGCGTCGACTTTGCGCTTTGACCTTCGGAGCTGGCGATTGCTAGGAACGGTGTGTTCTCGGGTGGATGGATTGGCCTCATCTGTCGGAGGGGGCTGCGACGATGGCTCTGAGAATGTTGGCTGGATGATAAATCCTAATCCTTGTGGATGCGATTCACCCCCCGTCCAATCCTTGAACTTGGCAATGGTGGAAGGAGTGATGTCGTGGCTTGAATTTTGCAATTACTCGTCATTCCATGTGACTCCTTGTTGGGTACACAGCATGGCTGCCACAGAGGCATGCGGAATACTCCCATTCATGCTCCCCTGCCAATAACGCAGCATGTTCTGATGAATTAGGTGGCCGACATTAATATACTTACCTGTGATAATGCCCCATAAAATGATAGCTCTCTCAGTGAGTACTTTCATGTTTTGTGAGTGACTAATTAATTTGGTGCATATGAACGCATTCCATGCTTGGGCATAACGATTCGTGGTGGTCATTGGAAAAGATTGTGGCTTCTGGTCGTCCTCGGTTTATAATTCCATTTGATTCTGGGGATGCATAATCAAATTACTACGCCCAAGTCTGCCGTCAAATGTGCACCAGAACCCAATTCACGAGACCTGATTGGTGGTGTATCGCTTATTCCAAACACCGCTACGATGGTCGAGGGACGAAAATCCACTTGCATCAAGCGAACCAACGTTATCCCTCCTTTCACTCCATCTTCTTTGCATTTACGTAGAACTCCCGAACAACTCCCACGGAATAAAGATAGCGTTGCGGCTAAAGCGAACCCAGCCTCTTTCTCGTAGCATATTCCATAGTTGTCCATCTTGCTTATCAGGTTTAAATCCTCGTTCCTTCACAAACGATTAAGTCACGAGGTGATAATAAACTTGTTGAGCTTCCCAGCTGATAAATTTTCTGTGTTCCATGTTAACCTCTTCGTGATCACTGGATGATGAGTCAGATGATGAAGAGATGGAGATGGAACATATTCTTTTTGGATCCATGAGCAGATGATAGGTGGAGAATATAGATGCTCTGCCACAGATGAGAGTACCCCCAAACTTGCACTCTACAGGTTATGGTTATGGTTTTTGGCTTCTGTCATGCTGCTACTGCTATTTGTTCTTTCATGCTTGATCTCTTTCTCCATGCTTGGTCTCCATGCTTCATTGTACCTACATGCCATGCACATCTTCGTTTTTGCCTCGCCTTCACGCATCTATTAGCCACGTGCATTCTAATACCACCAAAATTAAGCTGATTCCTGCACTTATTCACCAAAAGGAGTTTTAAGTAAATGTAATGCAAAATAACGTGAAATGCAACTAAAACACAATAAAATGTACTTGAGATGGGCACAATTCGCATGAATTGGTATTCAATAAGTAGGTACAAATACCACTTATAAAATACCCCCAAACTTGAACTATTGCTTGCCTTAAAGCAATGCATACTAATGAATAATGAAAATGCAACTACAAAAATATGCAACTACTCTATGATGCAAATTAGTCTCACATAATCCCTGCCATAACAGAATTTTAGCCCAAATTACCTCAGTGAATCATCAAGATCCAAGAATATAATTTCAAACCAAACTATAGACATAACATCATACACTTAGATAATTTCATATATGCTATAAAGATGTTGTGTGTGTGTGTGTGATGTTCACCAAAACTTGATCTAAGCAAAGAATACATATGCTACACTGCTCCAAACAGAAAATTATAGTCTAAAGCAAGACTCATGTATATTCATGTAATGCAGATTGTTTCAACATATCAACACAAACTAAGGTTCAACAATGGGTTTATTGCTTTATTGCTACACACGAGGGCTATTTACACACTTTTCCGCGGTGTTTATTGTTATTTTTCTTTTCTTTTCTTTTTTCTTTTTTTTTTCACATGACTGTGCAATGTTTGAATCCATTAGGCTCACTGCTACCCCTTAGCGAGCTTTCAACCAACGACTCCCAGACCATAAAAGACCATAGGGCGCTAGGTGTAGAGACAATCCCCTCGGGCGTACTTACTCAAGTAGCTAGGGCCCCGAATTAAGACTAACCACGTTATTACTATCCGATTTTTTTTTATACATAACATACCCATGTTCTACCAAAATTTTCACGTCAATGGCTCATACAGTCTACAACACTTTCCACATGTTTCTCTTTTTAAAACTACATGTTCTATCAAGAAATGCAACACACACTTCTTAAACCTACAAGTGATTGTGAACACGCTTTATGCATCTGAAAGCATTTGAAAAGCAACATGAATCTCATCGTGTAAAACATTATATCTAAGCTGTGTTATCCAACATGTTCTAAAATCCTTCACAATTCACTATCAACATTGGCTAGGCAAGAATTTCTATTAAGAAAAAATATGTGTGAGATATGCAACTAAAACATACTAACACAATCAAGAATGAATAAAAATTAAAAATTATCTGCAAAAAATTGAAAAAAATTGAACTAAACACATAAACATGCAAAATTAAATAAAACTAAACTACTATGCTATGCTCCCAAATATCCCCAAACTTAAAATATTCAATGTCCCCATTGAATGAAGGTAAAGGGTACAGAAAAACTCCCCTAATGATCGGCTTGACCACCCTCATTGGGTGGTGAATCTGGTGGTGGATATGGCACTGCGGTTCTAAACTGCGGCCACTCTAGCATTGTTCCTTGCTGCGCGAAGGCTTCTGCCAAGGCCCGAGTGAGTCCCGGGGAAAACGTTCCAAGATTGGCATACATGGCGTCAACTTTGCGCTCTGACCTTCGGAGCTGGCGATTGCTAGAAACGGTGTGTGCTCGGGTCGATGGACCAGACTCATCTGTAGGAGGGGGGCTGCGGCGATAGCTCTGAGAATGTTGGCCGAATGATAAATCCTAATCCTCGTGGATGCGGTTCATCCCCTGTCCAATCCTTGAACTTGGCAATGGTGGCAGGAGTGATGTCGTGGCACGAATTTTGCAATTACTCGTCATTCCACGTGACTCCTTGTTGGGTACACAGCATGGCTGCCATAGAGGCATGCGGAATACTCCAATTCATGCTCCCCTGCCAATAACGCAGCATGTTCTGATGAATTAGGTGGCCGACGTCAATATACTTGCTTGTGATAATGCCCCATAAAATGATAGTTCTCTCGAGAGTACTTCCATTTGCCATTGCTTGTGGCGGGGACGGAATTAATTTGGTGCATATGAACAAATTCCATGCTTGGGCATAACGATTCAGGGTGGACGTTGGAAAAGATTGTGGCTCGGTCGTCCCTGGTTTATAATTCCATTTGATTCCTGGGATGCACAAATCCGAAATTACTACGTCCAAGTCTATCGTCAAATGTGCACTTGTAACCCAATTCACAGACCCAGTCGGTGGTGTATCAGTTATTCCAAACACTGCTCTGATGGCTGAGGGACGAAAATCCACTTGCACTTGGCGAACCAGCGCTATCCCTCCTTTCAGCTCCATCTCCTTTGCATTCGCGTAGAACTCCCGAACAACTCCCATGGGAATAGGCATATGCGTTGCGGCTAGGTGAACCCAGCCTCTTTCTCGTAGCATATTCCATTATTATTATTATTATTATTATTATTATTATTATTATTATTATTATTATTATTATTATCATCACGCAATTAGTTATGTATATTTATGTATGTACGTAACAAATCTAAGGAAAGAGGATCTGTTTTAATTTGGTGGAAATGATTTGTTCAGTTATAAATACTAATCCTTGCAAATTAATAGCAGTTAGGCCCATGTGGTCGAGTGGTCATTTGATTAATATTTCAAATTGAAGGTCTTGGGTTTGAATATGTGCATCAACATATTTTTTGGGATAAAGTTCACATATGATATGTATGTATGTGTGTGTGTGTGTGTGTGTGTGTATATATATATACATACATACATATTCTTTGTGCATCAACATATTTTTTGGGATATACATACATATTTTTCATGCATCAACATATTTTTTGGGATAAAGTTCAATATTCGTCACGTAAGCTCGTCCACATATGATATGTATATATGTATATATATATATATGTACACATATATTTTTTCAAAATTTCTTATCAAACTAAATAAAATACTAAACAAATCTCAACATTAAAGTAAATATATATAAAGTAACTAGGAATATTTATATATATATATATATATAATATAAATATTTATAAAATTATAAAATTTAAAGATAAATTTATATGAATATTTGTTTATAAATATTTATATGACATCAAACCCGATTATTATATCTATGCTTTTAATGTTTCCTATTTCTAGATAGTAATGGTATACCCCTAGCTATTCTTAGTTCTCCTTTTTACCTTTTTTTCCAAATATATTATAAAATTAAATTATAATACCATCAGCTTCTAAGAGAAAACATAAAAGATGAAGAAAAAATTATTATGTTTTATGAACTAAAATAGAATAAAGTTATTTAAAATGACTTATAAGTCATTCCTAATAAGTTAGTTTGACCCATATTAATGTAATATAAATTTTATCCCTATTTTATTTAATTTTTAAAAAAAAATGAATTTATAAAAAAGAAGAGTAAGATGCAACATCACTTTAATTGGGTTAGAATTTTTATTTTTTTATAGCTGAAGTCTTACATACTCCGTCTGTCTCAAAATAAATGCCCAATTTTATTTTTTTTAAAGTTATAATTTTTGAAATTAAAATTGAGCACATATAGATATATTTTCTAATTTATAAAAATTAAAGTTTGTAGTTAATATTGATGATTGTAAACAAGTACAAGAGATCAAAGAAATAAAAAAAAGAGAGATTCCAACGTCAGTTAAAGTTATGTTATATCTTACTCTTTTTTTTTACAAATTTGCTTTATAAAAAAAGTTACAATGCCGGTTAGTTTGACATTGGATCACATTTTTATTTTTATTTTCAAATTTCTTTCAAAAAAACAAAATCGTTTAATTTTTTTTTTTAAATTCATTTTTTAAAAAAATATTTTTTAAAGTGGCATTGGTTGCCTTTCTGATTTTTAGCCAAAAAAAAATCCAAAAATTTAACGCCATTTCAAATAGCGTTCAGTAGTTTTTTTTCCCAAATTAGATGTGAGAGCCTTTATCCCAACGACAGTCGTTGAAGTATTAATTTTTTAAAAAATATTCGTTTAAAAATAAAATCTTTTTATAAAAAAATTAAAGCATTTTTTTTTAAAAATAAAGTTTTTTTATTTATAAAAATTGTTCTTAAATTAATTAATTTGGTTAAGAGAAGAGCCTATTCCAAGAAAATTTGAACAAAATGGATATAATTGAGAAAGTTGAATATAATTTAGGCAATTTTGGAAAAATACTCCAGATCCAACCTTTCCCCATTCTTTCTCGTAAGACTGAGCAAAAAACGGGTATAACCAAATTACTGAATCGAACCGAAATAATTTAACCAATTTTTTTTGATAATTCGATTATTTGTAACATTTCGATTATATCTGAAATTATTTACGGGTTTGGGTTAGTTTATACGAATTTTATTTTTGGGTTATTCGGTTTAACCCAATTTGAAATTGTAACTCTTATTCTCTCAATTCCCTAACTCAGACCCAGTACCCAGATCTCGAACTCTCAAGTGTAGGACTGAGCAAAAAATGGGTATAACCGAATTACCGAACCGAACCAAAATAATTTAACCAAAATTTTCTGGTAATTCGGTTATTTTTAACATTTCGGTTATAACCAAAATTATTTACGGTTTTCAGTTAGCTTATACGGGTTTCACTTTTGGGTTATTCGATTTAACCGAATAACCAAATAAAGCCTTAAGTTATGAGGTACGACCCTTACATAGTAACACTTAAAATAAGGGTTAAATACATTTTTACCCATCCTACTAGGGGTCGGTTTATAAATGCATCATCGAACTGATTTTTTTTACATTTGACTCACTGAACTACAATTTTTTAACAAACTGTTACTAATTCCGTTAAATTGTTTGCCTTTGGACGGAAAAATTACATGAGATGCCACGTGAGAGAGAAAACTTACATGTCACACATTTTTCTTTCTAGCATGCCTAGATGGAAACTCTTATAAATTTATTGCTAAAGTAATCAAAATCAAATAAATAAAATAATCCATTCAAAATAAAAGTAAAATAAAAATAAAAATAAAAATTCTAAAATTTATTTTAATCATTAATATTTGTTTGGTATGATAAAACTTTGATATTATAAAATACAAAAAAATCTTTTTTTTAGTATGGTACAACTTTAAATAAATTATATAAATTACATTTGTAAACCGACCCTTGGTAGAATGGGAAAAAATGTATTTAACCCCTTAAAATAATAATATGAGTAAGAGTATCAGAGACTCGGAACCAACTTCTCAATTCATTTCTTTGTCGTCACTTCAGCACTCAGCCCTAGAGCCCCAAACCCAGATGGCCAGATCTCGAACCCGGAACTCTCAAGTCTCAACTCGATCTCTCATCTCTCGTCTTTCATCTGACATCTCTCATCTCGATCTCTTAAGTCTCATCCGGTCATCCCTCAGAAGTCAGAATCTGTTTCTGCTCTAACCCAGATTATGAGTTCTTGTTCTTCAAATTGTAAGGTATTAACTTCTTGTTCCTTAAATTGTGAGTTCTAAAGTCTTTAATTTGTTTAATTTAATATAGGGTCAACTTGATCTTTGTTCTATGTTCTAATTTACTACCGTGTCTATGTAAATTGTAATCAATATTTTAGAGGTTAAATTGTGTTTGGAACCTTGAAATACATGTTGATTCTTGCTAGCCAGCCCATGATATGCCTCTACAAAAAACTCATTGGAAATTCATGGAGATGGAGGCCATTGCCTAAAAATTTCTCGCTTTATTTTCTTCATTTAGATTTTTCTTTTTCTTGATGTATGTCAGTATGTAGGTTGAACTAACAACATCAAATAGTATAACAAATTTTAGATTAGAATATCTGAATATATATATATATTTTCTTTTGAGAACTTAAATAGTATTATGCTAGATTATATATCATAAATGCAGAAAACTAGGTTACTCAATTCTGGGTTTTTTAGAAAATGAAAATTGAAAATAGGCTTGAAAATTTTCAGTGAGTGCATTGTGTGGAAACTGGAAGTTACTATTGTTTTTTGTGTTTGTCCTTCACAAAAGAAGCATTTAAAAAAAACCCAGAGAATTGAGGCCTTTATGTTTTGTTTTCTGTTTGTGTTATTATTATTTTTTAAATTTTCTTTAATTGAGGATGTTACCATTTTAAGTAAATAAATTTGAAAGTGAATTTAGTTGGAATTACCAAAAAGTTTGAAAAATATATTGTTTGAGGTCAAAGCAGCTTGATTAAAGTTTATATGAAGAATATTTCTATCCCATGACATCTTAGTGATGGTCAAGTCTAATACTTAGAGTGTGGCAATTTTGACTTGAATTATTTAATGGTTATGGTGGTTGTTAATGACCATTGATCTTTCAATGCACTATATTGATGTAATTGATTCTTTAGTTTTTAAAAGTAGTTTTCTGCTAGAGCCATATTGATTTTGATTTCCAAGTATTTCTGTCTGACACATATTTACTAATCTTTCATGATTAACCCATTAAGTTAAGTGTATCTCTTACGACAAACGTCTCACTTTTATTCTTCTTTCCTTGCAGTAACTGAACTGGAAGAAGATGATGCTTTGCATGACTTTTTCAAGAAAAGGGAGTTGTATGGAGTCTCAACTGCCATGCTGTTGTAAATAAGTAAATAGTTCTTTTGGGATTTTTGGAGTTTAAGTACATGCTAGAGCTTAATTATTGCTTATTTCATGTAAAAAATCTAATACTCTGCTTAGTCATTGACAACAAGTAGTAAAAGGAAATATAATATAATATTGTTGAATATTATGTGGAATTGCAACTGATGTAGTATCTTTATTTTTATTCATTGCAGTTTGGTACTGTTGAGACTATGAGACTATGAAGATTTAGGATTTAGACTTGTTGATTGAATGGTTGTTGCCTGTTGGCTGTTGCTGTGTGGAATTGAAGTTTCTTTCTTTTTATTTTTTATTCATTGATTTTCCTATATCCGGCGGAGGCAAAATCGAGCATAACATACAGAATTTATGCCCAAAATCATCGGGGAAGAAGTGGATTTACATGATTCCTCTGATTGTGTTGCTCTACTTCTTCATTCTCTGGTATTTCTCTAATCCAGGTATACTGTGATTTCAACTAGGAATTTTCATTATTCCAATTTACTTTTTTAATCTTCTTTACTGATTCTTATACCAGATACCGAATATGTGTACATGCATTGTTTGTATGAATTTCTTAACTAGGGCATTTGAAAATCTGGGAGAGGAGATTCGAGAACCCTGTTTAGTTATTAATAATTGAGAAATTTTTTGATGTCGTTGAATTGGCTGACATGAATAAGATTGAAAATCTTGATGTTTACTATAGAAATTTCAAAGTAACTGTTCCTTGCGAAGATAGGTTTCTAATAACTCAAAAAATGCCTGATGAGTGGCAAAAAATATTCTAGTACCCATTCATCACAATAGCTGGTGAAGCTAGTCAGGTCAATGGTGTTAGGTTTGTAATATTCAAGAACGCAATCAAATTGCATAAAAGTGCGGAAACGTGGAAAAATCAGAGTTTAAAAATTTTACAAACCATATACCCGGATCATCCTTTATGCACAATTATTAATTAAACGAAAAGATAAAGAATAAAATCATACCCTCAAGATCGAGCTTCCTCGTGTGCAAGTTCACCTCCAAATCCTTTCGCGTTCAACTTGAATCCACCGGGTTTGGTTCCTTCCTTTGATCAACGTTAGCTACCCATATGTTTGGCCTCTAGAGGTGATCCACCAAGAAAAAATAAAGATTCAAGAAGAAGGGTTATTGGCTCAACCCTAGTTTTCTATCTCTATAGAAAAGAACGTACTCTCCAACAAATTGGAATTATGTCGTATGTTGTAAAAGTCAACAACCCCCACCACCCATAATAAGACTCCTCTTATTTATAGATGTGGGCAACCCACCTTAACAATTAAGGAATTGGGATTTATTTAATTAATTAAATTTTTTAATTAATTAAGCTCCCTAATCTTATTAGGGATAATTAATTAAACTCCTTTAACTAATTTTCCTTCCTAATCCAATTAGGAATAAATGAGAGTACTTATATTAAATTAATTCCTAAACTCTTTTAGAAATTAAAATAATAATAATAATTGTAATAATATTAATAAGACTCCTCTTATTAATTTATATTTAATATTTCTAAAATATTAAATAATAAATATTAAGCTATTTAATTTATTCTATCACCATAGATTAAATTAAATATACATAACATATTATTACGATTATGCCATTAACTTCTTAAATAATTATTCTTCCTTTTATGGTGTGACCCTTTAGGTTCTCCATATTAAACCTACCAGTGAATAAATCAATTAGAACAATTCTAATCTTATTTAAATAAATAAATTAAACAATTAATTTATTTAAATAAATAATATTTATTCTACAATAGGGATAAGCCTCCTAGCGATCAACGACTTTCCGGATAATATAGATTTCAACATTAATCATAAAAGAACCTTTGAGTAAATAGTTACCGTATAATTCAATCCTTCCACCATACAATGTCCCAATTAAATATAAGACATGGAATTACCACAAGTCTTATTTTATTTAATTATATGTATTTCGATCCTTAAATGCACAACCCCAAATAATGCAAATTAGAAACTCCTTTCTAAATTCATTCTGCCTTGGCCAAGGACTACTGGGTTGTCATTTATCGAATCACATAGGACATTTCTCTTCTTTTATTAGAAGTGGTAGATTCTTTATTGATCATACATTATCTCCATGTACAACTTATTATACCCAAGCATACCCTTTGATATACCCTAAGGGTCTTAAGGAATAAGTCAAAGTATAACTCATCATACACAAGATACTATGATGATCTCAAGTCCAAGGATTACTTGTACTACTATCACTACAGAATTCCTATTGACAGCAAATAAAACTCCATTAGGTATTCCTTAACGAGCCAATGCTCAATGAACTTATTCTCTAATAAGCACCTACATACTTGCTTTAGTGTCTCACACAAATGATCATGAGATCAATCATCCTCATCCAATGAGCAAGCACGTATGTACCAATCTATCCGGATTTACTAATCCCCAATTTAGTAATCCAACGATTGGGAACTATTTTAGTTTTAAGCTTTCTAAGAATTTAGATCTCATTAGAATGATCATCATCATTATTCTAAAAGCATTGCTTAAAACTATGGGTTTATCACATATTATAAAACAAATCATGTAGATAATTAAAAGCCTTTAATAAATTAATACTTTTTATTAATAAATGAATAAGATTGTTACAAAGTATATGCTTTATCATCAAACATGATTGGCTTGTGTGCATACTACTTTCAAATTGTTCAAGCTTACTGTTTATGGGCTGCATGCTAACATATAATGCAAGAACAGAACAATTTATAGGCTCTTTGCCAACAGAAAATGTTAAACAGGGATGTTTCCACGTGATGCAAGTAGCTAGGGAGAAGGCTTTATTAGGCTTAGAAACCTGCAGTAGATCATCAATTATGCGGTTATGGAGAATAAAAGACCACACAGATGCCATAACTTTAGATGCAATATTCAATTTTAGGATTCAGATTAGATTTGGTGAACAGATGAGGATGGTTGGTCATACCAAAAAAGAGAAGAACAATTTCTTCAAAATGGTGACATTGTTGTATTTTTTTGCTGATTGCATGTACTATTTGTATCAGTATTTTCCATGTAACAATTTAAAATTATTTCATAAGCATTAACTTTAGCCATTCAGAACTTTACTTCCTCAGGAGTTGACATAAATGAGAATTATAGTTCTTATTTTTCTGCTAGGGGGAAATTTTTATGATCTTGGATATTACTGAAAATTGGTGAATAACTGACATTTATTCTTGACATGATTCTGGAATTAGATTTTTGATATATAATGACCTGTCTGCTTTACTACGAAATCTGATTTTGCTTACTGATACCTGAGTCAGTAATGTAGTTTTAACAAGTACTGAGATGTGATGCATCTTTTCTATTTGGAAAAAGATTCATGGAGAATTAATATTTTCATGCATTGATACTATGCTTCATAGGTAATATGATACACATCTTGGAGAATGCTGAAACAGAAGTGCAATACCCTGACATTCAATTTTGGAAACGGTCATCTGATCCTATCTTTACATGTGATGCTTTTTCTTCATTAATGTGGGTGCTTTTCTGTCTTCCATGGCCAAACCTATTGTGCGAGGAATCCTTCCTGTCTCTAGTATATATGTTCTATGCTGTAACCATAACTCAGGTTGTTAGATCACTTCATTTGTATAAGCGATCGACAAATTTGATGCTCCCTTTATGATTTTTATATTTAATCTTGTTTCTATATTTTGTAGGCTATTATTACATATTGTGGAAAATGTCCAGTCAATATAATAGAGTTGGGATATCATGATTGCCTAATTACTGACATCTACAAATTTATGAGGGAATATGGAGTTACTAATCATTATTTCATTTCCAATTACATTGACTCTTCTTGTGACATTGAAGATGTTATTCGTAGCCTGAGCTTTCCTTATTTGCGAAGATGTGCACTATTGTGGAAAGTTATAAATTCTTCAACACCAACACCATTTAGCTATGGGGATCATGTGTTGGAGAGATCATCAAATGCTACTGATGATAAAATGGGATATGTCAATGGCATTCTAGAGGAGCTCGTCAAGGTTAAAGAGCTTGAGAAGACTTGATGTTTAATGATAAGACTGAGATGTGTTACGATGTTTTATTTTCCCATCTTGTTGAGTGTTTAATTTTGGAAGGGGGTGGGATAGAGGCAGTTCGTTACATTCATATATTTATATGATCTTTCAATCCTTTGATTGCTACTATGAATAGTTGTCTTTGACAATATTCTTTTGGGTGTTGTTCCTATTGTAGTTCTTATACTATACTTAAGCATTTATCTAATGTTTTGATTTATTTTGACTGGGATTTATAGATGTGGTGAGGGATGACCCAACAAACAATGTTCCGGATTTGATATTTTCAAAATTTGGAATGCAACTTCACAGAAGGGATCAACATCCTCTTGGGATACTAAAGAATGCAATATTTGACTATTTTGACACCAATTTTCCAAACAAATTTGACAAGTTTGATGATCTATGCCCACTTGTTTCCACTAAACAGGTATGGCTTTAATTATGTAAATGAGAATGTTTCAGAAAACACTTTGCCTCATAAAGTCATAAGGGCAACTTTTTTTGAGGCCTGGTGTCTCTTGTTTTTATTTTTAATGCTAAGGTTATATGTATCTGCTGTTGAAGTTCTGTTCGGGTTAATTTTATTTGCTATGATGAGATTTTTCCATTGAGAACCAGTATAATTTATTAGTTAATGATACCAATTTGCTTTTCTTGTGAATTAAACTAAGTAGAAACTCTGTTATAACCTTATGAGTTAAGAGAGAAACATAGATATTCAGATTCTGTTATTGACAACAAGTTATTCATTGTACTCTCTTATGCAAGCTGAATTTTGTTATCATAATGAAATACTCGCAAGGAACATAGTCGAACTAATAAAATTACTTAACCCATTCTAGACCTAAGCTAATCAAGCTATGGTAACAGCCCCCTAGACTTGGTATAATCTTATTTTCTCAGATTTGTCTTTGTGTATTGATTTTGGCACTAAGTGCCTCTGGTGACGTATTTGCTTCATTTTCCTGACTTGCTATTACTTTTAAATATGTGCAGGAAGAATGCTTCTACGACATGCCTTACAATACTGGGTATCAAATTTTCGTGCTACGTTTACGGAAGACAAGGGACGAAATTATGAAGTGTACTCTCTATATATGTAGATATATACTTTGATTGAAGAACTGTGGTAGCTTTAGATGGTTAATTGTAAAGATAATGAGTGATTATGTAGTGGATGATTTTATTAAGTTAATAATATTTTAGTTTTTTGTATTTTGGTCATTATTTGCCATGGGGACATTGAGCTAACCAGGTACACAAAAAGAATGTCAAATTTTGATTTGGCAAAAATATAATTTGTTACCAAACCATTGAACAAGTTTTAATATAGAAACAATTTTTTATACATTTAGCAATAAATTTTCATTGCTAATGGCATTGAAAATATAATCTTTGGCAACGAAATATTAACCTAATAACAACGGAGAGGATATTGTTGCTAATACTAAAATAAAAGGCAACATTTTTTATCGTTTCAAATCATATCAACTTTCGTTGCACATATAAAGAAACGACAACATATAATGTCGTTGCTAATCGATGACTTTCGTTGCTATTAAAAAATAACCAGCAACAAACATTTTCGTTGTTGATTCAACATAATGTCGTTGCTTACAATAATATAATCAAGAATCGAAAATTGTTGCTAAAAAGTTTACATTCATGAATGAAAGCAAGCTTAGTAATGTAACGAAAAATGTCGTTGCAAAATGGTGTCAATCAGAACGAAAATGCATGGTCGCTGCAAAAAAAGTTCATTTCGTTGCCAATTAGCAGACTTTTGCAACGAAATGGGGTTTTTAGCAACAAAATTTTAATTATTCTACAACAATACATTTTGTTACTAAAGGATCGATGTCTCTGTACGAAAGCCAAATTTCATTGCAAAATGTATTAGTTTTGGCAATGAAAAAAATACGTTCGCTGCGGAACAATTAGCAACGCTCATTGCGCAACGACAGTAAAGTCGTTACCAAAACCCTTTAGCAATGAAATTTGGCACCTTTAGCAAGGAAAATCGGTTGTTGCAGAAGCCCCATTTATTTGTAGTGAAGCCTTCAGAAACATTTAGGAACACAAATAAGATTGAGTATAGCTTACCATCCTCAGACAGATGGACATAGTGAGAGAACCATACACACATTAGAGGATATGTTAAGAACATGTATCATAGACTTCAAAGGAAGTTGGGAAGATCAGTTACCTTTAGTTGAATTTGCCTATAATAATAGTTATCATGCTAGCATAGGTATGCCACCCTATGAAGCCTTATATGGGAGAAAGTGTAGAAAACCTTTATATTGGGATGAAGTTGGGGAAAGACAAATGTTAGGACCTGAAATAATTCAACAAACAACTGAAACTATCAGGATTATACGTCAACGATTACAAGAATCTCAAGATCGAAAAAGAAAATATGTTGATCCACATCGTCAACAACGAAACTTTAACGTAGGAAGCCATGTATTCTTGAAGGTATCTCCTTGGAAGGGTAAGATACGTTTTGGCAAGAAAGGAAAATTAAGTCCGAGATTCATTAGACCTTTTGAAATTTTGAGAAGGATTGGTGAAGTTGCTTATGAAATAGCACTACCTCTTGAGCTGAATCATATCCATAATGTGTTTCAAGTATCCGTATTACGACCATACAAACCTGATTATAAACACGTTATAAATTATGAGCCAATCCAAATAGAAGAAGATCTTTCTTATGTAGAAGAACTTGTGCAGATCGTCGACCGTAAAGAGCAAGTCTTGAGAAATAAAGTGATAGCATCGGTCAAAGTAATCTAGAGAAATCAGAACGTTGAAGAGGCTACATGGGAGCTTGAAGATAAAATGCGAGAGAATTATCCTCAATTATTTACTTAACCTATAATGTAATTTCGAGGACGAAATTCTTATTAGTGGGGGTGAATGTAAAAACCCAAAACCATAATAAGACTCGTATATGTAAAATTCAGTTATATCAATAAAATTTCTCCGTTCTGAATGTGCTATGTGTTACTATATACTCTATTTAACAAATTTGACCAAATAATTTTTTGTCCGAAAATCATCGTGCTTGACACCTCGTGCTCAAAATTTTTCTTTCGTAATCGGACTTCTCGATAAATTTGTTTTGACAAGTTTCTTTGTCATGCTTACACTGACAAAACGCTTTGTCGTGCTTGTTAGGATTAGCAAGAAATCTAGGTTAGTAACCCTAGATTAACAAACCCTAGCCATATTAGCAAAACCCTAACCCTAATTTGTAAACTAAACCCTAATTAGCTAATTAAACCCTAATTAGATTATCTTCACACCTAATCATGGTTAGTAAACTTCAATTAGGTACTAATAAACATCATTTAACAATCCTAATCATTAAAAACAAAACCCTAATCAAGATTAGTGAAGATTAAAGCATAATTAAGCTACTAAACTAACTTAACTAGCTCACAAGTAGGTTAGGAGTCACAATTGCAAGTCCCTAGGCTACACATGACATGCTTGTAACTCCCAAGTATGACAATAGTCATCAGATCTGATATTTATAGAGGCAAGTTGCTTGAAAATGTCCAAAAAACCAAGTTGAAGAATTCTATAAATAGGAACCTTATAGCTGAGCAAACTCACGAAATTTTTAAGCCATTATACACTTACTTGCTTACCAAATCAAGCCTGGGTAATAGCAGCAACAAAATCAGAAGCTAGAATCGAAAATCAATCAAGAAAAGGTACAAACCCTAGTTCATAGCTAGCTCTTTGATCCTTTGTTAATTTTGTTGTTTAGATGTTTAGAAATATGTATTAGTATGTTATAAAGTATGTTAGATTGGTAGAACACGTTTTCATAACATCTAAATGCCATAATTGTGTGTTTTTAGAAATCTGGAAATTTTGAAAACCAAGTCTGACAGTCGAATGTCAGGGCTTGTAGATTCATATGTGTTTATGTTTAGGTTTGTTAATTGTAAGTTACTTGTAGCCTGTTAGTATGTCTTTAATCTGGAATAGAAAACAGGTTCATTAGAACCATATATTTCAAGTTATAAGTGGTCAAAGTGCGTTGACCGTTCATATATTGTAGTTTTCTGGGTTGCCTAGAAAACTCAAGAATAGTCGAACC
Organism: Panax quinquefolius; assembly: GCA_020205615.1. Taxonomy (NCBI): domain Eukaryota; kingdom Viridiplantae; phylum Streptophyta; class Magnoliopsida; order Apiales; family Araliaceae; genus Panax; species Panax quinquefolius. The sequence continues at coordinate 423,747 of JAINUW010000399.1, read as the reverse complement.
AGCTACTTTGACCAACCTTTTTGATTACCTTCTGTTTGTTGTTTTTGTAATGTTTTGTATTAGATTAACACCCTGATATATGTACTATATATTTATGATCTTAAATTGTACAAACAACACATAGGATTACTGTAATTAATGGTCAAAATCTGTTGACCGAGCTTGACAAAGTTTTCTGGGTTGCCCAGAAAATTGAAGAACACGAAGAAAAGCGTTTGGTTGTAGTTTGACAAGCATAATTAGAGACCTTAGATTTATGCTTTATTCATTTTAGTGTTATATATATGTACCCTGACATATATACTATATGTTACAACAAACATAACACACATCTAATACACAGAATCAAAGATATTCAAGCCACAAAATCGTTGACCGGCCATTACCACTGTTCTGGGTTGCCCAAAAACTCAAGAACAACTCTGACAGTGACTTTGAGACTCTATAACTTCTTGTTATATGTAGGTTAAAGCCTGAAATTTGATTCATGTTCTACTACTGTAAGAGTACTATAACATCAACATCTGACCAAATCCAAAATCATAACCAGTAGCTAGATAATTCGTGGTCAAACTGGTCACTCGACCATGACTAAACTGTTGCCCAAAAACTCAAGAACACATACAGCGACACTTTCATCATCAAGAGCTTTAATGACAGATGTAAATTGAATTTCTAAAATTAAATTATAAAAATTAGAAATAATTAATAAATAAATATAAATAAATACAAAAATGCTTTAAAAATTATATTAAATAATTATGATTAAATTCGATATTTTTATATAAATTCAATAAATATTTTATTTTATTTGGATATTATTAATAATTAACTTAATAATAAAATAATTAGAATAATTTTATAAATACCAAATAATTATTGAAAAATAATACTCCCTCCGTCCCAAGATAAAAGTCCTGGTAGACTTTTCACGCATATTAAGAATAGGAATGAAATGACAAAATTGTCCATAATAATATGTCATTAATTATGGAGAGAGAATTAGAATAAAAAAAGTATGAGATATTTAATGCTACATGTATATTAGGAAAAAATGTGTAAAAGTTTGGTTATTAAAGGAAAGTAGACATTTAACATGAGACTACTCAAAATAGTAATAAAGACTTTTATCATGGACTGAGGAGTATTAATGATATAAAAATCATAATAAATGATTATAAATTATTTAAAAATAATAAACAATGTTTTTGTAAAATTTTAAGTAAATATTAATTACCTAAAATAGAAATAAATGATTCAAAAATCGCTTAAAGGATAAATAAATATTTTAAAAATATTTTAAAACATCAAAAATTATTATAAAGGATAAAAAATTATCTAAAAATATAATAAATTTTATAAATTAAATTTAGTCCCTTTATCAACTTAGTTAATATTCGGTAAAGACTTTGAACATTGAAACCTTATCAAATTTAACCCAATCTTATATAAATGTTATATTTGAGTATTATTATCAATACTAACATGTTAGATTTATATATATGAACATCGTAGATATTTTGTAAACGAATTGAGTACCATAACTTGACTGATCTACGCTTAGGCAAGTTCTTCTTAAACCCTGAACTACTTATGCAAAGTTTCTTAAACCTATTTACTCGTTGAACAAGATTTGTATCTTGATATGCTGTTGATAAAATATACTACACCTACATTTGAATTACCTCTTATTGTAAGGTTATTGCTATAGCTTTAACATAACTAAGAAATGAATTATTTATTCATATTGATTGTTAAGGTTAAATTGTTCTGTCAAACCAAATTGTTTAGTAAGACATCCTATTCTGAAGTTGGGTATCCCGTATGGGATCTTTCGGTCGATAATATATTGACACTAAGTTTGGTGCATTTGAGCATTGGTAGGATGAGATGCATACTCCTAAGATGTTGAATAGATTGATCCCCTATCTCATATCTGAACAAAATTTCTAAGTCTGTGAGACTGACAGAAATATAAATCCATAGTGAAATGGTAACAACTATCAGTCAAAATTTGAATTGTTGTATTTCTTCAAATCATATATTGTTATAAATACAAAACTTGCTGAGTATGTCATAGCTCACCCTTGCAAATTATTCCCTTTGCAGTTTTAGATGGTAACCTTGGAACATCTGGAGTAGATAAAGGGAAGCGTCCCTGTTTAGATTAGATTAAATTCTTGTCTATTTGAATACTTTGTAATAAGAAACTCGTTATGAGAATCATGTAATCGAATCTTAATATTATGATATATATATATATAGAACATCTTTTATTTCTGCAACCGTATTTTCTTATATATATAGATGTAAAGTTAGAATTCTTCGAATCTAGTTGAGATCCTGGGGAACTATTTATCTAAGTGAGGGTATTAATAGCATGGACTGTTCATGTTGTTATTAACACTCTTGATTTTGGATAGATAGTTACTATTGATACGATAGTATAAATTCGCTTGGCATAGACTATATATCTGGGTGAGGGTATTGGTAATATGGATTGTTCATGTTATTACTGGTACTCTGAATTTTGGATAGATAGACTCTAGTCACAGATACAGTTCATATATCTAAGTGAGGGTATCCAAACACATTAATAGTTCTCTTGAGAATTGACATCTGTTATGGGATACTATGAATTTTTGATCTATGGAAATTATACCTGATAGTCCCTCTATTTAATGTAATCTTGTAATCAGATACCATGGGTGTATAGATTTATATGCATTATATTAATTCGTTGTAAACACCATATCGGATACCATGGGAGTATATATATAGGGGCGTTACAACAAGTATACGTGATCAACAAGTAATATAATGATAAGTTGAGTATCGTTCCCACAGAGAATTGTTTAACAAGAATTACCAATCACTAACCTATAACCAAATCAATCTTATTTAAACAAATGATTTAATAATTTAATTTAAAATAATTAATTAAATTAATACTAACTATCCCTAGAGTGAACTAGATATTGGAGACTTGAGACTATAATTTTACCTATTGTTTCATTTAAATCAGTACACTTCCTGTTAAGTCAAATTAATTATATTGGATTATTAATCAAGAACACGAAAGTAAAGTATAACCATTTCTCAATACATCATGCTCATATTAAAATAAATCCACAGATAATAGAATCAATTTGAACACCCTAATTAACTAATTCACTATATCTCTATGTGAATTACAATTAAAGAAGGTTTAAATACCAAGTTCTTGCACGATTACATGCGATGCTAGGTATATCTTTATCCTAAACATTCATCAAGAATTCCAACAAAATGCAAAAATCATGAACACATGCTATTATGATTAAGTCTAAATTCATATCTCATCTCTCGAATCCATATAAATCCACATAGAATTGGTGATCAAGCAATTCATAAGTTATGCACAAATCATAATAGATGAACTGAAAAGATAGCTTTATTAAACTAAAATCAAAGTATGATAATCATTGTTTCACTTAAAGATCAATTACAAGCTTAATAAGAAATTTAGTTCATAACGAATAAAATAAAAACTAAGAAGATTAAAGAATACATCATCCAAATTACAGAAACTAAAATAAAGATTAAGAATAGTATTAAACCACCCTTCTCTGAACTCAGTTCTGAAATCTTCGTGATCTAATGATAATTGGTTTTATACCCGCGAATCGGTTCCTAATTCAAGCTTGATCGGTGTTAATTCCTTGCATTTATGTCTTATTTTACTTTTTTATTGTTATTTTGTGTGTAGGTTTTGTGGTGTGGCATTTGATCATAAAAGTGGTGCATTTGTGGCAATAATTTGGCAAGCAAAGGAGCAAAACAAACCATCTAGCAGAACACTAGTCCGCTGGGGTGGGCATGTTTAAGCCTTACACCCCTGCCAGGGCGGGAGGTCCAACACTCTGAAGATAAAAGCTATGCTTGCTGGGGCGGGCTAATTGTGAAGAAACCCCCCGTCGGGGCGGGGGTCCAGATTTAACAGTCATTCAGCTGGCTTCAAAGACTGCTTTGTTAGTATTTGTGATGGTTTGGGACGTGTATTAGCAAATATTTCCAATCAGAATACAAGTCTTAGTGTTATATACAATGAAGAATAACAAGATTGAGAGATAGCCATTAGACACAATCAACAGAGAACAAGAATACAGATTTTTGAGAGCAAGCATTGGAGAGAAGAGTTTGAAGGATTTTTCATATCAATTGGAAACTGAGCTGAAGAAAAGGGTGGTTCTGGATTTTTTCTTTTCTTTTAGTTTATTTGGAATTGAAAGGATGATATCTTTAATTTATTCAGTGTTTATTTCATTTATGATGAGCTAAATTACTTTTTAGGCTTATGATGGATTTTTAAGTGAAACGATGGTTATGTAATTTTGATTTCAGCTTAATAAGCTATTATCCATTTTATCTATATTAATTCATGTTTGAATTTATGAATTGCCTGATCAATAATTATGTGTGGACTTATATGGATTCGAGAGAGGATGTACGAGTCTAGACTTAGTTAATATAGCATGTGTTTTTGAATTCTGTGAATAAGTAAAATCTTGATGAAGGTTGGGGTAGAGATATGCTTAACATCGCATGTAATCGGGTAGTGAACTTGAACTTAAACCTTCTTTAATTGTAAATCACATAGAGATATAGTGAGTTAGTTAATTAAGGTGTTTAACTTAATTCTATCTTAATTATGGATTTAAGTTAATATAGTGTTAGTGCATCGAGAGGTGACTAATTCTACTTTAGTGTTCTTGATTAATAAACTGGGATAGTAAGTTAAACTAGAACAAAGGATAATAACCAGAGTGAAGCTTAGGGTGAAGTTGTAAGCCTAATTCTCCGATACTTGTTTAGAAATTCAATTTTTATGATTTTGATTGTTTTGCAATTTTAGTGTTTTTAATAATTGAGAATTTATAATTTTAATCATTAATTTGGATAGTTTAATAAAATTGGGATTAATAGGAAACTGGTAATTGTGAAGGTTAAATTCTTACTGATTTCTCTGTGGGAACGATACTCTAATTACTATTATATTACTTGTTGACCACGTATACTTGCGTGTTGTGCGTAATTAGATTTTACCCAATATCTTACTCCTTCACTCTGCTCCTCCACGATCTTCTCCAAATTAGGGTTCCAAAAGTTGCAGTTGTTGATTGTCTGATTGAATCTCTGAATTCCTTCACTCAGTCTCAGTAATATCAGGTAAAAATGTTCCAATTCCAGTCCCAATCAAAGCCAAAGCCGTTTAGTCCACGCCTCTGCAATGTTAGAATCACAGAAAATCACCTTATTTCTGTCCGCGCACTCTCACCCCGGTGGGCTAATTGGCCTTGGGAATGCCTGCCCCGGCAGTGTACTAACTTTATCTGCCACGTGTACCCCCCCTTTAGCGGGGTAATTCCTTTTGATATCTGCCCGCCTCGGTGGGGTACTAATTGCAGTTTTCTGTTTTCTTGCTTTTCCATGCTGATTTGCACCACATTACCACCATTGTACCAAAGATAACACGTAATGAAACCTGCAAATAAAAACAAACACAAACACATAAAATGATACTACAATAGACGGAATAAACATTGTTTAAGTCCAAATAGGAACACGATTCATAGGTATGAAACTCACTCATCAAAACCAACTTATCATCGCTGAAGTCATTGCTATCTCTGAGGATGACCATAACTGGCTCTGAACTGGATCTGGGATCCTCCTTTGGGATGCTTACATTTTTCCAGTTAATGACCGGGATGTCAGGTTGATCGTCGAGTGGAACCTTTCCATATGAATCCTTAGAGGCACCTTCGTCGAGGCAAAAATAGCGCATAAATTGCAACTGAGTCTCCTCTATAAACTTCTTATTTTTGGTCTCTCAGTCACTTCCTCGAGGGGTTCTACCTCATTGGTTCCCTCATTTCTACTCTAATTAACCTTAGGTATCAGGAGGTTTGAGATATTAGTTGGGACTTTCCTCAATGGTTCCTTAAATCCTGCTTTAGTGAGGTTCAGCCTGAGGGGAGTCATCATATGGACACACATATGCTTGTGGGGATTTATGGTATTTGAAACCGCCGAGGTAGCCTAATTCAGCCTTGCCTAATTGCATTGGTATATGAATATGATTCCTAATCCCGTGGCTATTCTACCATAGCCCTTGGTGTTATCCGATTTATATAACAACAAATACGCACAAGTGCACATATATGGTCAATCAAGTAATAAAGAAGTAAGAAGAGTGTCAAACCCATAGGGAACAATTACTAATAATTAATCTAATTACCAAGTTTTTATCAATTCAAATTCACTTAAATAGTCACTCCAATTGATTTGTGAAATTGTTTTGATTAAAAGAAAATAAAAATTAATTAACTAACAATTATTGAGCACTAGATGATAAAGACATAGGAATACTATTTCTCCAATTGCTTTACAATAATCTCTTTAACATATTTCCACTTATTTAATCTAATGAGTTGCTAACTAAGATTGCCTATCAATTTATTAACATATGTCAATGATTAATAAAAAAGACATATTTCAATTATTTTTCTACTATCGTGAAAGACACTTAAACCATATTCATTATGCATAAACTCCTAACATAGTTACATATGACATACAAGTACTTTCGTCTTAGACATTGGTATGTTATCCTTAACAAGAATTAACAAATTCATACGTTGTTATATTCAGATCTAATCTAAGATTTCCTCTTTCAATTCCATCAAAGATATCAAATTAATCGATAGCTAGATAATTAATAGATTGAGCATAAAACATAATAATCAACTCAATTGGATCAACAAGTGAAAATAATGATTAATTAAATTATTCAATCGCAAAAAGTTCCATTGTACCCCTAATTGGGAAATTAGTTCATCATCATAATAGAAAAAAGAATATCAAAATTAAAATGCATCATAAGTACAAATAATGAAGTTAAGAGAAGAAAAAAAACTTTGTCGAGGAATCTATAATCTCCAAGCTTCAATCTCTGCCTTCAATGTTCTCCAATGAAAACTCCAAATCTCCACAAGATGGCTCTCAATGAATATCAAGTCAAAAGTCTCTAAATCCCCCTTTAAACTTAGCCAAAACATTATATTTATAGTATCTAACAAAACCCTAATACATAAGGTAAGTCAAAATCCTCTTCTAAATCAACTTTGAGCAAAAAGGAAACAAAATCTATCAAATCATCATTCAATGCCGCCGTGCCGACTTCCTTCGATCTTGTGACGCCCTCGCTTACCCATGCAAAATCTTCAAATAAATCCGTGGCGGCTGCGCCATCTTCGATGATCTGTTGGCGCTCCCCACGCCACTCTACCAGTTTGTCCAGTTCTTCATCTTTTCCTCATTTTCAACTCTTAAGCCCATCAATGCATCTTTCTTGCAAATTAACACAAAAACCATAAAAAGTAACATGCAATACTCGAGAAATAACAATATACTAAGTTAAGAAATACCGAATACCCCCAAACTTAAGCAATTGCTTGTCCTCAAGCAATCTAACACAAATTAACACTGATGCAAACTAACATAATGAATGCATAAACATGATCGAGAAAGAACCACATTAGTAGTCAATGTAAATGCCTCAGAAATAACTACTTCACTCATAATAAACCTATCATCATGTACATTCATAAGCTCTCACATCCTTACCTCAATGACACCATTAAAACCTCTTTCTCTATGTGTGTGTGTGTGTCCAATATCATATCAGCATCTTTAAAGTTATTTACATGATCAATTTCATGTACACACTCACCCTTTTTTTCCAATTTTCAACTAAATATGGCATCAACACAAAGATAGGATATCCGGGTGTTAGAGCATCTAAACGTAATTCAATAAGTACTCATGCTTCGTGGGTGCGTGTTACGCTCTATCCCACCAATTATTTAATGTCTAACTCATGCAATGTCCAACCCTCTTAGGCTTTTTAATGTTACCCATTTAGTGAACTTTCTACCAATGACTCCCAAACCGGACGATTTTAGGGCATTGGGTGTAAAGACATCCCCTTGGGTTTACTTGTTCGAATAACAAAGGCCACAGAGTTGAACTAAGCCAACTTTTATTCATTATGCATATATATATTAATTCAATTTTTCATATATTTTTTTTAATTATATAAAACCAAGAATCCCCCAAACTTATGTATCAACCAATGCTCAGTTTTAATCAATACTCAGATAAGTGTTCATGTCATGTCACACATAATTCCCCTAATCGCAACTGATAGTCAACTGGTGTGCTTGAATGTGAAAGAAGGCATGAATAGTGTAACAAGGTTCTTATGATCGAGTTTAATAAGTACATGCTACTCAGTGACTTGCAAGATAAATTAAACCAATCTCATCAATGGTCACTATCTAACTATCATAGCTCGATGCTCAATCTCAATGCAAAATGTTATACCCATGCTTCTACCAATAACAAAAAAAAATCTACGTGGATGAATGAATGCAGTTTTTTTTATGAATATGAATAAATGAATGAATGATGTTTGATAGTTAACCGCTACCAATGCAACCTAACTAGTACAATCACAGATAAACAATGCAAAGAATCCCCCAAACTTAAACTAGACATTGTCCTCAATGGCTGAAATAGAAAAAAGTAAAATAGAGGACTTCCTTGAAAATATAGCAATCTTCCTCCTTGTCCGCTAAGTTTGAAGAATAAGTTAGGCATATTGGACTGAATCGGGCACCACACTTGAATTGGACTTGACTAACTTGTTAACACAATAGAAGAAAGTTTATTAAATCCTAAGTAAATTTAAACGCACTAATATAAAAGCTAATAAAAAAAACTAAAAATTAAACTTGGGTTGCCTCCCAATAAGCGTTTGTTTTATAGTCTCAGCCTGACTTCTTAAACTCTTTATCCAATTCCCCTTCGAAAATTGAGGAACCCTCCATCCATTAGTAGCAATGTATCTTTTGAGAGCTTCCCAACAGAAAGGGTCATTGAATCATAGCCACCTAGCATGCTCTTTTTAAATAAATTTTTCTTTAACACCTTCAAGTAGCTGGGCTTTTGCTCGTTTGTGAAGAGATTATGGCATTGAAGCTTGTCAAACACAACAGGCTCTTCTTCTATCTTCCTTTTCTCTTCCCACCATGGCTCCATAGTAATACTAGCTCTCATGTCACAAAGAGGTTTGCCGACGACATTACTACCAATTGGGCATGGATTTGCAAATCTACCTGGATCCTTCAACTTTGGCGGAGAAGGTACACGGGGCACTGTCAAACTCGGCTCATCTGCGTTGAAACTTAAGGCTAGATCTGTGACATCCTAAAAATTCCTAAGATCTTGAATAATTAAATTAAAGGTTAAAGAATGAAACCTAGAGTGGAAATAGAGGAATGATTTAAATTTTTTAAAGAAGAACCTATATGATTTTCTATTTGAATAGAATTGAGAAAATAAAGGTTACTAAAATTTAAAACCTAGAATGAAATTATATTTAGAAGTATGTTAAGAATAAGGTATTATGATACCTTTAATTTTATGTGAATTAATTATGAGAATAATTAAAATTTTTAAAAAGAAAGAAATAGATTATGAATGTGAGAAATTTATTAAGGAAATAAATTTCAATAAAGAGATATGATAAGGATAAATACTTTTTTGATTTATGTGATGTATGTATGTGATTAAATAAAAAATATATTAGGTATATATATATTTATTTATTAAAGAAAAATTAAAGTTACATAACCTAATTATAAATTAGGTATTGAAATTAAATAACCTAAATGGTTATCTTTATTTAGTGGTCCTAGTATTTAATTATATACTAGTGACCTAATTTAAGAGATTTACTGAATCATGTCTTACGTTATTGAATTATTTGTGTGACTATGTGAGTAAGTGAATATGACTATTATGTGTTTTTTTTTATTTGTTTATTATATAAACAAATAAAAGAACTAAAATAACCTAATTATATATTATGAATGAAAAATTGAATAACTTAAGAGTTATTGTTTGGGAGAATAATGGTATTTAAAATATATACTAATTCTAAGATATTTATTTTATACATCTCAATTAATTAATTTTATAACCTAATTAAAACAAGTCTAATTGGGTTAAGAAATTTAGTGTATCTAAGAAAGGAATTAAATTATAATTGAGGAAATGAAAACCCTAATTAAATGATTAGGGTATGATAAAATTAAAAGTGTTGGACCATGTCAATTTTTCCATGGCCTAAAGAATTATTTAGGAAGTCCACATATTTTAATTGGAAAGCCCAAAAGACTTAAGGCTTAAGCCCAAGTGTAGGCCCAATGAAATTAGTTAGAGGCCCAAGCAATACATTAAAAAGCTCAAAACTTGATTCAAGTATGGAGGGACTTTTTGGTCATTTGTTAAGTAAAATAAAAGCATTAAAAATCTAACCAAATTGGGCTAAAAGAAGGCCACATGGCTGGATGTGTAGGAGAGGAAAATGAGAGGAAATGGCGGTTGCACATCATCAATTCAAGCACCACACAATTGCAAAGGATATTTTCAAATTGGCTAGGTGTCATCTCTTTTGAGGAACCACCTTGCATAATAATCTTCCACCTATCAATGTGGTGATTAAGAGAGAGAACAAATTGTGACAACCTGAGAATTTAGAAAAAAAATTAAAAATCATAATTGATGGATTTAAGGTCAAATAATAGACCTAGACAGAAAATAAGTGTATGCGTTTAGCATTTTTGGGAAGGAATTTTGAGGATTTCAACATTCTGTGAAGGCTTTTGGTGAATTATTCAGGGTTAAGTGTATATGTGTATATGTTATGTGTATATGGTATTATATGTGTACCGAATGTGGTTAAGGGTCAAGGGTTGACCAAATAAATTTTATCAGTGTCAAACCCTAATATTATTGTCGAATATCAACGTTCAGTTAAAAAACCCTAACGAATGATAAAAAACCCTAAAACCAGGAAACCCTAAGTTCAGTTCCGGGAATTTAAAACCCTAATTTGGTATATGGAAACCCTAAATTGGGGATTTAAGTACAACGTATATGATTTTTGTATTAATCACAAACTTAAATAGGGATAACCTTAATTGATTAATTAGAAATTCTAATAAATAGAAACCCAAATTATTAGGAACCCTAATTTGTAAATTTGAAACCCTAATTGATAATTAGGTAATGTTAAATTTTTAATTGGGAAATATTAATCCTAATTTTTGTAAGTCCTAATGTGATTAGGAAGTTATAATATAATTAGGAAACTCTAATTATAATTTAATTATCGTAATTTTCTATTTTGAAAATCTAAGTTGAAAATCCTAGAAATTTGTATTTTTGAAAACCTTAGGTTTTAACCCTAAGGGTTGTATAAAATGTCAATTGAGCCATTAAGATTGTATGTCAAATGACCTTAATGACCTTTAGCATTCTTTAATAGGTTGGAGTGTAAATCATGCCAAAATATTGTTTGGTAACCAACTAAAGGCTATCCTATGTTCTCTAAATATCACCAATATCATATTTACTTGACACCTAGCAAAACAAGTTCAATGAATCAAAGATTTATAACTTAAAAAGTAAGAAAAACTTTGACTTCATTACTCATTATTGCCAAGTCATTCTCTCTCATCCATTTCGACAATCTAGAGAGAGAGAGAGAGAGAGAGAGAGAGAGAGAGAGAAGTTAAGCTATGTTAGCATCTTATCAAGCCAAGAACATCAATCAAAAGTCAGAAATCAAAGATCAATCTTGAAAGGTATAAAAATCCTAAACTAAGAAATCTTATGATCTGAGGTTATATGTTGTAATTTGTTGGATAGATATGTGTAATAAGGTGTCATTTAGTGATCTAGGTTGTTAGATCCCAGATCCATAACATCAAAGTGTTCGAAATTAAAGATTTTTCAAATCTGGAAAAGTTGGAAAAAGTTGTCTGACAGCCATATGTTAGACCTCATAGATCGGTGTCTGTTAATTGTTTTTGTGATTTAAATGTTTGAACGTGTAGTATGTTATGTGGTCTTTGTTCTGCAACTTGAATCAGAGTTGGATCGTGTCTAGATTGCATGTTATGATCAGTCAAACAGTGTTGACCGGTCATGAAATATGGTTTCTGGGCAAACCCAGAATTTCTAGAACGTTTGACACCGTTTTTAAAGGCTATGATCTTGCTTGTGTTTTAGGTTTTAGGTCATGTTGTTGGATTGATGTTATAGACTGCTTTATGAACTACACATATATGCTATTAGATCGCCTAGATTAACAATAGAATAAAAAATAATCACGGTCAAAGTAAGTTGACCAAACTGCCTCATGAAGGTTTTCTGGAAAACCCAGATCTTCATCAGCCAAGTTTTCTGTCAGAGATTGACCGACCTTAATCGTTTAATTGTGTTGATATTATAATGATCTGATGAAATAGAAATGTACACTGACATGTGTTTTACATGATTGAACCCTTAGATCACACAAATAAGACATATACTAGAAGCTACAATGATCTAAATTTAGCACCTTCGTTTGTTCTTCATTTTCTGGAAAACCCAAAAATGAAGAACAGCGTTGTCAGACATTTTAAGGGCTAATAACTCACGGATATGATGTTGTTTAGCCATGATGTTTGTTTGTAAGTGTATTATTACATGCATACTACAACACTGATTCCTTAGACTGCCCAGAAAACCTTGGGATTAAAGATCAAAATGTGGTCAAAGTTGCTAACTTATTAACTGACTTGATTTCCGGGTTTGCTGATGATTGCTCAAGAACATGCCCAAGAACACCATTAGCGACGGGTTTGTCGCCTATGGTACCTTTAGCGACAGATAATTTTTGGAAATTAATTATTTTAATAAATAATTAGAGAAAAATAGTTTTAAATTATTAAAAATACATAATAAATTATGAAAAATTATTTTAAAGCTCTAAAATTAGTTTTTAATTATTTTGAGTATATTTCAAAATAATTAATATTTTTGGAATATAAAAGTTATTTATTTATTTAATTATAATATTAAATAACTTATTTAAAATGGTTTTAATTCATGAAAAATCATGAAAAATTATATTATGATATTAGAAAATATTTTAAGTTATTTTGATGACTTTTAATATTTTGTGATGAATTTTATTAATAATTTATTATTAATGGTAATTAATTTATTTAATAAATATATTAAATAAATTATGGAAAAATAAATTAATGTTTTAAAAATCATATAAAAATGATTTATGTGTTATAAAAATATTTTAAGTTATAAAATATAACTTTTGATATTTTGTCATAAAAATATTAATATTTTAATATTAATATCAATTATCGGATAATGGATTTAAGTTTTTAAAATTATATAAATATGATTTTAAGGTATTAAAATACTTTGTAATATTATAAATGTATTATAATATTATGTTATGATTTTCATTAATATTTAATAATAAATAAATATTAATGATAAAGGAATTATGTGGTATTTAATTCATTTAAATACGATTTTTATGATTGAAAAATTATGATAAATAGTAATAATTATATGAAAATTTTTACAAGCCTATGAAAAAATAATTTGACTGATAATAAATTATCTAAGATAATTGCTAAGTGTTAGGCAGAGTTTAATTGAACTTAAACTCGATAATTATCCGACTAGACCGTCGGGATGTTAGAATTATGTCGGGTTCAACTCAGACTTTAATAGTCTGACTTGATGTTAAGTTTTATGTGTGTAATAGACTGATAGGGCTATGTGTTATGTGTTTAGGTTATTCTATGTATATATAATAGTATTATATTGTGATGATATTATTCAAATATTGGAGATCTATATTAGTAATATTAGGTCTTCGGATAAAGCGATATAAATTGCGTAGCGGTAATCAACGGTTCAGACAAGTTTTACTTAACTCTACTAAGAGTTGTTTCATTCAGATATGCTTATGGTAAATCATTGCTAATTGCCATATAGAATTGTACTCTGTACATATTGCATGTATAAGTCAGGTATGAAAGGCTGATCACCTTTATTACCGTTGGGTCCAGATATATTTGTTCATGTTTAATACTTGTTCAGTCAAAAGTTTGTTTACGTTAATTCACAACTATATTGATGAATTATAGCCAACTTATTATTCAGACTCTTTCAATCATGATATATCCTTATATAAATTTAAACTTGTTGGGCAACTTTCATGCTCACCCTTGCTATATCATGATAAACAATGTAGATAAGGCGAATACGTTCGGATACAAGGAAAGGTTAAAGACAGTTCCAACTTAAAGTTAATGTGTGTGATTAAATTTGTAATAGTGTTGTATGATAATAATGTTATGTGTTAGATAAGTTATGATTTGTGTATAAGTTAATGTTACTCGACCTTGGAAAATTGTGTGTAAAGTTTAATGTATAAACAATTTATGTTTATATCTTCCGCAATAGTTGTAGAATGATTGTACCAGATCTGTGGTGATTTGGGGCTATTACAGTTGGTATCAGAGCTGTTGGCTATGAACCTTAGGTAAGAATACCTGAGACCAATAACCGCAATGATTAGGATAAGATCTAACTCACATAGAGTTGGTCGGTCGGTAAGATTCAAAGATGAATCTCGGTGAGTTGTAATGATATAGAGTTCCCTAACTCTGATAATAAAGTTGAACATTAGTGGTGAATAGATAGAGTCTAAAGGTCTAAAAGTGCAGTGATAAGAGATCGTAAAACAAAACGATCATAGTATAGAAATGAATCGTAATATATACGATGAGATCACTGAAAGTAGTATGCACACAAGCCAATCATGTTTAATGATAAAACATATACTTTGTAATAATCTTATTCATTTATTAATAAAAAGTATTAATTTATTAAAGGCTTTTAATTATCTACATGATGCTGTTTTATAATATGTGATAAACCCATAGTTTTAAGCAATGCTTTTAGAATAATGATGATGATCATTCTAATGAGATCTAAATTCTTAAAAAGCTTAAAACTAAAATAGTTCCCAATCATTGGATTACTAAATTGGGGATTAGTGAATCCGGATAGATTGGTACATACGTTGCTTGCTCATTGGATGAGGATGATTGATCTCATGATCATTTGTGTGGAGACACTAAAGCAAGTATGTAGGTGCTTATTAGAGAATAAGTTCACTGAACGTGGCTCGCTAAGGAATACCTAATGGAGTTTTATTTGCTGTCAATAGGAATTCTGTAGTGATAGTAAGACAAGTAATCCTTGGACTTGAGATCATCATAGTATCTTATGTATGATGAGTTATACTTTGACTTATTCCTTAAGACCCTTAGGGTATATCAAAGGGTATGCTTGGGTATAATAAGTTATACATGGAGATAATGTATGATCAATAAAGAATCTACCACTTCTAATAAAAGAAGAGAAATGTCCTATGTGATTCGATAAATGACAACCCAAGAGTCATTGGCGAAGCGTAATGAAATTAGAAAGGAGTTTCTAATTTGCATTATTTGAGTTTATGCATTTAAGGATCGAAATACATATAATTAAATAAAATAAGACTTGACAATAATTCCATGTCTTATATTTAATTGGGACATTGTATGGTGGAAGGATTGAATTATGCGGTAACTATTTACTCAAAGGTTCTTTAATGATTAATGTTGAAATCTATATTATCTGGAAAAGTCGTTGATCGCTAGGGAGGCTTATCCCTATTGTAGAATAAATATTATTTATTTAAATAAATTAATTGTTTAATTTATTTATTTAAATAAGATTAGAATTGTTCTAATTGATTTATTCACAAACCCAGGTTTAATATGGAGAACCTAAAGGGTCACACCATAAAAGGAAGAATAATTATTTAAGAAGTTAATGGCATAATCATAATAATATGTTAAGTATATTTAATTTAATCTATGGTGATAGAATAAATTAAATAGCTTAATATTTATTATTTAATATTAAATATAAATTAATAAGAGGAGTCTTATTAATATTATTACAATTATTATTATTTTAATTTCTAAAAGAGTTTAGGAATTAATTTAATATAAGTACTCTCATTTATTCCTAATAAGATTAGGAGGTTAAATTAATTAAAAGAGTTTAATTAATTATCCCTAATAAGATTAGGAAG
This sequence comes from Panax quinquefolius, assembly GCA_020205615.1. NCBI lineage: Eukaryota > Viridiplantae > Streptophyta > Magnoliopsida > Apiales > Araliaceae > Panax > Panax quinquefolius. The sequence continues at coordinate 407,627 of JAINUW010000399.1, read as the reverse complement.
CCTAATTAATTAAAAGAATTTAATTAATTAAATAAAACCCAATTTCTTAATTGTTAAGGAGGGTTGCTCACATCAATAAATAAGAGGAGTCTTATTATGGGTGGGGGTTCTAGACTTTTACAACATACGACATAATTCCAATTGTTGGGAGAGTACACCTTTTCTATAGAGATAGAAAAACTAGGGTTTGAGCCAATACCCCTTTTCTTGAATTCTTATTATTCCTTGGTGGATCACCTCTAGAGGCCAAACACATGGGTGGCTAACGTTGATCAAAGGAAGGAACAAAACCCGGTGGATTCAAGTTGAACGCGAAAAGGATTGGAGGTGAACTCGTACTTGAGGAAGCTCGTTTATACAAGGGTATGATTTCATAATTCATCTTTTAGTTTAATTAATAATTGTGCGTAAAGGGTGATCCGGGTATATGGTTTGTAAATTTTTTTAAACTCTGATTTTCCACGTTTCCGCATTATTTTGCAATTTGATTGCGCACAAGAATATTACAAACCTAACAGTGGCATCAGAGCCAAACCTTTATGCAAATTATTAATTATTTTAATTTAATATGTATGTTGATATGTGTTTAGAACAATTTATTTGGGCATAATTTATTGTATAAAATTTATCCACAAAAAAAAAAAAAAAAATAGAAATAAAATTCGAATACCGTGAAAATCACGAACCGATATTTTTTTGTTTGCTTTGCTAAATGATTTGCCGGGCAAGGGATGTGGTTCATTTTAGTTTTCATTCGTGGGTAATCAAAGTCATGCGAATTAAAATAAAAAAAAAAGGTACACGTGCTTGGAGTATGTTCCTGGACGAATTAGTATGGTTTTTTCAAGAAGGGAAGTGCACGGTTTTTAAAAAAAAAAAAATTAAAGGAACCATTGAATGTAATTAACGTAATATATATATATTTAATATATATATACGGTTATTATATATATATATATAATAGTTATATATATATATATATTATTTTTAATAATTTAATAATTAAAATAAAAATTTATTTTAATTTTAAAATAAAAGGTTTATTTTAATCTTAAAATAAAAGGTTTATTTTAATTTTAAAATTAAATTTCATGCTAACTAATTAGAGTTGGAAATGGATTCCATGATAACTAATTGGAATTGAAATTGGATTTTATTTTTCCTAAAATAAAGGAGTTTATTTATGAATAGGGAAGTAAATCCATCTTTCCTTAAATAAAGGAGTTTATTTAAATATGAAATAAGATTTCATATTATTCAAAATAAAGGAGTTTATTTGTGAATAGGAAAGAGAATCATAATTTCCTTAAATAAAGGAGTTTATTTAGATATGAAATAAGATTTCATATTATTCAAAATAAAGGAGTTTATTTGTGAATAGGAAAAATAATCCGTGTTTCCTTTAATAATTTTTTTTTCATGGAATTGGATTCCATAATTAATTAAAATAAAAGAGTTTATTTTAATTAAAGATTTTTTTATATATACATGGAATTGGATTCCATAATTAATTAAAATAAAGGAGTTTATTTTGATTAAAGATTTTGATTAAAATAATATAGTTTATTTTATTCAAAATTGGATAAATTAAAATAAAATAGTTTTATTTTGATTTAAATTTGGATTAAAATAAAGGAGTTTATTTTGATTCAAAATTAGATTTTATACTAAGTAAATTTGCCCATTAAATGATATCAATATATATATTAAATGTTTATTGTTCATAAGATGAATATTATTTATTGATGCATATGGTGATGTGTATGATAATAAATGGGATTGATTATGGACTATTGACCAATGTGATTGGATTTTATTTTAGTTGGATGCATGAATGTATGGGTTTTATTAAATGGGGTCTCACGTACCTGTCTTCTCTAATTTTTCTAAATGTAAATTCTATCTCCTCCTATGTACTTCCCTCGATCACGATCAAGGTTTCTATTTATTTTTAAATAGTTTTGTAATAGGAATAGTTAGAATTAATTTTGAAAAATTGGAGATCAAGGAGCAAGGAGCGCTTGAAGACTCGTTTGTAATGGAGCCCGTGTTTAAATGTAATAGTTATATTTAAATATTATTTTTTACACCCCTAGGGTTTGACCTTTTGGTTCACTTGGTGGCTCTAGTGAACCAAACTAGAATAAAAGTCCATAATCAATCCGAGTAGAATATAGTATTCTATATGTGCATGCTTATACTATATATATATATTATATATTATGCAAACATGCTTCGCATGTTCATTAATATGACGCGAATTTTATATATATATGTGCATGCACGCTAAACAAGATGAGACAAATTAATAACAAAACCCTCAATTTTTTTATATTAAGTCCTAAGCGTTCAAAGATATTTGGAATATCGAACGTCGCCTTCTAGCATGATAAAATTAATAGAGTATTAAATATTTAATATGAGTTTGTTGTGTCACCACAAGGCAAGTATTAAGTATTTAAGATGTTAATTTATCACATTTGATGCTTATAAAGAAAATTGAACAATATTATTTTGTTGTGTCACCACAAGGATGATATTTTTCTTTTTTGAATATATGGAGTGCTAGGTCGGACTTAACTTGGATAATTTTGATTCGGATGTGCCACCATTTGATCAAAATAATCTAAGAGGCAAAATAAAAGGAGTTGCATAGTTGATGTAATTGACAAAAGTTGTCTACCTATTTATTTATATATAGTTTGTTGTGTCACCACAAGGCTATATACATTTGAAATGGGATCCTTATTCTCACTAGCAAATCTTTAATTAGATTTTGCCGAACTATATAAGTGAGGGTAATATAGTTTGAAGAAAATAGTGGGAGATACCAATTTAAAACAAGACCTAAATTATTTTGGTAATTAATAAAAGAATGTATGTTAAAATGTTGTTAATTACAAATTCATTTACAGAATTTTACAATGTCTAAAATTTCTATCACTGCAAAGCATATAGATGCTAATTAACCAGACCGAATTAAACGGATTGGTTAAGGAATTTGAGAATAGTTCTCATAGTTGAAAAGCTATCTTATGTCCTTAATACGCCTATCCCTGCAATGGTTGCAGACAATGCCTCTGAGGAAGAGATTGCTACTTTTAGAAAGTGGCAAGATGATGCACAGTTGGCTCAATGCATCATGCTCGCATCTATGAGTAACAAGCTTCAGCGTCAAAGACGAAACTATGGATGCTCTACTATATTCTGCACATCAAGTAGTTGATGGTGAGGAAAATAGGACTAATAGATATCGAGATATCTAAGGAGCTCTTCCGATCTAGAATGACCAATGACACTATAAATGCATAAAAAGTCCTTAACATAATCAATTTGATTGATCAATTAGGACAACTGGTTTTGTCATGGATGGAGAGTTGAGCTAAGATTTGATCTTCCACTCACTCCGGACTCCTTTCACAATTGTTGTGAATTTTTCACATGAACAAGCTAGATATCGACCTCATTGATTTGCTTAACATATTGAAAATGTTGAGTCACTTTCCAACCAAGAAAGATCAAGTCTTACTAGTAGGGCCAAATGATCTTACGAAAAGAAGAATGATTCTAAGAAGGTAAATAGAAAAGGCCAAAACAAAGGATAATAAGAACAAAACGATATGGATAGCAAAGGAGTTTGCTTCCACTTTAATAAGCCCTCGACAACGAAAGAAATCTGCGAGAAGCATCTTGCGAGAGGCTAACCAAAAGAAGCTTAGTGAAGTTTCGATTATAAATATAATTTTGTTCATAATTTAAAATAAATTTTCTTTAAGTCAAGGTTCTACTTGGGTATTGGATACCGACTTTGGTTATCATAAATATAGATTTATGAAGGGACCAAATGTAGTAGAAAGCTAAACAAATATAAGTAAACCTATGTATGGGAAATGTAGCAAAGGTTGCCATATTAACCATAGAAACTTATAGTTTAGCAATGCCTACGGGCAAATCTATTAAGTCAATAAGTTGTTATTGTATTCCAGTTCTTGTTAAAAATATTATTTCCATTTTATTGTTGGACAATGAAATCTTTGGTATTATAATTAAGAACAATTGTTGTTCTATTTATAATAATAATGTTTTGTATAGAATGGAATATTACTTAATGGATTTTGTATACTGACTTACGTAAAAATATATTTTACAAATTGAACAAACTAGTATAAGAAAAAGGAGATGATCATTCAAAGAGTTGAATGTGTGTATTTGCTGAAATACAAGTGTGAATTATTTGAAAGGTTCAAAGAATTCAAAAGTGAAACAAATTGGCAAAGTATTAGGATTCTTTGATCGGATCAAGGAAGGAATACTTGTGCAATAAGTTTCTAGATCATCTCAAATGGTTTTCTCATAATGGACGCCTCTCGATACATAATAATTGATTGATGTATCTGAAAGGAAAAATTGTACCTATTTGAACATGGTGCGATCCATAATGATTTTACCGACATTCCAGTATCCTTCTAGGGTCATGTCCTAGAAATGGTCATATACTACGAAAAAGGTAACCTCTAAATCCCCCCAAGACTCCATAAAAGTTATGGACGGGGAGGATTCCTAATCTTAAGTATATTAAGATAAGGGTTGTCCAACTTATGTGAAAACAGCTTTCAAAGGATAAGCTTGGGACAAGATTTGACAAATACAGATTTGTGGGACATCCTAAAGTAAGTTTAGGGTAAATGTTCTATAATCCTACTTAGCAAAAGGTATTTATTGCGAAACACGCTTCCTTCTAAGATAAAGGTGTTTATCATTGAAAGGGCTAGTGGGAGGATAATAGATCTTGAAGAGTTCAAGAACCACAAAACACTATAAGTCAAATAAGAGGAACTCAGTAGATGAACTATTGTACCACAACCGAATCGTAAATCTGAAATAATCTCAAGATACCTAGGAGGTATGGATTCATCATGGATGATGATGATGAGAGTACGATCATAGAAGATGATGATCCAGAGTTACATGCGATGATGTATGACTTCTAGTGTGTACAAAAGGGTCAGTGGGAGCGTCGTGAAATTTCTAGTATTATATGTTGATATACTACGGATGAGGAATAACATACTAATGCTACAATCAGTAAAGATAAAGTTGTCTAAACATTCCTCTATGAATGATTTGGGAAGAGTATCATTATTGGGGATGCAAATCTATATAGATAGATTTAAAAGGATGCTCAACTTAACCCAAGAATGTATATTCATTTGATGCTAAAGTTGTTTAGCATGGCAAACTCCAAGAGATGTCTCATGTCGATGAGCTATGGAGTGTATCTCTCTTAATAGTCCCCACAGACTCCTGAAAAGAGAGGTCGCATGAGTGACAATCATGTATGCAATGATATATACGAGACCTGATGTTGATCGGTCATATTCTGGAGAAGATCACTGTAAGACAGTGAAAAACATCTTAAAGTTCTTAACCGACACTAAGGATGTGAGCATACATGGTGGGTCTGAATTAAAACTAGAGAGGGCTTTACTGGACTCAAGTTTTTCGAGACGCACTAAGATGACGAAAAATCCACTTTAAGGTAAAGCGTTACCTTGAGCAATTAGTGCGCAGTTGAATTGGAAAGGTTCAAACAAAGAAAGAGTTGTTGGTTTAGTGATAAAGACAAAGTATATAGCTATAAATGAAGCTGCAAGTTGATTGTTTGGATTAAAAGTTCATTACAGAACTAGGAATAGTTCCTAAGTCTCATCTTGGATCTAAACATGTGTTGTGGCACTTTCATTTGATTATTAGAATTATTGAAAGATGGGAAATCACTATAGAGATAGTGGACTCTCATGAACAATATTACATATCCATTAACTAAAGCTTATCCAACAGCAGGATAATCGTCACTTAGAGAAGAAGAGTGTAAGATACAATGACGATTGGCTTTAGTGCAAGTGGGAGATTGAAAGTAGTATGCACACAAGCCAATCATGTTTGATGATAAAGCATATACTTTGTAACAATCTTATTCATTTATTAATAAAAGTATTAATTTATTAAAGGCTTTTAATTATCTACACATGATCTTTGTTTTATAATATGTGATAAACCCATAGTTTTAAGCAATGCTTTTAGAATAATGATGATGATCATTCTAATGAGATCTAAATTCTTAAAAGCTTAAAACTAAAATAGTTCCCAATCATTGGATTACTAAATTGGGGATTAGTGAATCCGGATAGATTGGTACATCGTTAACTTGCTCATTGGATGAGGATGATTGATCTCATGATCATTTGTGTGGAGACACTAAAGCAAGTATGTAGGTGCTTATTAGAGAATAAGTTCAATTTGAACGCGGGCTCGCTAAGGAATACCTAATGGAGTTTTATTTGCTGTCGATAGGAATTCTGTAGTGATAGTAGTACAAGTAATCCTTGGACTTGAGATCATCATAGTATCTTATGTATGATGAGTTATACTTTGACTTATTCCTTAAGACCCTTAGGGTATATCAAAGGGTATGCTTGGGTATAATAAGTTATACATGGAGATAATGTATGATCAATAAAGAATCTACCACTTCTAATAAAAGAAGAGAATGTCCTATGTGATTCGATAAATGACAACCCAAAGAGTCCTTGGCGAAAGCGTAATGAAATTAGAAAGGAGTTTCTAATTTGCATTATTTGAGTTGTGCATTTAAGGATCGAAATACATATAATTAAATAAAATAAGACTTGACAAGAATTCCATGTCTTATATTTAATTGGGACATTGTATGGTGGAAGGATTGAATTGTGCGGTAACTATTTACTCAAAAGTTCTTTAATGATTAATGTTGAAATCTATATTATCTGGAAAGTCGTTGATCGCTAGGGAGGCTTATCCTATTGTAGAATAAATATTATTTATTTAAATAAATTAATTGTTTAATTTATTTATTTAAATAAGATTAGAATTGTTCTAATTGATTTATTCACAACCTAGGTTTAATATGGAGAACCTAAAGGGTCACACCATAAAAAGGAAGAATAATTATTTAAGAAGTTAATGGCATAATCATAATAATATGTTAAGTATATTTAATTTAATCTATGGTGATAGAATAAATTAAATAGCTTAATATTATTATTTATTTAATATTAAATATAAATTAATAAGAGGAGTCTTATTAATATTATTACAATTATTATTATTTTAATTTCTAAAAGAGTTTAGGAATTAATTTAATATAAGTACTCTCATTTATTCCTAATAAGATTAGGAGGTTAAATTAATTAAAAGAGTTTAATTAATTATCCCTAATAAGATTAGGGAGCCTAATTAATTAAAAGAATTTAATTAATTAAATAAAACCCAATTTCTTAATTGTTAAGGAGGGTTGCCCACATCAATAAATAAGAGGAGTCTTATTATGGGTGGGGGTTGTTGACTTTTACAACATACGACATAATTCCAATTGTTGGGAGAGAGTACCCTTTTATATAGATATAGAAAACTAGGGTTTGAGCCAATACCCCTTTTCTTGAATTCTTATTATTCCTTGGTGGATCACCTCTAGAGGCCAAACACATGGGTGGCTAACGTTGATCAAAGGAAGGAACAAAACCCGGTGGATTCAAGTTGAACGCGAAAAGGATTGGAGGTGAACTCGTACCTGAGGAAGCTCGTTTCTACAAGGGTATGATTTCATAATTCATCTTTTCGTTTAATTAATAATTGTGCATAAAGGGTGATCCGGGTATATGGTTTGTAAATTTTTTTAAACTCTGATTTTCCACGTTTCCGCATTATTTTGCAATTTGATTGCGCACATGAATATTACAAACCTAACAATCACCCCGTGATCTGATAAGGTGATAGCAGGGAAAAGAATCAATCTGATGATTGGAAAGTTTACATCAAAGATTGTTGCGTCAGTTGTACTATAAATTGGTACAGATTCAGGAAAGGATTATGAATACGAGTTGAATGAAATTCGTATTGAGAAGGGAGTTAGTATTAGGTAGGGATTTCAATTGAGGACTCATGTCAGCAGTTGAGTTGTATGATTCTTCGTATGGGAGTTGAATTGTACCTGGTGTAAAAACCACTTAGTTTCTGACACTGATAATCATTGAAATGTTTGTGTCGCGCTATTTGCTATATGCATGTTAAAAGGGTGATTCCTTTCTCATGTGTATAACAGATAAATAGGTCATAGGTAGAGAATATAGGATTAAGTACGAGTTCTTAAAACTCATACTTATGTGACATTCTTGACTCATAGTTATATGAAATGTTTATGAACCCCTCAGCGAATGGACGCCAATGGTCTGACTAGGGTAAGTTCTTAAACTCATATGATTGTGGTAAGTTTATGAACTCATAAGTGTGGTTTGACGAACTGGGTATAGTTGTGTGTGAATGGAGTATTGAGGATTATAGGAATAGATAGATTGTTAAGCAAATGATCATTAGTGGAGACATAAGTTTTCCAAAACTCCTAGCTATGCTAGACTTCAAAATTTTGACATCAAGCTAAATATGCACTATGTGCTTTTAAAAAAAAATGTAGACTCGTAATCATTTTTGGAACGGTTTAAAGTATAGTCTATGCTACTTATTTCGGCTAGATGCAAATGGTTTGAAATATCAAAATATACTTTATTTATCACTCATATTCCATGTAACTTGGTACAGAGATGATAAAAAGTTGATGGAGTTGTAAATACATAAATACTTAGTGTGAATTTGATCTAAAGTCACTGTTCCACTATTATATGATGTGTTATGACAAAGTCATATAATGACGGCATCCTCAAACGAATCATTAATACTGATGACGACATCATGACGTCATTCTCAAAAATATTTTCAAAAATTTTAATTTGCCAACGGGGTTTGGCTACACCTAAATAATTTGATTGAATTGAATTATTGATGTGAGTCTATGCTATTCGATTCAACTAGACTAATATTTTTGAAAACTCTAAGTGTTCATTGAAAGAAATTTCCCGAACCAAATTATTTTGGTACGAAATTCTATGATAAGACTGAGGTAAGAATTTTATGCCTATAGCAGTGACGAGAAACAGATCAACCTAGTATTACTAGCCCAGTACAGGACAGAACGGGTTGATTACCCACTATGTTCATAAGACCAGTGCGGTTTGCGGATGAATTTCCATAAAACCTTTGCGAAAATGACAGACAAATAGTCTATACGACTCCTCAGCACAATTTGAAAACTTTTACTCTTGTGAGTGGTGTATTGGGTAGCATGTGATGATGTGTGAATGGTGTAAGCAGTATGGTGTAAGGTGTAAGGTGAATTTCAGGGACGAAATTCTTAGAAGAAGGGGTAAATGTGACAACCCGAGAATTTAAAAAAAAAAATTTAAAAATCATAATTGATGGATTTAAGGTCAAATAATAGACTTAGACAGAAAATAAGTGTATGCGTTTAGCATTTTTGGGAAGAAATTTTGAGGATTTCTAACTTCTGTGAAGGCTTTTGGTGAATTATTCAGGATTAAGTGTATATGTGTATTTGTTCTGTGTATATGGTATTATATGTGTACCGAATGTGGTTAAGGGTCAAGGGTTGACCAGATAAATTTTATTAGTGTCAAACCCTATTATTATTGTCGAATGTCAACGTTCAGTTAGAAAACCCTAACGACTGATAAAAAACCCTAATATCGGTTCTGGAAACACTAAGTTCAGTTTCGAGAATTTAAAACCCTAATTTGGTATATGGAAACCCTAAATTGGGGATTTAAGTACAACGTATATGGTTTTTGTATTAATCACAAACTTAAATAGGGATAACCTTAATTGATTAATTAGAAATTATAATAAATAGAAACCCAAATTATTAGGAACCCTAATTTGTAAATTTGAAACCCTAATTGATAATTAGGTAATGTTAAATTTTTATTTGGGAAATATTAATCCTAATTTTTTAAGTCCTAATGTGATTAAGAAGTTATAATATAATTAGGAAACTTTAATTATAATTTAATTATCATAATTTTCTATTTTGAAAATCTAAGTTGAAAATCCTAGAAATGTGTATTTTTGAAAACCTTAGGTTTTAACCCTAAGGGTTAAACCTAAGGGTTAAACCCTAAGGATCCAAACCCTAAGGGTTGTAGAAAATATCAATTGAGCCATTAAAATTGTATGTCAAATGACCTTAATGCCCTTTAGCATTCTTTAATAGGTTGGAGTGTAAATCATGCCAAAATATTGTTTGGTGACCAACTAAAGGCTATCCTATGTGCTCTATATATCACCAATATTAGATTTACTTGACACCTAGCAAAACAAGTTTAATGAATCAAAGATTTATAACTTAAAAAGTAAGAAAAACCTTGACTTCATTTCTCATTATTGCCAAGCCATTCTCTCTCATCCATTTCAAAAATCTAGAGTGAGAGAGAAATAAGTTAAGCTATGTTAGCCTCTTATCAAGCCAAGAACAACAATCAAAAGTCAGGAATCAAAGATTAAGCTTGAAAGGTATAAAAACCCTAAACTTAGAAATCTTATGATCTGATGTTATATGTTGTAATTTGTTGGATAGATATGTGTAATAAGGTGTCATTTAGTGATCTGGGTTGTTAGATCTCAGATCCATAACATCAAAGTGTTCGAAATTAAAGATTTTTCAAATCTAGAAAAGTTGGAAAAAGTTGTATGACAGCCATATGCCAGACCTCATAGATCGATGTCTATTAATTATTTTTGTGTTTTAAATGTTTGAACGTGTAGTATGTTATGTGGTCTTTGTTCTGCAACTTGAATCAGAGTTGGGTCATGTCTAGATTGCATGTTATGATCATCAATCAAACAAAGACGACCGGTCCACGAAATATGGTTTCGGGCAAACCTGCATTTCGAAACATCCGACACTGCGTTTTGAAGGCCATGATCTTGCTTGTGTTTTAGGTTTTAGGTCATATTGTTGGATTAATGTTATAGACTGCTTTATGAACTACACATGTGTGCTATTAGATCGCCTAGATTAACAATAGAATCGAAAATAATCACGGTCAAAGTAAGTTAACCAAACTGCCTTATGAATGTTTTCTAGAAAACCCAGATCTTCATCAGCCGAGTTTTCTGTCAGAGATTGACCGGCCTTGATCGTTTAATTGTGTTGATGTTATAATGATCTGATGAAATAGAAATGTACACTGACATGTGTTCTACGTGATCGAACCCTTAGATCACACAAATCAGACATACACTGGAAGCTACAATGATCTAAATATAGCACCTTCGTCTGTTCTTCATTTTCTGGAAAACCCAGAAATGAAGAACATCGTTGTCAGACATTTTGAGGGCTAATAACTCACTGATATGATGTTGTTTAGCCATTATATTTGTTTTTAAGTGTAGTATTACATACATACTACAACACTGATTCCTTAGACTGCTAAGAAAACCTTGGGATTAGAGATCAAAATGTGGTCAAAGTTGCTAACTTATTAACTGAATTAATTTCTGGGTTTGCAGATGAATGCTCAAGAACATGCCCAAGACCATTAGCGACGGGTTTGTCGCCTATGGTACCTTTAGCGACAGATAATTTTTGGAAATTAATTATTTTAATAAATAATTAGAGAAAAATAGTTTTAAATTATTAAAAATACATAATAAATTATGAAAAATTATTTTAAAGCCTGAAAATTAGTTTTTAATTATTTTGAGTATATTTTCAAAATAATTAATATTTTTGAATATAAAAGGTATTTATTTATTTAATTATAATATTAAATAAATTATTTAAAAATGGTTTTAATTCATGAAAAATCATGAAAAATTATATTATGATATTAGAAAATATTTTAAGTTATTTTGATGACTTTTAATATTTTGTGATGAATTTCATTAATAATTTATTATTAATGGTAATTAATTTATTTAATAAATATTAAATAAATTATGGAAAAATAGAATTAATGTATTAAAATCATATAAAATGATTTATGTGTTATAAAAATATTTTAAGTTATAAAATATAACTTTTTATATTTTGTCATGAAAATATTAATATTTTAATATTAATATCAATTATCGGATAATGGATTTAAGTGTTTAAAAATCATTTAAATATGATTTTAAGGTTTTAAAAATACTTTGTAATATTATAAATATATTATGATATTTTGTTATGATTTTCATTAATATTTAATAATAAATAAATATTAATGATAAAGGAATTATGTGGTATTTAATTCATTTAAATACGATTTTTATTATTGAAAAAATTATGATAAATAGTAATAATTATCTGAAAATTTTTACAAGCCTATGAAAAATAATTTGACTAATAATAAATTATCTAATATAATTGCGAAGTGTTAGGCAGAGTTTAATTGAACTTAAACTCGATAATTGTCTGACTAGACCGTCAGGATGTTAGAATTGTGTTGGGTTCAACTCAGACTTTAATAGTCTGACTTGATGTTAAGTCTTATGTGTGTAATAGACTGATAGGGTTATGTGTTATGTGTTTAGGTTATTCTATGTATATATATATAATTGTATTATATTGTGATAATATTATTCTATTATTGAAGATCTATATTACTAATATTAGGTCTTCGGATAAAGCGATATAAATTGCGTAGCGGTAATTAACGGTTCAGGCAAGTTTTACTTAACTCTACTAAGAGTTGTTTCATTCGAATATGCTTATGGTAAATCATTGCTGATTGCCATGTAGAATTGTACTCTCTACATATTGCATGTATAAGTCAGGTATGAAAGGCTGATCACCTTCATTATCGTTCGGTTCAGATATATTTGTTCAAGTTTAATACTTGTTCAGTCAAAAGTTTGTTTGCGCTAATTCACAACTATATTGATGAATTATAGCCAACTTATTATTCAGACTATTTCAATCATGATATATCCTTATATAAATTTAAACTTGCTGGGCAACTTTCATGCTCACCCTTGCTATATCATGATAAACATTGCAGATAAGGTGAATACGTTCGAATACAAGGAAAGGTTAAAGATAGTTCTAACTTAAAGTTAATGTGCGCGATTAAATTTATAATAGTGTTGTATGATAATAATGTTATGTGTTAGATAAGTTATGGTTTGTGTATAAGTTAAGGTTACTTGACCTTGGGGAATAGTGTGTAAAGTTTAATGTATAAACAATTTATGTTTATATCTTCTGCAATAGTTGTAGAATGATTGTACCGGATCCATGATGATTTGGGACCCGAATTTGGGGCTATCACACAAATTATGTTGGAAGATTAGATTAACTATACAACTTTAATAAATAAATCTATTCCATTTCTCTTTCATCTCTTACTAGCTAACACAAAGAAAAACCAAATAGAGGGAGAGAGAAGAGGGGCCATTCGGCAGCCATTGAAGGAGATGGAGAGGAGAGAGTAAGGTCTCCCATGGAAGGGAAGGGAAGGGAAGAAGAAGATGGAGAAGAGCTGGAGCAAAAAGGTATAATCCTAAAAACTAGTTTATTCATTTTATTTGGATTATTATAAATCAAAACTTAGATTTATGTTTCTAAACTCTAAAATTATGAATATATTTGTTGATGAGTATTTTATGTTTAGATATACTGATATTGGGTGTTGATTGGTTTGGAAATCAAAAGAAAAGAAAAGTAATTTTTCTAGTTTATAAACCATAAAATTTGTATGTACTTTGGATTTCTACCGTTTTTGATCGACACCTTCTTTTTGTGATCCATCAAAGAGGGGTGCTAGATATGTAAGTTAACTACTAAACACAAGTGGTATCACTCAAAAATGTTGAGTACACAATCCTTAATGACAGTTTTAGCAAAAACTGTTTCATTGTCAATAAGGAAAACATACTATTTTTGAACAGTCGTTGCTAGGGGTAGTTTTGTCATTTTTATGACATTAAAAATTTTTGGAAAACTTTGGGATGATAATATGATAAGTTATTTAACATTTCGAATTCGAATCACTGAAAAGGGAGTTGTAGATTTCTGTACGAACTGTTTTTAACAAAGTACGAAAAAGTCATTTTTTTTAAAAAAGCTACTATTCCAGATATTGAAAGGGCCGTTTTGGCCACTTAATTAATGAAATAAATTCAGGCCTTTTGGGACATGAAAATATATGATATAAATTAGCTCATGTCCAACAATGAGCTCATTCTGACTTAAAATAACCAAGTTATGACCATTTCAATTTTTGGGATTTTTTGACGAAACCGACTATAACCAAAGTTCTATAACTCCGATGGTTACGATATTTAAACTGAAGGCTCACGTTAACACGTATAAGATTATGTCAAGATATGGGAATTTTTGGAGTTGAGCATGATAGGGCTAATTTCTTAAGCTACAAACTAAAAATGATTTTTAAAAAATACTAAAAGGAGTTAAAAAATTATGGAAAAATTCTTTTTGTGTATGAAATATATGTATATATGTTTGGACAAAGGATAGAAAAATAATAAGTTGATTTGATATTTTCGTGAAAAGGATAATGAATCCAGTTTGCTGGATTGAAGGATTTGTGAATCCAGACTTGCTGGATTGGAAATCAGTTGAATCTAGTCTGCTAGATTGGAATCCAGTTTGCTGGATTGACCATCTGGTTATTGGATTTGGAATCTAGTTTGCTGGATTGCAATCTGGGTCGCTAGATTGGCATGTTTGGATAATCCAGGTTACTGGATTAGTATTTGACTTATTAATTAGATTTTAAATAAGAACTTATATATAAGATGAAAGTGTTAAATCGTAATGTATATGATATAGTGATTAAAGAATTATCAAAGGACGATAATAATAATTAAGTTTTAAGGAGTAATCTAATAGTTGATTATGTGATAAATGTTTAAGTTGTATAATTACTGTAATTAACAATAGTGTATGTGATGATATTATTCTAATTGAGAGATTGATATTGTCAATAATAGGTCTTTCAATTGAAGCTAAATTAGCTTTGCGTAGTAGTAATCTATGGTTTAGGCAAGTTCCTGAATTATACTCTTTTATTAAGCAAGTTCCTATACTTTTATTGTGCAAGTTCTCTAACTCGAACTCGAGTTGTTATTGTAAATCATGTTCATGGTCAATCATTGTTCATTATACCACATCTTTAATTATTGATTCGCACGTTGTGCATGTTTCATATGTTCATCAGGTATGAAAGGCTGATCACCTTCATAACCATTTGGTTTAGTTAAATTTGTTCATGTTTATTGTTGGCCATTCATCATTATTTTTTCGGTCATTCAATTATGAAAATTGATTCATGTTCTTTCACAATTATTATATTGTTGAAAGTTTGTCAGCCAGCTTATTATTCTTTCAATCATGATATATCTTTCTTTTCAACTTAAACTCGCTGGGCAAACTTGTTGCTCATCCTTGCTATATCATGATAAACATTTCAGATTAAGATGAAAACTTCGGATACATGCAAAGACAAAGATAAAGTCCAGAATTGGGATATGGTGTAGGTTAAAATTGTAATAGTATTGAAGGCAAATAATATTGTAAGTCCTGTAGTATATGAATGTGTGTATTAAGTTAAGGTTATTGACTTTGGGAATTATGTATAAAGGTTAATGTATAAACCAATTATATTTATATCTTCCGCAATAGTTATAGAAATGATGTACCAGGTTCGTGCTGATTAGTACCCGGATTTGGGGACACAAAAAAATCTTTACCGGCCTCCTTTTCTTGATCCCCACTTGTCTCCTCCTTTTCAACATTCATGACTTTAGGTTTGGGTACTCCATCAGTTTCAGGAACCATGTTACTTGGCAATTCACCTTGAGGGTGATTGTTAATGGAATTTAGTAACTATCCCAACTGATTCTCTATATTTCTAAGAGTCACTTCATGATTATTTTTTCACGTCTCATTCTTTTTCATGTACTTAATCAGAAGCTCCTCAAATTCTTGTTTCTTTTCCTGTTCTGGGGGTGGTTGTTGCTAAGCCTGAAATCCGTGTGGTTGAGTTTGTCATGACGCTTGAGGTTGGGCTTGATTATCTTGCCACGAGAAATTCGAGTGATACCCCCATAGTTTTGGAGATGGGCATAATTGTCAGAGTAGTCACTAAAGTTGCCACCGTACTGTATTAACGCAAAACTGATGGTGCATTGATGACTCAGATGGGGTCCAACACAATAATCATAAATCACAGAAAGTGTCTCCATCTGTGCTGACAACTTATGGAGTTCATATATCCCTGTCACGTTTGGCTGAGTCATTTTTGTGTAAGGCCATTGATAATTATAATGAGCCATAATGTACTTTGTAAAGAAAAAAATTAAAACAAAAAGAATGAAAGAAAAAATGTTTAAATAAACTAAATTGATAAAAACTAATAACTAGAACCATTCCCTGGCAACGACGCCAAAAACTTGTTGTCCGATTTATATAACGACAAATACGCGCAAGTGCACACGGTCAATCAAGTAATAAATAAGTAAGAAGAGTGTCGAACCAAAGGGAACAATTACTAATAATTAATCTAATTATCATGTTTTTATCAATTCAAATTAACTTAAATAGTCACTCCAATTGATTTGTGAAATTGTTTTGATTAAAAGAAAATAAAAATCAATAAACTAACAATTCTTGAGCACCAGATGATAAAGATATAGAAATACAATTTCTCTAATTGCTTTACAATAATCTCCTTACCATATTTCCACTTATTTAATCTAATGAGTTGCCAACTAGGATTGCCTATCAATTTATTAACATCTGTCAATGATTAATAAAAAGACCTATTTCAGTTATTTTGCTACTATCGTGCAAGACACTTAAACCATATTCATTAAGAATAAACTCCTATCATAGTTACGCATGGCATACAAGTACTTTCGTCTCAGACATTGTTATGTTATCCTTAACAAGAATCAACAAATTCATGTGTTATTATATTCAGATCTAATCTAAGATTTCCTATTTCAATTCCATCAAAGATATCAGATTAATTGCTAGCTAGACAATTAATAGATTATGCACAAAACATAATAATCAACTCAATAGGATCAACAAGTAAAAATAATGATAATTAAATTATCAAATTGCAAAAGGTTCCATTATACCCCTAATTGGGAAATTAGTTCATCATAAGGTAAGTCAAAATCCTCTTATAAATCAACTTTGAGCCAAAAGGAAACAAAATCTATCAAATCAAATCTGTTTATGCTCCGTACCAATTTCCTTCAAATTACTTCACGTGCCACGCTACTACCCATACTGAGAATCTTCAAATAGCCTTCATGTGCCCGTGCCATCTCGGTAATAATAGCAAGCATCACTCGCCAATTTGTCTAGTTCTTCATATTTTCCTTCTTTTCCTCCTTTTCCTCCTTTTTAGCTCTTAAGCCCATCCATGCATCTTTCCTGCAAATTAACACAAAACCATAAAAAGTAACATGCAATACTCTAGAAATAATAATATAATAAGTTAAGAAATACTGAATTCGTAAGTTTTAACCCACTCATCACTTGGACTATTCGATGTCCTTGAGAAAACATCTTCTGACCGACCGTTATTACTTCTAAGGATATTTGAGGTTTCAATGTTGGCGATCCCACAAAGTGGTATTGTGAATTACTCACCTCAAAGGCTTAAAAACTTTATGGCTCAATGCCCTCATTCAAGATAATCATGAGCATGTCTCCCAGAACGTGGATCAAATATTCAGGTTTGGTACTGACGGTGACTAAGTTATCGTTGATAATGTACTTTAATTATTGATGAAGAGTGGAGGGAACGACTCCAGCCATATGAATCCATGGTCGTCCTAGAAACAGGTTATACCCAGTAGTGATGTTCAACACTTGGAAGGATATGTTGAAAGTGAAAGGACCAATCTCCATGGGAAGTTCAATTTCCCCCACCGTATTCCTCTTTGACTCCTCGAAAGCTTGGATTACCACATGGCTATCTTGAATCCTTTTTGGGTTAATATTCATCCTTTCCAAGGTATCATGAGGGTAGATATTCAATGTTAATCCCCCATCGATAAGCACTCCTTCTATCACATACTTGATGATATAACCGCAATATGCAAAGGTTTGCGATGCCAAGTTCCTTCTGTTGGTATATTGTCATTTGTGAAGGATATGACATTATTGTCTAGTACATGGCTAATCAGATGTTGGAATTTCTCAACGTCAATGGTCTTGGGCAGGTGAGCCTCCTCCAACACATAGATTAAAATTTGGCGGTAGTCCTCAGAGGCTAACACCAGGTTTAGGATGGAGATTTAGGGTGGTGCCTCTTTCAACTGCTTCACCGTTCTCGATTCATTATGTCCCACCTTGTTAAGGAAATCCACAACCTTTCCTATTGGCACTTTTTCGACTATCTTGGTTGTGGCTTCATTACTCGCCTTGGAAGGTATAGGGGATTGTCTTTTAGTAAGACAACAATACAATTGGTTATTGCTCTTGCATTATCTCTATAATTCCACGGAACCTTTTTCAGATTGCAAAAAGGGACCTGCTGCCGAGGAGTTAATATCAATGGTATTAGAGTAGCTATTTTTATGGGAATTATTCCTCCCACTTCGAATATTTCTTTAATAGTTATGGGCATTGCGGAAGTTCCTTCTACACAAGTGATAACTGCCATAATTTTTTCTGCCATTCCCATCATTCGGGGGTATGTTATCTCTTTATAGGGAAGATCTCAGCCTCATTTATCATCTCTAGCTCACCAAATTTGATCAGGTTTTGAATTAAATGGCGTAGGGCCCAACATTCCTTAGTGGCATATCCAACAACATTTGACTGATAGAGACAAATTTTACTGGGGTCAAAACATTTTGATCTAGGATTCGGGGGTGGTGAGAACTCTTTCATCTTTCCCTCGTTGATTAACATTCGTAGGATTTCTTCCCTTGATTGCCCTAGGGGTAATCTTCCGTTTAACTACAAATTTCCAATGAGAGTGAAATCTAACTTCCTTAGCCATCTTTTATGTCCATCTGCTATGCTCTTAGAGACGAATCTGATCTCTCTTTGGAAATGGGCCTATTTTATGAGATACAGTATTGACCGGCCCTCGTAGGACTTTATCGATAAGTTGTTGGGTTATCTGATGTTGTTACACAACTAGCTCTACTAATTGTTCCACTTGTGCCTTTATCGAGGCCAAACCTTGTTCCATCGTATTCTTTTCTTCCGAGTAACCCCACATGGAAGGATCAGTCATTACAGAAGCTTCTCCTAATTTTCTTAGATACTGACGGTTCTCTCAACTTCCTGTTCTGATCATGTTAACTCCCTCTGCATCATGCTAAGGTAAGGGTTGTTATTAACGTTGGGTTGCTCTGGCGTTTTTACCATAATCTCCCCTTTATCGATCATATTCTGAATTTTGTGCTTTAATGTCTATAATTCTGAGTGTCATGACCCGGTGATCCGAAATGATAAGCACATCTCTTACTGGGATCACATTACCTTCCTTTGGGATAAGCTGGTGGAGCAAGCTCAGTGATCTTCTTCTGTGCAACCAACAGTGCTAATATGCTCTCCAATGAATCCCCTAATGGAGTGAATATCCTTCTTTGCCTATTTACCCCAACCTTCAGTTTCGTAGGATTATTGCTCTTGCTTGCTAATTTGCCTTGTAATATTAAAGAGACATCTTCCTCCATCCTTTTATGTACCCTTTTGGGAGCGCTCTAGTAATTGCCCGATTGTATATGTTCCGCTACTGCCTCCAAGGCGGTGAGGTCTTTAATCTTTCTGGATTTCAAACTCATTTCTGCAATTTCCCCGTATTTTATAATTTCAGAAAATGGTTTGCTTATCCCCGCTAGGACTCTCTCGTAATATGGGGCTTCTTGGATGTCAATAAAATTCATCACCATATCACCTTCATCTATTAGTGGGCTAACTTGGGTGGCCATGTGCCTCCACCTCTGTGCATATTCCCTGAACGACTCATTGCTCGATTTCTTAACTTTGGTCACTTGGTAGCGATCAGGGGCCATTTAAGATTGGAAGCTATATTAATTGAGGAACGCAATAGCTAAATTGTCTAACCACGGACCTTGGAATTATCAATCCGAGCGTACCAAGTTCAGGCTTCACCGGCAAGGCTCTTCTAGAACAACTGCATTTAAAGATTCTCATCCTCGGCATATAATCCAAGCTCACCTATGTAGATCTTTTAGTGGGTGTAGGGATCACCCAATCCATTATATTTTTCCAAATTCGGGACTTGAAACTTATCTGAGTACCTCGCCTTTGGGAAGATATATAAATCTGAGTAATTCACACTCCCGTGGGATCCTGTCCCCTTAATAGATCGGATGTCATCCTCAATCTGTCTAACCTTTATTCTGATATCTCCGATATCATTATCTTCTCGGAGGTCTATAATTTCCCTTATTCGAGTCTTGTTGACAACTTCTTAGGTTGCTCCGACGATGAGTGAGGATAGGGGAGTAGACATCTAGGTATCACTATCTTTTCCCGGTACTCGCATATTTTCTTGTGTAGAAGATTCAGTCTGAGTTTTTAGTTTAGGCTCCTGAGTGACTTTACACTATTCTCTTAATAGGACGGTCTTCTCAGCAATCTAATTCTTAAATTCCTAAAACTCCTCTCGAGATATGGGAATATGTTCTGATGAACTGCCTTCTGCCATTTTGGCTGGAGGTGATCCTGTCTTTTTGGCTCGAAATCAAGTTCTAGGACCAATCTGCACAAAATCGGTATCTAGTTTAGTCTTAATATTGGCAGATGATATGGATGCATAATATGTTATGCATCAGTTTAGGGAGTTTTTAAATCTTTTCCTGTAAGACAAGGGGTTAGTCGACTTGATAATATGATAAGAAGAATATATAAATGACATTTTAAGATAGATGACATTAACATATTTAGGAAGTAACAGGGCATGAAGAGACATCTTGCGCGTTTTGTTTATCAGAGGCAGACCTATCTTAGGATAACTCTCACGGGCTTTTTGAAATTAGTTCCCAGATCTTCGTAATTTACTTAATAAAGACATCCATCTTTCAATTGGAGCGGATCTGAGTGGTGCCTTTCCTGAGTTTCACAAGAGAACACTCCATAGAGTCCAGTAATAAACAACCAACGGGTTGCCTCATGGCGGAGGGACCACACAACATACATTCATATATTTGTCGATGTCGGGAAAAATTTCCTCTTTTCTATTTTACCCTTTATGTTCTCTATGTGTAGAGTTTTGTTTGAAAATGTGAGTTTGAAAAGAGTCCAACATAAAATGTCGACGATTTGAAAATTCAGAGTCGCCAGTTGGTAGTTTTGAAATGGTTGTGCAACCTCAACCAAATTTGAAAATGTTTATACAAAGGCCCAATTGTTGGACTCTGTTTAATAGGTCTTGGAAACCAAGATTCAAAAAGTTCAAAGGCTTGATTAAGCGAGGGGAAGGTGTTAGGCACCCCCCGACATTCGTGAAAAAATGGTTACAACGACTTTTCAATTCTCTAATTATCTAAAATGTGTGTGCGTGTCTTTATTGGGCCTAAGTGCAGTTATTTGAAGTAGTTTTATGCCTCATTTGCACCTATATACAAAGGGTTTGATTTGTATAAAAGTTCAATTTTAAGCAAGATATAGCAATGATGTTTTAAAAATTGATTTTTCAAACCCTTATGCTTAATAGTAATTGAGGCATTCTATACTTCCATTTTATTCCGTATTCAGCTTGATTTTATTTTATTTTTGAGACGTGAAGCATCTTCGATAAAATAATATACATAGAAGTATCGGGCTTCTTATGGGAATGAAAGTCATCTAAGGATGTCCAAACACCATAAATAATTTACAAGCTGGCTGTACAACTAAAAACGTCCATCATGGGAACTAGATCTAGATCCGTCAGCTAGACCTTAGACCTCGTGGCTCCTAGGCTCACATGGTTGTTTAATATTTACAAAAACTAGAAATAAAACTAGATTTTAGTAAATCTTAGCCATTCTAGCTCAATGGTTCCAGTTTTGCAACTTTTGAATCGGTTAAAAGTTAGGTATTATTAGATTTAGATAAATCTAGTCCACTGATTTACATATTATGGATTTACATTGAATGAGAAATTAAAACAGATATTTAAATGCAGTAAACAGTTAATATATATATATATATATATATATATATATATATATATATATATATATATATATACTCATCCATGGCAACCGGTTACTATATACACTATTTCAGCAACCAACTTATCAATCGTAGATCAATTAATTAGAAGGCTGAGATGGGAAAAAACATATTACCAGCCGCTACAACATGTAGCAGCCTAAACAACATACTATAGTAGCCTCTATTTTAATAAAAGTCAAACTAACTTGCTAATGTGGGCCCATATTGTCAGATAGAAAGATATAAAATGAATTTATTTTTTATATATACCAACCACTATAGCTTGTAGCGACTTGGTCTTAATATTTTATTTTTTTTATAACATGGGCCCATTTTTGAGAAATAAAATGATAAAAAAGGAATTTATTTCTTTTATATACTAACCGCTACAGCTTGTAGCGGCTTTGTCATAAAAAAAATATTTTATGCCATCTGTTGTCCCACTTTGTTACTAATAGTGTTATTACTTGCCTATTTATTACTAATACTGATATTAATTAAATGAGAATTAAAAAGGTAAAAAAGGCAATTAATATTATAATATTATCTTTCTATCTCTTAATTTTCTTACAACAGAAGTCATTAAAAAAAAAACCAAGCCGCTACATCTTGTAGCAGTTGGTAATAGTGTTATTACTTGCTAGTTTTTTACTAATATTACTAATATTAATTGCCTTTTTATTACTAAGACTAATATTAATTGTCTTTTTAGTAATATTAATAATAATAATAGTAATTGCCTTTTTAGTAGTAATATTAGTAATTGACTTTTTATTACTATTACTAATATTAATTGCCTTTTTATTACTAATATTAATATTAATTGTTTTTAGTAATATTAGTAATTTCCTTTTTCGTATTAATATTAATAATTTCCTTTTTAGTATTAATAATTGCCTTTTTATTACTATTACTAATATTAATTACCTTTTTATTACCCGCTACAAGATGTAGCAGCTTGGTTTTTTTTAATACCTTTAGTGTTGTCTTTAGTGGTGTCTTTAATGTTGTCTTTAGTAATAAAAAAGGCAAGTAATAACATTATTACCAACCGCTACAAGATGTAGCGGCTTGGTTTTTTTTAATGACTTCCGTTGTAAGAAAATTGAGAGATATAAAGATAATATTGTAATATTAATTGGCTTTTTTGCCTTTTTAATTCTCACTTAATTAATATTAGTATTAGTAATAAAAAGGCAAGTAATAACACTATTACCAATAAAGTGGGACAACATATGGCACAAAAATAAATTATGACCAAGCCGCTACAAGTTGTAGCGGTTGGTATATAAAAAAATAAATTCCCTTTTTATCATTTTCTTTCTCAAAAATGGGCCCACATTATAAAAAAAATATTAAAACCAAGCCACAACAAGCTGTAGCGGTTTGTATATAAAAAAATAAATTCATTTTATATCTTTCTGTCTTACAATATTGGCCCACATTAGCAAGTTAATTTGACTTTTATTAAAATAGAAGCCGCTAGAGTATGTTATTTGCACTACAACAAAAAGGCTTATCAATGATCATCGGACATCGTCATACTGATACATCAGAGATGGCTATCTATGACCGTATCACGATCATTTGATATAAGTCGCATGATAATCTGTCATTGGAAGGACATCGGCGACCAACAATAATGACCAAATTATTAGCGATCGCAATTAGCGGCCGAATCTTGTCGCTATTATGACTTATCTTTGAGTCATTTGTCACGACGTGACGTCACACGTGTCGTGACCAATAATAGCGACCGCGCAATGGCCGCTAGATTCAAAGAAGTCGGGCGGTTACGATATAGTTTTAGCGACCGCATCGCGATCAACGATGCTTTTTTTTTTTTTTAAATTTTTGCCTATTTTATTGATTTTCCAAAAATAACCTGCTTTGTACCTGCTTTCAATCCCAACACAGCAATATATATATATATATATATATATATATATATATATACAAGCATCCATATTAACATCCATCCAATACAATACAAAACATTCATCCATGAATAAACATTCATCCAATACAATACAAAACATTCATCCAAC
This sequence comes from Panax quinquefolius, assembly GCA_020205615.1. NCBI lineage: Eukaryota > Viridiplantae > Streptophyta > Magnoliopsida > Apiales > Araliaceae > Panax > Panax quinquefolius. The sequence goes on along the minus strand of JAINUW010000399.1, from coordinate 383,486 downwards.
ACAATATAATCGATATCGTAAACATCCATATAAACTAATACAATTGTCCAAAGAATGAATCTAAAAGAGTACAAGGCTTTAAAATCTAAAAAAATAAGTCTAGCGCTTTCTTGGATCATCCAAATGAGGATCCCGTAATTATCAAAGTAATAAAACATATATGTTACATATAAGTAAGACATTGACTCGAGAGAATATAAACATATAAGATAATGTAGCTAAACAATAAACGATATATATATACCGCTCTGTTGTTGTCTTTGCTGCTCGCTCTCTGCTTTCTGCTGCCGCCTGCCATCGCCTCCGCCAACTCATCAGGACTCGAGACTACAGATGCCCGCCTTGATATCTGAAGAAGATCACGATCCCGATAGATCGCTCTCACACGATCGGCGGAGTATGATAGGTCGGATAACTTTGATAACTGTGTAGGCCGGGTAAGGCGGCTACCGTGCCACTGATGGTTTGGCGTCGTCTTTGTCCTTGGCCTTTGACATAATTTTTTCTTCACGATGGGCGCCTCTCCCATAATTCTTGATCAATCGACGGACAGCGGGGTGCCTTCGAGGATAGCGCTTCGCTCATTAAGCCCTTATAAGTGTCCCGTCGGGAAGATGAACAATTAAATAGTTAAAATAAATAAAAAAAATACTAAAGAAGGTCGTTACAATTTATAAACAATATATTAGGATAAAGTGAACTTATTACGCTTATCTGAAACGACTTGGTAGACCATCGCGGTGGCCACATACATCCAACCAATTGATAGGTTGACCTTGAGGATCGAGACTCCTATAGTTCATTTTCTCATATTATTATGTAAACATATGATATTTTAGCTACAAAAGACGATCAGAACATAACATACGTATTTCAGCGACAATGTCTTTGCAATTGTGATATCTTGCCGCCCCGATACGTGCCTTTTGCCTTCTCGCCGTCGATACACTACACGAGGATCTGTTCGAGGCGGTAGTCTTCAAGCCTCTTGACCCGACTCTCGACTCTCCTTTCGGTCACACATCTCACACTTATATGGGTTTGTCGCACCACTGTGGGCTATGCTTACGCATATACTTTGCTCACCCTGTCCTAGATGGTTAATCTCAAATTGTCGCGGGGTTTTTGTCGTTCCTTGTTCAAATTATCTTTAGTTCAATGACGGTAGCACTTCCTGCAAGAATAGTGTCTGAATAAATGATGCATGTCGTCATCCCATCTATATCGTTTCTGCAAATAAAACAACAATAATAATATTAAAAAGCTGTTATATTACTAAACAATATTATTTGATTAACTATGTATTATCTATCGAGTGATAAAAAATATTCTCAAATTCACCAAATCAGATCCTTATGGGCGAGAGGTGTGCTCGCCTACATGTAATCATCAAGCGTAGGCCCGGATTACAAGCATAATTGTGAAATGCACTTCACAATTTTACTATCTTGAAAATCACTACAATATACAATAATTTATATTAAAACCCTTACATTTAAATCACTACTATATTTATAAAAATTAAAATATTAAACCCTTATATATATATACACGATGTTTAACTTACGTCTTTATCCGGAGGAGGACGGATCTCAGATAAGAATGCGATCATCCGGGATTAGTGGGGCCTTGACACATGATTAGGGCCCACCCAACCCGCAGCTTTAGGTCTTTGCAGGTTCAGAAGACATCTATAAATAAAAAAATTAGGATGTTAGTATAAGTTATAAATGAAAGGTACATAAACATGTCAGGGATATAGAGAACATCAGGATATGTAATTGTATGTAAACAAAAGGACAATAGGATAGGATAGTCTAGGCCACTAGGATAGTCTAGGCATGTATATTTAAGTTACTTAAGGTTACTTTTAGCATCACCAAACTTTATTTAATCATCTAACTCATTTTGACTTATCAAAGCTCACTTTAGGCTTGAAAAGAGAGCTTAAATTGGTTTTCTTGTTGGCTTTATTAATGACCATGTTTGGGAATCATTACTAGCATGTATGAGCAACTTTGTATCTTCTCATAATAGTCCTTTAAGGTCAGGTACTATGAATTGTCCAAAACAGTCCATTTTTGGCTTTAAAATGTGATTTTTAACAAGTCTCATGTTCAAAATGGTTTGGGCTTGGTTCCTTTAGTTTGTGTAGCTTTCTTATGTCCTATTATGACTATTGAAACTTGTGTATGGGGTCCAGGTATGGTGGTTCACTATTTTAGTGTTCATTGTTCTATAAAGCTTATTTTTATTGATTTTTAAGCAAGAATTTGCACAACACACCATGTAGACCTTAACTAACTTAGGGAACCATTTTTACATGTTATCTATAGGAAATGTATGTACTCCTCACTATCTAACAACATTAGTCACACAAGTTGGCCATAAAAGTCCCTTATAGGCACAATTTTGGCTACCAAATCCCCAACAGTCTACAATAGAACACATATGGTCTTTAAGCATTCCTATAAACCTTAAATCACCATGAAAACTCATAAGCACATACTCTGGCATGTTTGAAAACTGAGTTCAATCTTTCCATACTCTGGCATGTTTGTACTAATATGTTCCAAATATAAGATAAGTAAGAAAATGGAATGAGAAATCCAATAAGAGTATATGCAAAAATGAATGTGGCATAGGAATCGATTGTGACTCATTGCCATCACATATACACGAATGCATATATGGCCATTTGACTTATATATGAAGATTTAGACAAGTATGGATATTTTAGAAACAACTCATTAATAGTGTGATTGAAGTTATGGTGCTTGTGTTTGTGTTTGTACTTTTCATTTTCTTTCTATTCTAAGCTAAGTCATACTTATAGCATACATATTAATAGTGTGTCATTTTCTTTATCTTCTCGACTGTGAATTATGGAAAAACTTCTTTGAACCTTCTTCTTGATTGAATTATGGATAAACTTCATTCCTAATTATGTTTTATGTTATACTCATGTTCAAGTTATATGGCCATTTTGACTTATATATGAAAAAAAAATTAAGAGTCTCCCTATAATATGGACTATCCACATGCGCATAGGGCATGCATACTTGACCAATTTCAGCAAAATATAACCCCAACATACAAAACAGAATGTGCATAACTATAATTCAAGGCACAATTTAGGAGAATCCAATATTAGTAAAAACAATAAGAAGCCCAAAAATTGTCCCAATTTCAAAGAATATCAACAACAATTTATTTAAATTTCAAAGAAAAATATATTCAAAGAAGAATGTTATATTCAAAAATTTTCCAAATTTCAAAGAATCGTTATTCAAGTAATAACAAATTATCCAACTTTAGATAATCTCATATTAAAACATGAAACCTAATCATGCATGTTCCCAAATTATTCTTGTGGTGTAAAGTGTGTGTATATATTCTTATAAAATTCTACATATATGATGTATGTGTGTGTATATATATACATATAGGTATCAATCAACTCATAAAAGAATCTCTCTTTCTTAAATTCATTGATTATCCCAAAAGTTTCATACCCTTTAGGGTTATACCCATTTTGAATCTCTCTTTCTTAAATTCATTGATTGGCCCCGTAAGGCTTGGCTAAGCTTGGCATGGTCTCATATGGCCTCGCGGCCCCAAGGCCAACCCATCAGCTCCAATAGTCCCTTAAAGGCTCTAATGGATCACTTAGTTTAAAATCCCTACATCATTTAACAGCACCAATTGGATATTAGACTCCAATGTTGGTGGTTTGACATTTATTAATGTAAGTGCAACTAATTCAATTTGATATCATCTCCTCTTATTTAAAAGTATATAGCATTGGTCCTTGCGCTCACAATTATATAGACCAACTCACTTTAGCGTGTGACCTAGGAATAACCCAAATACGATTACATTAGAAATCAACAAGCCATTGGGTGGGAAATAAATGCTTAAGCATAAATTTTGTCAATCCTAATTATCCTCCTACCCTACCCAACAAGATTTGGACCACAAAAGATATCTCTAAGAGGTATGAAATCTATAATAATTCCAAGTGTCAAACACAAATACCAACTCATGAACCACAAATACCAACATTATACAAAAAATATTAACATTAGAGACTAACCCATTATACTAACATTATACAAAAAAAATATTAACATTAGAGACTAACATTATACAAAATAATTCCAAGTGCCAAACACAAATACCAACTCATAAACCACAAATACCAACATTATACAAAAAATATTAACATTAGAGACTAACCAATTATACTAACATTATACAAAAAAATATTAACATTAGAGACTAACATTATACAAAATAATTCTAAGTGCCAAACACAAATACCAACATTATATAAAAAATATTAACATTAGAGACTAACCCATTATACTAACATTGGAGACTAATACATTCAATCAAACATTTGAACCACATAAATTAACAAAAAATCGCATTCAATCGAAACCCACAAGCTACAGTAGCCGAAAAGAAGAAGAAAAACCCAAATATTCAGACATAACATAACACACACACACACACACACACACACACATATATATATATATATATATCAAATATTTGTTATATAATTTGGTACCTAACACCAATTGAAGGAGAAAGCCAACCCAATCGCGCGACAGCAACGAGATTTCCTATTCTCCTTCTTTTCCCCCTTCTTCCTCTTCTCCCTATTCGGTCTCCCTCTTGTTTTTCCTTTCGATTCTGCTCATCGCCGAAATGAAAGATCGATAGATTAAAAGGATCGTGACGCATCGTGACGCATGTGGTCGCTGATTTTTAATGACATGGACTTATCAGCGATCGCATGCGGTCGCTGATTATAAGTTATCGCAAAAAAACTACGCGCCAACATTTCTTGCCAAATTTTGGGTGGGAAATTTGTTCTAGCGACCAAAAGCAATGATCGATCGGTCAACCGATGTCACTTAGCGACTGGAATATAATATGGTCACTGATATCGGTCGCTATTAAGACTATCAGCGACCGGATATGCGGTTGCTGATATAATTGGTCGCTGATAGGCCTTTTTCTTGTAGTGTTGGGTCGTTACATGTTGTAGCGGCTGTTAATATATTTTTTTCCATCTCAGCCTTCCATTTAATTGATATACGGCGGCTAAGTTCGTTGCTGCAATAATGTCTATAGCAACCGGTTGCTATTGATGAAAACCCATATATATATATATATTAAAGCAGTAGAAAGCTTCAACTCTAAAAAATCTTACAGTGCACTGCAAAGAAGGCTTCAGACCACTTTTGGAGCTTGAAAACTCGGTTTCCACCGTTTAAAATTTGATATGTTGTAGAATATGTGTCTACAAGTGTTTAGAAAGAAGAATATCAAAGTTTGGAACACTCTAGAAGAGGTTAAGGGCTGAAATGGACAAAATTTTCTCTCTTTTTCTTCTTTTTTTTCTTTTTGGCTGATGGGGGGTCTATTTATAGACCGAAGTGGCAACGGGTAACCTCGCGGTAGCTATGGGTTTACCTGTGGCACCTCGGGCGGGCCTCTGCCCCGTGGGTCTCATTATCTTGAAATATGTGCACTCGGGCCAACGCATTGTCCTCTTAAACCTTCATAACTTTCAATCCAGAAATTTGATGGAGGCGTGATATACCTTTTCTGGAAAGCCCTTGACTAGAACTACACAATGATATGGGATTTAACATTTTCCAAATTGGGGAAGATGAGTCCATGGCCAGATCTTCGAGTCTTCGCAGTCTATCCGTTGATCTATTTTGTGATGTTTTTACTCGGGATTGATGTTAAGGTTCGGTATGACTTCTTTTGCAGTGACTTAGGTTGATTTGATGTTGAATTGGCAAAATTACTATTTTTCCCCTCCTGGGTTGGTTCCAAGCTTGATGTAGTTGTAGCAGTCTTTTCTCAGGGTTGTCTCCAAGATTGGTTTGTTGTTGATTCCTGAGAGTCCTAAGGGTTGTCTCTGAGGTTGGTTTAATCTCCCAGGGTTGTCGTCGGGGCTGGATTTGATCTCCCGGAGTTATCGTCGAGGTTGGATTTGATTTCTCGGAGTTGTCTCCAGGGCTTAGATTTGATCTCCAGGGGTTGTCACAAGGGTTTTGACTTGATCTACCGGGGTTGGATTTGATCTCTCAGAGTTGTCTACAAGGGTTGATCTGACGCCCCCAAAATAAGTCCACACGACCCATTCTAAGTCGCCAGATATCATACTATAAAAATCAAATACAAACTTTATTTATACAACTGTTGAATTGTCGTGCAGAGTATGACAACAGATAAGATGTGAGTTTTAATACAAATACATATAACTCTCATGGTGCCTTGACCATAAGACCTTACAATGGTACATTTTACATAAAAAGATGCCGATAATAACTATTTTAGAAATTAAAATCTTTGGAAAATACTCAAGAAACCTTCAGATATGGGAGGCCATGCGCCTGCAGGTTATGATAGATATCATATGCCCACAGAATTATCCTTGGTTGACCCAAAAGTCCCCAAAGAAAAATAAGAAGATTACTATCATCTTCTTTCCAATGCTGAGTCTTTTCTTGACATAGAATTATCTCCGTTGTCTCCAAGTGAAAATTATATTTCAAATAAACTCCAAGATTATATAAGTAGTGCTCGTAGATATACTTAGCAAGTGGATGTGCACAACCCTGTCTTATGATAACACGAAGTCGTCTGTCATTAGACATCTTATATGATACACTACTACAAAATACTAAATAGACAACACTTAAACCACAAAGTTTTTTATAAAAACATTGTGGTATTTTTTTACAACGTTTTAAAAAAAAACGTTGTAGATATATATGCAAAAACGTTATCTATTTAAAAGGGCATTTTTTTAGTTTTAATTAAATAACATTTTTTTAAAAAAGGTTGTCTATCAAACAAAACACGAAGATACTGAACACTTAAAATTATAAAAGACATAGTCTTTTTCTCTCCAAGGCTTGTCTGTTTGTTCCTTCTCTCTTCAGTTTCTTCTCTTCGTTCCTTCTCGCTAGGGTTTCTGAATCTATTGGAACCGTACCTAGTTCATGGCCATTTTAATTGGAACCGTACCTGTGATGAAGCTGATCGTGTTACCACAGAAGTGGGCGTCCCCGGCGGTGGATGATTCTTATTTTAGGCAGAATTATTTCGTGATGGCTGTAGTAGCTGTCGCGGCTGAGGATGAAGGGGGATCGGAGGAGGAAGAGGAGGATTTGGGGACAAGTGAGGAGAGCGGTGGAGCTGGAGGACAGAAGGAGGGATAAGTGGAGGGGATGAAGAAGCTGGCAAGGGCGATTGAGTGGTTTGGAGAGATAAGGGATAAGGGATATTGAGAGATACTCGATATGTTGCCTTGTAGCCTGGAGTAACGTTACAAGGGAACTAAAAAAAAGATGAAATCAGAAAAATTGGATGCCGATTTGGGGGTTTCATCTCAGAGTAAGAAACTTAAACTAAAATCTTCTAAGGGTAAAACCCTTTCTCGTGTAAGTAACCGTGCTTCCCATTCTTCTATTCTGAAATCTCATGGTACTGTGCTATCTACTGTAAGTGCCCGTGCTTCCCATTCTTCTATTGTGGAATTACCTACTGTGGTTGAAACTTCTCCTATAAACAATTTATATTCATAAACTTCTACTGTGGTTGACAATGTTAATTCGATCTCTGTATTATTGTTTTAGATGGCTTATTAGAGATGTAAGGGAATAATCCTTCCGAAATGAAATGGTAATGAGCTAAGTTTAGCACGTTTATATTATTTTTTCTGATTTATTTGTGAAATGATCATTTTTAAAGTTTGGTTCTTTATTTGTTTACAGATTTTTATAATGGGGGAGTCTGTTTATGATCTTATTCTCATATGACATTTTCATTTCAGTTTTCTATTCTAATATGACATTTATCTATTCTCATATGACATTTTCATTTCAGTTTTCTTTTTATCTATTTTAACTTTTTTTCTAACTATATTGTTTTACTCTATTGCCTGTGAAGATACATGGAGATTTTATTCTTATCAGTGGAGATACTGTGAGCAACATGTCACTTACTGAGGCACTTCAAGAGCATAAGGAGAGACGTAGAAATGATAACAATGCTATAATGACCGTGGTTATAAAACAGTCAAAGCCTTCTCCAATCACTCACTAATCTAGACTTGGAACTGATGAACTGATTATGGCAATTGGTAAGGGATTATATCTCTTGATAAGGCATTGATTTTTGAGAATCCTTCCATTTCCCTGTACAATGACAAGCAGGTTTAGATTTCTCCTTTAAGTTGTTTCTTGTTCATTGCTTACAACTCTGTTAACATAATCAATTTTATTGTGATGCAAGAGCTTATGTTTGCTACCCATTTCTTTGTCATTCTATTATTTTTGATATTTATTGGTAATCTGTTATTGGGAATGAATTTAATTTTGCAATGCAAAAGCAATAATTTGCATGTTATTAAATAATGATTTTGTGTGTGGGTAACAAGGTTTTTCTTTCCCGAAATTTTGAAGTGTTTGCTTTGTGCTATGTGCTACTGAATGTTTGTCCTATCTTGGTATATTATTATAATTGCAACTTTGATGAGTTGGTCAACAGAGGTGATTCTATGCTCTAATTTAATATTAACACACTTTGCACAAAGCATTGTTACTACATAACAATGTGAATGATTGGGAATGATTGTTGGCAGAATCATTGTTACAGCATAACAATGTGAAGACTTCTGTTGCTAAGATGCTATTGCTATTGAATACCTTTATTCTCCTACTTGTCTTGCTCTTCTTACTCTTTGAAATCTATTTCTTGAATGAAGCTCCAAGATATACGTAGTTTTATCCTGCCTGAATATTTCACATTTATAATTAAATCCTTGGTATCATTTTTTTTGTTGTTGCAGGATTGCTAATACTGACATATGCAGTCCCGAAGTCTTCAGTCTTTTCACATACAATTTTGACTATCAACATCTACACCGTCGTTTTATCAAGGGATTGCTTCTTGATGATGTATGTGCTGTTTAGTATACATCTATTAAGTTACTTGATATACGTCTGTTTATGATCTTATTCTCATATGTCATATTATTTGATAAATGTTTGATCTTGTATGATTTGTGGGTGATGTATAAACATAATTGAGCAATTCATATGTCATAGTTGTTCTGGGTCTTGTTCAGTTTAGAATTGAGCTGATGTAGTTATTGTTTGTGTCATGACAATTCTTATAGTGTTCTGTTGCCTGTTTTGATTGGTCTATTCTTTAGTTCTGTTGAACAGCGATCTTAAATATATATTGTTGTGCTAAACTGGGCTTCTACCCTGATGGATAATCGGTTGAACAATGATTTTTTTACATCAGTACTTCATTTTAATGCTACCAATTTTTCTTTGAAAGTCTATGCACATAATCCATTGCAATTCCTGATGGTTGTAGTCTTGTCCTTTGCAGGATTGAGGGTTCTGAAATTAACAAGAGTCTTTTGGCGCTTAAGGAGTGTATTCGTACTCTTGATAATGACCAAATTCATATTCCATTTCGTGGTAGCAAAATCACTGAGGTGCTTCGTGACTCCTTTGTTGGCAACTCAAGGACCATCATGATCTCTTGCATTTCTCCAAATGCTGGTTCATGTGAACACAAACTCAATACCTTGAGATATGCTGATAGGTATGTTTTTTTTTTCCAGAATATGCTTGATGATTATTGAAATATTGTTAATACCTTATCCAAGTACCTTATATCTAGAAGGTTACATTAAAATAAACAGGGTCAAATGTCTCTCTAAAAGTGGAAATCCAAAAAAGGACCAGGTTGCAAGTTCTGTATCACTAGTCAATAAAGAATCTTCAGCAGGGCTTCCTGTTTCAACTGATGGGGAAGATGTCCATGAGCAGTATCAGGAAGTTAAAGTGGTGGATACTAGTAGAAGGGTTGTAGAAAAGGACAATTTCTCTTACAATACTACTGCTGATTTAAACATGCAATCCTCTGCTGATTTAACCACCTCGTGACAGGAATATTAATGAGATCCTTGAGGTTGGTTATAAATGTGGTCTGTTTCTTCATTCGTAATCTGAAAAGTTGTTTAAATGCATGTTTTGATTAAATTGCTTAACTATGACAAATAATAATTGCTCAACTTGCAGTACTGCTCTTGATAATGGAATGGTGACCCTGCCAAGGGAGCTGCCAACTTCACATCTCAGGTCATCATCATGAACCACCCTGGAAAGATTGGAAATGGATATGCCCCAGTTCTTGATTGCCACACCTCTCACATTGCTGTCAAGTTTGTTGAGCTCTTGACCAAGATCGACAGCTTAGGTAGTGCACTACAACTTAGGTAGTGCTCCACAACTTAATTTTATGGATAGTTTGGTATATTTTGTGGATGTAGTAATTTGAAACTGTAAACGAATGATATTATTGTGAGGTATTTTGAATGGTTGATACATTTTGGCTTTAAATTTAAATGAGAATTTAGACCTTTTAGCTATATATATCATGGAATTAGCGTATCATATTAAGTCGTTGGTAATATAGGTGAACCACAACCTTTTTTTTATTTTTTTTCTTTATCTACAACATTTTAAAAATGTTGTATAAATTGGTTAAAAATGTTGTCTGATAATTTAAACTACAACATTTTTATCCAAAAAACGTTGTGGAATCATACCTTCTATAACGTTTTTAAGCATCTGCTAATTTATGGAAAACAAATATACAACGTTTTTCTCTTAAAAACATTGTGTAATGTGCTTAACTACAACGTTTTAAAAACGTTGTGCAAGGGTGTCAAATAAATAACATCCTTAACCATGACGTTTTTCTGACTGAAACCACAACGTTTTTTTCGTGTTATCTATTTACTGTTTTGTAGTAGTGATAGTGGTAAAAATGCCCTTCCAAAGTTGGGTTCACCTCACCCTATTCGGTTCACCAAAATTAAATATCAAATGATGTATACAATACGACACACTTATCTAAAGTTCTCAATAAAAAATTTTCCATACTATTTAGGGAGAACCTCAACAACTATAGAATTAACGTTTCTATTCCTCGTTATCCCTCGCTTCACTTTCATGACACTCTTATTACCTAAAAGGAATTGTGAAGCAAAAGGGGTGAAGACAACTAAATTTCAAGAAAGAATATCATGACTAAAGATAATTAAATTATCAATAGTCTTCGTCAGTAATAACTCAGAGATTTAGAACATATGGTAGATGATAAAAAAAATTCAACCATAGTTGCAGTGGAACGAGCAATCCATTAGAAGAGTCAAATATACTATAAAGTGTATTATCTTCTCCACATTAAAAGTCCACCAACAATGTTTTATCTCTGTAACATCAATCAACAATTCCTTTCCACAATCATGTGAACAACTCATAATCATAATTGTGATTCTGAATTGCTCTTCGCACCCAGGACGAAGATAATTTTCATCACCAATCTTTACCTGAAACATCAAAAATCATGGTGATACCAAATCACAATTCTTGTTCATAATCATACTAATAAATTCATTGTGATTCTGAATTGCTCTTCGCACCCAGGACGAAGATAATTTTCATCACCTATCTTTACCTGAAACATCAAAAATCATGGTTATACCAAATCACAATTCTTGTTCATAATCATACTAATAAATTCATCTTTGCACTACGGCCAAAGATATTTTTTAACACATCATCTTTGCACTACAAGCCAAAGACATACACTATATTTTAGAAGAGTCAAGTAGAGCATGATATCTACTATCTTCTAAAAATTAAAAGTGTATAATCAATATTGTATTGCTAACACTCAGCTTAATAAATAATTTACATCATCGAATCATCCCTGCACTACGGCCAAGGATATTCATTAGTATTATGACCACTAATTATCCATGCACTACGGACCAAGGATATTCGTATTTCCAACAATGGTCATGATTATACTGAATAATCCCTAGTTATAATCATACCAACAACTGTCCATCAATGCACTACGGGCCAATGATGACTTTTATCACATCATTTAAAACATTACAGGTCATGATTATACAGAATGATCCCTGGTCATAATCATACCAATCAATAGTTCATCTATGCACATAAGCCAAAGATACTCATCAATCAATAGTTTATCTTTGCACGTAAGCCAAAGATATACAACTATAAAACCAGTAATCAACAATCCATCCTTGCACGTAAGCCAAAGATATACAACTGTAAAACCAATAATCAATAGTCCATCTATGCACGTAAGCCAAATATGAGTTTCCTCACAATATAAGCATGAGAATGATGACAATGATATAAGCATTAATCAAACGAATCAAGGATAAATATTAAAGACTTTAAATTTATCCAGAGTTTAAAAATATCCAAATGTTATCAATCACTTAATAATCTCAAAATCTAATATCATTACTATTATAACAATATTTTAATTATTTCTTAAACTTATAAACAATTTATTTTAATTGTTTACACTTTATCAAATAATGCATTTAATCATTCAAAAATGCCATACTCATAAGATTTCATCACCAATGATCAAATCCCTCATAAAAAATTTGCATATACCTTATATAGGATTTTCAAGCCATAAAATCCTATTTACCAATTTTTCAACTTCATTTAACATATTTAATTCATATGTTCGTAACTAAACCATTTTCATGAAAAATACCAAATCAGTCCCAAATATTTTTCTTTTCTGGAATTTAGCAAAATATAGTCCCATATTGAACATATATTTTTCTCGGAATTTTTAAAATTCATTTACTATTTTTCATATGGCCAAAACTGTCAAATATTTAGACATTTATCATAAATTGTACTTTTGTCCAAAAATTCCGAAATTTATAGGGTATACTCCAGTTATATATATGTACTCCTTATAAAAATTTTACCCATTTTGGAGTTAACCACAAGGAGTTATAAGGGTTTACTTTTAAAATAGTCTTTTCCCGTAAAATTCATAACTCCTAATCTATACATCCAAAAATCGCCATTTTTTGACACAATCTAGAAAACTCATCAAATTATCATTTCAATTTTTTCTATAATTTTTGAGGATCAAAAAAATTACGAAACTGCAAATGGATTTTCGCCCGCCATGCGGTAATCCACGTAGACAGATCATTTCCACAATTTAATAAGGAATGAATACGAAGGATCATTCACCATGCATGTGGTAATCCACATAGATAGGTTATTCCAATAGAATAATAAAGAATGGAACCAGGTTATGCGTAATCCGCACAGACAGGATATTCCAACAAAATAATAAAGAATGGAACCAGGTCATGTGTAATCCGCACAGACAGGATATTCTAACAATATAATAAAGAATGGAACCATGTCATGCGTAATCTGCATAGACAGAATATTCGAACAGAATAATAAAGAATGGAATAACAACAGAATTCACCAGGCATGCGATAGACCGCATAGAAAAGTTATTCTAACAGAATAATAAAGAATGGAATAACAAAAGAATTTCACCATGTATGCGGTATTTCGCATAGACAGGTTATTCCAACATAATAATAAAGAATGGAAAACAGAAGAATTTCACCATGTATCCAGTACTTCGCATAGACAGATTATTCCAATATAATAATAAAGAATAGAATAACATAAGAATTTCACCATGTATACTGTAGTCCGTGTATACAGGTTATTCCAATAGAATAATAAGGAATGGAATACCAATAACTCTCTTTATGAATACGAAAGAAATAATAACCCTTACCTCAAAAGAAGACTGGATACTGGAATAGTGAGCTAGCTGACTTCTCATCTTCTTTATCTCTATAATAATTGCTCTATAGCTTTAGTGAATTGGTGAAAAATAATGAAGGAATGAGCTTCTATTTATAGGAAAATATAGTTTCGATAATTGCACGTTTTGGGGCTCGAAATATTATAGTATAATACCTTCCTCTTTGCCTTCATTTTTAATTTAGTCCTGCAAGTATTATCAATCTTGCACCACCTCCCCTAATAGTAAATCATGTGAATCAATAGTAAATCATATGAATCAATAGTTCTAGACATGTGAAAATACGAATTACAGTATAGTATCTCCATCTATACCTCCATTTTTAACTTAGTCATGCAAGTATTATCAATCTTGCACTAACTCCCCTAATAGTAAATGAATGTGAATCAATAGTACACACATGTGAATAAATAGTTATAAACATGTAAATTAATAGCAATTAATTGGTCATTTATCCGATTGGTCAGTATAACTTCCAGACATCAATTAATATTGAATAAATGTCGATTTCCACTAACACTAATAATTCCAACACAATGGAACTATCAAATTCATCTTTAATCAACACGAACTTATTCATCATTAATATTATAACTCACAATATTTAACAACCAGGTCGTTCCCAGGAATGAGGGGGCTTTTCAATAAGGATTTCTCCTTATTGACGGGCAATTAGATGACCAAACCTCTCCTTGACAGAACTTCTAGACATTTTAAATATTGCAATTTAATAATTTGAATAACTTTATCGTCTCAATTATTGATTTAATAATATATTATATTATGCAGATGATACTGTGACAATAATTGAATCAATAATATGAGAGATATGATGCAGTAATTACTGTAGCAATAATTGAGTATAACTGAGTGGCTTCTCACGTAAGTATCAAAAATCAATACCGTGTGCTACTATGCAACCACACGTATTACTGTACTTTTACTACCGGGTAGTTCAATAGTTTTAACGGTAACACTTTTGCCATTATTTTTATAAAAAGATAATTCTATCATTTTCTAAATACAACAATACTTTCATTATGGGATCCACCAATGATTGTACCGTCGTACGAATATTCCCTGTTAAAACGAATATTCCCTGACCAATCAAATATTTCCCGACACAACGAATAACAACTTGCTTACTTTGTAAAATTTTCAAATATCACCCTTAACTTTAGCCTTTTATCAATTTAACCATTTACTAAATAGAATAATTATAAGAAAATTGAATAATTTCATTTCATAAAATTCGGGGTCTTACAATCTCCCCTCCTTATGAAATTTCGCCCTCGAAATTTACGTACATACCTGGTATTCGAAGAGATGAGAATACCTTGCTTTCTTTTCGGATCGTACCTTCTCGGTTTTATCCTTTGAATCATGATTTTTCCATTTCTCATCTCCTGTATTTCAAATATCGTTCTAGAATATATCTTCAAAACAAAGGTCAATTGACATACCACAAATTGTCAACTTATCAAGAAAAAATTTTGGCTTAGGTAAGTCACACACTAGCGAAGTATATTACTCGTTTCTCCCCTCCTAGTTCTAGACTCATATCTCCGCCAACGACCATATCCCTAAGCTCTGATACTATTTGTGACGCCCCCAAAATAAGTCCACACGACCCATTCTGAGTCGCCAGATATAATACTATAAAAATCAAATAAAACTTCATTTATACAACTGTTGAACTATCGTGCAGAGTATGACAACAGATAAGTTGTGAGTTTTAATACAAATACATATAACTCTCGTGGTGCCTTGACCACAAGACCTTATAATGGTACCTTACATAAAGGTACAGTCAATAACTATTTTAGAAATTAAGATCTTTGGAAAATACTCAAGGAAACCTTCGTACATGCGAGGCCATGCGTCTAGGTTATGATAGATATCATATGCCCACAGAATTATCCTTGGTTGACCCAAAAGTCCCCAAAGAAAAATAAGAAGATTACTATCATCTTCTTTCCAATGGTGAGTCGTCTCTTGACACATAATTATCTCCGTTGTCTCCAAGTGAAAATTATATTTCAAATAAACTCCAAGATTATATAGGTAGTGCTTGTAGATATACTCAGCAAGTGGATGTGTACAACCCTATCTTATGATAACAAGAAGTCGTCTGTCATTAGACATCTTGTATGATAATGGCAAAAATTCCCTTCCAAAGTTGGGTTCACCTCACCCTATTCGGTTCACCAAATTTAAATATCAAATGACGTATACAATATGACACACTTATCTAAAGTTCTCAAAAAAAATATTTCCATACTATTTAGGGAGAACCTCAACAGCTATAGACCACCGTTCTATTCCCCTGTTATCCCCGCTCGACTTTAAGAACACTCTTATTACCCCAAAAGGAATTGTGAAGCAAAAGGGTGAGCACAACTAGCTCAGTAAAGAATATCATGACTAAAGATAATTAAATTATCAATAGTCTTCATCAGTAATAACTTAGAGATTTAGAACATATGGTAGATGATAAAACTTTTTCAACCATAGGTGCAGCGGAACGAGCAATCCATTAGAAGAGTCAAATAGACTATAAAGTCTATTATCTTCTCCACATTAAAAGTCCACCAACAGTGTTTTTTCTCTGTAACATCAATCAACAATTCCTTTTCACAATCATGTGAACAACTCATAATCATAATTGTGATTCTGAATTCCTCTTCGCTCCCAGGACGAAGATAATTTTCATCACCTATCTTTACCTGAAACATCAAAAATCATGGTTAACCAAATCACAATTCTTGTTCATAACATACTAACAAATTCATCTTTGCACTACGACCAAAGATATTCATTAACACTTCATCTTTGCACTACAAGCCAAAGACATACACTATATTTTAGAAAAGTCAAGTAGAGCATGATATCTACTATCTTCTAAAAATTAAAAGTGTATAATCAATATTTTATCGCTAACACTCAGCTTAATAAATAATTTACATCATCGAATCATCCCTGCACTACGGCCAAGGATATTCATTAGTATTATGACCACTAATTATCCATGCACTACGGGCCAAGGATATTCGTATTTCCAACAATGGTCATGATTATACTGAATAATCCCTAGTTATAATCATACCAACAACTGTCCATCAATGCACTACGGGCCAATGAGGACTTTTATCACATCATTTGTAACATTACGGGTCATGATTATACCGAATGATCCCTGGTCATAATAATACCAATCAACAGTTCATCTATGCACATAAGCCAAAGATACTCATCAATCAATAGTTTATCTTTAAACGTAAGCCAAAGATATACAACTATAAAACCAGTAATCAACAGTCCACCTTTGCACGTAAGCCAAAGATATACAATTGTAAAACCAATAATCAATAGTCCATCTATGCACGTAAGCCAAAGATGACTTTCATCACAATATAAGCATGAGAATGATGACAATGATATAAGCATTAGTCAAACGAATCAAGGATAAATATTAAAGACTTTAAATTTATCCAGAGTTTAAAAATATCCAAATATTATCAATCACTTAATAATCTCATAATCTAATATCGTTACTATTATAACAATATTTTAATCATTTCTTAAACTTATAAATAATTTATTTTAATTGTTTACACTTTACCAAATAATGCATTTAATCATTCAAAAATGTCATACTCATAAGATTTCATCACCAATGATCAAATCCCTCATAAAAAATTTGCATATACCTTATATAGGATTTCCAAGCCATAAAATCCTATTTACCATTTTTTCAACTTCACATAACATATTTTATTCATATGTTCGCAACTAAACCATTTTCATGAAAAATACCAAATCAGTCCCAAATAATTTTCTTTTCTGGGATTTAGCAGAATATAGTCCCATATTGAACATATATTTTTCTTAGAATTTTTAAAATTTATTTATTATTTTTCATATGGCCAAAACTGTCAAATATTTAGACATTTATCATAAATTGTACTTTTGTCCAAAAATTCCGAAATTTATAGGGTATACTCCTTTTATATATATTTACTCCCAATAAAAATTTCACCAATTTTGGAGTTAACCACAAGGAGTTATAAGGGTTTACTTTTAAAATAGGCTTTTCCCGTAAAATTCATAATTCCTAATCTATACATCCAAAAATTGTCATTTTTGGACACAATCTAGAAAACTCATCAAATTATCATTTCAAATTTTTCTTGAATTTTTGAGGGTTAGAAAAATTACGAAACTGCAAATAGATTTTCGCGCGCCATGCGGTAATCCACATAGACATATCATTTCCACAATTTAATAAGGAATGAATACGAAGGATCATTCACCATGCATGGGGTAATCCACATAGATAGGTTATTCAAACAGAATAATAAAGAATGGAATAACAGAAGAATTCACCATGCATGCGGTAGTCCGCGTAGACAGGTTATTCCAACAGAATAATAAAGAATTGAACCAGGTCATGCGTAATCCGCACAGTTAGGATATTCCAACAGAATAATAAAGAGTGGAACCAGGTCATGCGTAATCCGCATAGACAGAATATTCCAACAGAATAATAAAGAATGGAATAACTACGAGATTCACTGTGCATGCGATGAAATCAGCGTAGGCGAGTTATTCCAATGAATAATAAAGAATGGAATAACAAAAGAATTTCACCATGTATGCGGTACTTTGCATAGACATGTTATTCTAACATAATAATAAAGAATGGAATAACAGAAGAATTTCACCATGTATCCAGTACTTCGCATAGACAGGTTATTCCAACATAATAATAAAGAATGGAATAACAGAAGAATTTCACCATGTATACGGTAGTCCGCATATATAGGTTATTCCAACAGAATAATAAGGAATGGAATAACAATAACTCTCTTCATGAATACGAAAGAAATAATAACCCTTACCTCAAAAGAAGACTGGATACTGGAATAGTGAGGTAGTAGACTTCTCTTCTTCATTCTCTCTATAATAATTGCTCTATAGCTTTAGTGAATTGGTGAAAAATAATGAAAGAATGAGCTTCTATTTATAGGAAAATATAATTTCAATAATTGCACATTTTGTGGCTCGAAATATTATAGTATAATACCTTCCTCTTTTCCTTCATTTTTAATTTAGTCCTGCAAGTATTATCAATCTTGCACCACCTCCCCTAATAATAAATCATGTGAATCAATAGTAAATCATGTGAATCAATAGTGCTAGACATGTAAAAATATGAATTACAGTATAGTACCTCCATCTATACCTCCATTTTTAACTTAGTCATGCAAGTATTATCAATCTTGCACGAACTCCCCTAATAGTAAATTAATGTGAATCAATAGTACACACATGTGAACAAATAGTTAAAATCATATGAATTAATAGCAATTAATTGCTCATTTATCCGATTAATTACCCGATTGGTCAGTATAACTTCCAGACATCAATTAATATTGAATAAATGTCGATTTCCACTAACACTAATAATTCCAACACAATGGAACTATCAAATTCATCTTTAATCAACATGAACTTATTCATCATTAATGTTATAACTCACAATATTTAACAACCAGGTCGTTCCCAGGAAAGAGGGGGCTTTTCGATAAGGATTTCTCCTTATTGGCGGCCAATTAGATGACCAAACCTCTCCTTGACAGAACTTCCAGACATTATAAATATTGCAATTTAATAATTTGAATAACTTTATCGTCTCAATTATTGATTTAATAATATATCATATTATGCAGATGATACTGTGACAATAATTGAATCAATAATATGAGAGATATGATGCAGTAATTACTGAAGCAATAATTGAGTATAACTGAGTGGCTTCTCACGTAAGTCTCAAAAATCAATACCGTGTGCTACTATGCAACCACGCGTATTACTGTACTTTTACTATCGGGTAGTTCAACAGTTTTAACGGTAACACTTTCGCCGTTATTTTTATAAAAAGATAATTTTATCATTTTCTAAATACAACAATATTTCCGTTGTGGGGTCCACCAATGATTGTGCCATCGTACAAATATTCCCTGTTAAAACCAATATTCCCTGACCAATCGAATATTTCCCGACACAACGAATAACAACTTGCTTACTTTGTGAAAATTTCAAATATCACCCTTAACTTTAACCTTTTATCAATTCAACCATTTACTAAATAGAATAATTATAAGAAAATTGAATACTTTTATTTCATAAAATTCGGGGTCTCACAGTTGAACTTGATGATTTGACTTCCAGGGTTATCTTTGGAAGATAAAAGATGATGCCGCCCTCCTGCATGGTTAGTAATATGAATGTAAAATTTTGAGTGTCTACAGATGCCCCTCTTTATCATGTTTATAAAAAGTAATGGCATGACCAAGATAAAGATTATAGACACTTAAAATATGACAAGATTTAAATGATGTCATGTAATGCAGCATAATGTGATGTCGTGCTAGATGTTTTTGTGGAATTATTTCCAACGAAATTCTACCACTAACTGCTCCCATCGTTTCTACTAGGGATGGAGTTTTCACTGATGGTCACTATTGAACCGCTTTGATGTCTACTCGAACAATAGTTTACAAAGCTTTCATCATCAGATCTTTTTCGATGCTATGTGGGTGTTGTCGACAACAGTTTGAAATGTCCATCAGTGCTATTTGAGACTAATTCGACGACAAATCGTAGAGATGTTTTTAAAGTCCCTATTGTGGAGGCTTTCCTATGAAGGAGCCCATTGGATTTTGACATTGGGGTTGTCACCAACGTCCTTTGTCTTTAGATGTGCTTTTTGACTTCATTTCTGCTGAAGATGTTCCTCTCTTTTGCGAGTAACTCTCGGGGGATTGTTGATGTTTATCTTAATGATAGCTTGGCTTGGTGAAAGTAATATGGATATAAACCAATCATGTATGATGATAAAGCATATACTTTTTAATCAATATTATTTATTAATAAAATAATTAATTATTATAGGCATTTTTTTTATCTACATGGTGCTATTTTAATAATTTGTGATAAACCCATAGCTTTAAGCAATGCTTTTAGAATCATGATGAGATTATGGTAATAAGATCTAAATTCTTATATAGCTGAAAACTAAAATGATCTCAATCAATGGATTACTAAAAAGGGGATTAGTGAAATCCGGATAGATTGGTACATACGTTGCTTGCTCATTGGATGAGGATGATTGATCTCATGATCATTTGTGTGGAGACACTAAAGCAAGTATGTAGGTGCTTGTTGGAGAATAAGTTTACTGAACGTGACTCGCTAAGGAATACCTAATGGAGTTTTACTTGCCTGTCAATAGAAATTCCTATAGTGGTAGTAATATGATAAATAGATTTTATACCTACTTATTGGTTACCAACTCACTAGAATTATGCTCAACTTAAGTAGTTTTATTATGTTTTATTTGCTTTTTGTGATTATTTTACAGTATGCATAGCTGGAACTCCTTTAGCAACTAATGGCATGGAGATAGCATTAATATGGCATGGTGGACGTGAGCTAGAATGAAGAACACCTGGACTACAGCAAATGAGGAGAAAACATAGAGGATTAATGAAATGGTGAAGTGAAGAAGAGAAGAAATGAAGAGTAATCAAGAAGCATAAAGTAGCAAAAAGCATAATGCATAAGAAGCGAAGAAGATACGGCGGTATTACAGTGAAAATAAACATGGCGGCGCCCTCAGCCTAAATGGAATTACTGAGAAGAAAATCAGGCGTAAGGCATGGCCGTTGCCTTAGTAATAAAGGAACATAGCGCTCCCGCGCCATGAACTCGACATAGAATCCTCTGGCGCACCTCGCAAGACTTTGCTTTGAACATGCAAGATAATATCTTTTGCGTGGTACGCCGATATATTCGATTTAAACTAACGACTTTTATAATTTGAAATTTGAGCGTGTTTGTTTGTTATGAGAAGATATGGTTGGTTGCCAGAGACATGGTTTTCCAGTTTTTACTACTGTTCTTAGGTTTAGTTTACTCTAAGGAGGGTTTGAAGCAGTTTCCATATACTTCAAGCTTCTCTCTTTATTTAGATTGCTTAATAAGATTAGTTTTCATTTTTGGAGACAATTGTGGATTTGAACAAGCCTGGAAATAGATTTTACAGCATGAATTAACAAATTTGATCTCTCAATTCTCTTCAATCTCTTGTTTACATTGTTCATTTTAACAGTTTGCTTTAATCCCATAATGGTTATTGGTTCAGAAATGAACTAAATTCCATTATGGGATTCTAATGGATTTTGATGTGTACTAAACATGTATGCCTGAGTGTGATGTTATATATTATCAGTGGATTGCCCATTATGGGTGTGCTAAATGCTTGAATGCTTGATCATCATTCACACTAATTGCTTATATGAATTTGGAAAATGAAATATAAGTATAGATTAGACCATGATGACATATGTTCATAAGGCTGATTTGTATTAGGCTTTGTGATTCGTGACCCGGATAGGCATATACTGGTTCATCATGTGTAGTTATTAAGAGAGCTTGTACTTAAAATCATTATTATTGTAAATTCACATAGACATATAGTGAGTTTGGTAATTTTGATGCTTACACGAATTCTATCACTTCTAGATTTTGTGTAAATTAGACATAGTTCATTGGAAGATGGTTATGTTCCACTTTTGTGCTCTTGACTGGCTTTCCATAATAAATAATTATACAAAATATGAGGTTTGCATTTTAGATGAAACATTAAATGATATTAGAATCCCATTTCTCTCTAATTTGATTACCTTACCTTAGTTATTATAGTTAGTGTGTTGATAATTAATTTAGAATTCAATTTATTTGTGGTTTGATCGTTTAAGCATACAAAAATAGTGATTATGTTGTTGCATGATACTTGCATGAGTTAGAGTTCATTTTTGTTAAATCAAAAAAGAGGCACCAAGTTTTTGGCGTCATTGCCGGGGAAAGGCGTTTAGTTTTAATATTGTTGTCATCAACTAAAGCTAGATTTGTGTGACTTAGACAATTCTATTCTTATCTTATTTCTATTTTTTTTTTGTATTTCAGTTACTTGTGTACATTTTATGTACACGCGAACTTCAAATTTTGAGTTGGTTCCTGCACAAGATAATATCAACGGTAGGGCTTCGAAAACGAGAGCAAGGCAAAATACACAAGTAGATTCTGAAACTTCATCATCTAGCATGGCAGCATAAGAGCAAAGAGAGGAACATCGGGCCTTAAGAGATTATTCAATGCCCAATATAAATGAGTTGCAATCAAGCATCGTGAGGCCAACTATAGCAGCCAATACTTTTGAGATAAAATCGGGCACTATTCAAATGGTACAGAATTCAATCCAGATTGGGGGTGCTGCTACATATGATCTGAATGAGCACTTATTGAGCTTCGTAGAGATTTATGACACCTTTAAGTACAATGTGATAACCCAAATTTTTGGATAATATTAAAATAAGAATTAAATAAAGAAAATTCTTATTAGATGATATGTTATGTGATATTGTAGTACACAAAGGATTATGTGTCATGCAATATGTGATGTTGTGTATAATAAATATAATAGAATTATATATTTATTATATGTAAGTAAAGTGTAGGAATAATTTACTAAAGAAATTTAGATGGGTAAAATTAAAATAATTTATAATATTAAATTATTTTAATGTGGTAAATTAGTGGCATTAAATATACTTCATGTATAGCCACTATTTTATTGAAGAAATCATATATTACCTTATTGAGTGTAAAGTATGCATGTATTTAATGTGGTGAATATATTAATATATTTACTACAGCTTAAATAAATTGTCAAGACAATTTATAAAAAGGAAAGAAAATATGGGTTACAAAAATCCAAAACCCTAGAAATGAATTTATATGTACTTGAAGGAATATTAAGGATAATGTATTATGATACCTATAAATTTGATGTGAATTAAATGGTGTAAGTGGAAAATTTTATTAAGGAAATTGATTTTAAATGAAGAGATGAATAAGGTGTATGTGTATATGTATATTGAACACTTTGTGTCATATATAGAATGAATATGAATATATGTGATTGTATTAGGTAATGATATTTTTCAAAGATGATAAATATGTTAGGACATATGTGGAATCATGTAGTATTGAATAAATGTATATATTATAAATGTGTATATATATTTCTTTATTGTACAAAAAAAAATTAGTAAGAAAGCTACATGACCTAATTATATATATTAGTTATGGTAATTAACTAACCTAAGGGTTATAATATTATAGAATTCTAGTATTGAATATATAAACTAATGTAAGGGATTTATTTTATAAATCAAGTCATTATTTATTTTGAAACATACATGGTTCCTAATGAATCTTACCCTTCTTCTCAATCTAATCAGTACTTGGATTTGTTACTAATAAATCCAGCTTGCCATTATAGTTCACAATGTTCTTTCATTAATGTTCAATTGATTATCATCAACCTTTAATCATCTTACATTAAGTGTCTAACAATGTCTTAACACTGTTATAATTAATCTTTACTTCTTTGTTAATCGGCTAACATTCATTCCATACTTGCAAACTCTCTTCACTGTCAAAACCCTTGGGCGGCGCCACACTTTCTTCTATGTGCCGCGCTGCGGCATGAGTTAGCAGTACCTGACA
Organism: Panax quinquefolius; assembly: GCA_020205615.1. Taxonomy (NCBI): domain Eukaryota; kingdom Viridiplantae; phylum Streptophyta; class Magnoliopsida; order Apiales; family Araliaceae; genus Panax; species Panax quinquefolius. The sequence continues at coordinate 359,081 of JAINUW010000399.1, read as the reverse complement.
ACCGGCCTTGGCGCTGCGGTGCCACACATAATTCTCTCAGCCGTATCGCGGCATGACTCTGCAGTAGGTGATAGCACTATATATGGCGCTGCAGCGCCACCATTTTACCTTGGGTTGGCGCCGCGATGCTAACTCCGTGCACCAGATAACTCTGACAGATTTTTAACTTTGTGAGATTTTCGGGCTCGTAACTTCTTTGTTATAAGTCCGAATCGGCTTGTTCAAAAGCCTACGGTTCATAAATTACATTCTCTACGTGTTCATGCAAGAAATTTATCTATTTGACTTCGTTTACTAAAAATTCACCTATTAGTTCATTTTTAACGAAAACGATAAATGTTCGTGAACGTTCAACACTCGTTTCTTCGTTCTAAGTTAAAATTCGATCATTTTTGAGTCCGCAACTCTATAATGCCAAATATGACTTGACTCCATCGAAAACCAACGTTTCTGAGTTCAAACACAAAATATGACTTCCATTCCGAGAATTTCACGAATTCGACGATTATCGTCCAATCGTGTGAATTCCGGCTAAACTTCGTTACTAACGATTTGATCATCAATCCAAATGGATTTAATTCATTCTATAAACATTTAAAGTTACATATTATAACAACTTATTTTTAAGTTATGAATTGGCTTATTCTTCATAAGTTTATAACTTAACAAATTATAAACTATAAATTTTTATTCCTTATGACTTATTATAGATTTAAGTCTTTTAGCTAACATTCTTTCATCTTATCAATCATACTAACTTCATATGACATGTTTATCATAAGTTCATAACTTATTGAGTTTTAAACTACTTATTCATGACTTATTCGGCTTAAGTCCATTAGTTATCCCATCCTTATATGTTCTTAGCATATATGTTCATTACTTCTCTATCAAGCTATTATGGTAGAGATAGAAAATTATTGAACAAAAGTCTTACCCTTGATGAACTAGTACTTCTCTTCTTCTTGAAAATCTAACAATGGAAGTTTGACTTATTCTTGGGTTATTCTCTCTAACACTTAAGTTACTTATAAAGGAAAGTTGTTGGTTGAAATGAACAATCCAACAAATGAACTTTAAGCTTGCTATTTATAGAATTGGCAAAGTTAGGGCATATTGGTCATTAAAACATCCACCTCCTTAAGTCACCTCCTTACTATTCACCTACTTAATAACTAAGTAAACTTGCTAACCACTTATCTAACTTGGACATCACAAAACATATCCATTGCTTGGTCATCACATAAAGTTCTTGGTCACCAAGATTAACCTACATCAACCTTGGTTGCTCCATGGATCAAGCTTAACCCATTGGATCATTATATTGGGCTTAGGTCTAATTAACTTAACTTAACCTTGGACTTTCATTAATAACCACTTCTTATTTGATTCTACCAATATGCTAACAATCCTACAAGTCCCACTTAATTGGCTAAGAGTCTTGTTACATATACTATACGTACAATTCTCGTATTCTAACTCATATATTAATTTGTAATATATGTCATTCCTTCCTCCGTACATACTCGTATAATACTTCGTATTTTACTTGTATTCGTTTATTCGTACAATAAATAAGTATCATACGATCATTACATTAAATTCTTAATACTTGATTTTCCTAACATTCTCAAACTAAGTCCGCACGCGAAATATTACATTTTCCATACATAGATTATTATTACATAATCCATGTCACCTGGATATTATAATGTTACGTATTTCTCGGAAGTTCAAAAATAATTCTCGACCAAAAATTAATGAATAGTGTTTTTCGAAAAATTCCTCTAAAAACTTTTATTTTCGTCTTGGAAATTCAAACACTTTAATTCCTTCACGTAGTTAAAATACTACGACGTTCTGACGTTTCTAAGTTATAAAATGACATTATTCTTACTAACACATAATAATATCAAGTAATATAATTTTATTCATTATTTTATTAAATAAAATTATTTTACAAAGGATCCAAATTTCTCGGTCATTACATTCTTCCCCCCTTATAAAGATTCTGTCCCCAGAATCTCGTTTCACATTACACAAATAACTTAGGGTAATCCTCTTTTATCTTTTCTTCCAATTCCTACGTTGCTTCTTCTGCATCGTGGTTCTTCCATATCACCTTCACGGAAGATATAACTTTGTTTTGCAGAACTTGTTCATTTCTATCGACAATTTGAATTGGTGTCTCTTCGTACGTTAAGTCCTTCTCGATATGAATCGGCTCATACTCTATTATATGCTTATAATCCGGCTTATAAGAACGCAATACCGATACATGAAACACGTTATGTATTCGTTCTAGGTCTGGAGGTAATGCTATCATGTAAGCTACTTCACCTACCCGTTTTAACACCTTAAAAGGTCCTATAAACCTTGGACTTAACTTTCCCTTCTTTCCAAAGTGTATCTTTCCTTTCTAGGGAGATACCTTTAGAAATACATAAGAGCCTACTTCAAACTCCCTATTTTCTCGATGCAAGTTCGTATACTTCTTTTGTCTGTCTTGAGCTACTATGAGACGCCCTCGTATTAACTTCACCATATCCACTGTTTACTGCACCAATTCTGGCCCTTGCATTCGGCGTTCTCCCACTTCATCCCAATACAATGGTGTTCTGCACTTCCTACCGTATAAAGCTTCGTAAGGCAGCATACCTATGCTTGCATGATAACTATTGTTATACGCAAACTCTACTAATGGTAGATGATCATCCCAACTACCCTTGAAATCTATGACGCAAGATCCAATATATCTTCTAACGTCTGAATTGTTCTCTCACTCTATTCATCAGTCTGTGGATGATATGTCGTACTTCGCTTTAACTGCGTTCCCAACTGCTCCTGTAGACTCCTCCAAAAGTTTGATATGAATCGTGGATCACGATCTGACACAATCGATACTGGTGCTCCATGTTTGGAAATTATTTCCTTAACATAAAGTTTAGCTAACTGGTCTAAGTTATACTTGACCCTAATTGGCAAAAAGTGAGCCGACTTTGTCAACTGGTCCACTATTACCCAAATCGCATCATACCCTTTCATTGTAGTCGGAAGTCCCACCTTAAAGTCCATCGTGATATGCTCCCACTTCCACTCCGGAATTTCCAATGACTATAGCAAGCCGCTTGGTCGTTGATGTTCGACCTTAACTTTCTGACAAGTCAAACACCTACTCACATACTCGGCTATTTCTCTCTTCATGTTTGGCCACCAAAAACTCTGTCGAAGGTCTTGATACATCTTATTACTACCAAGTTGTATCGAAAACCTCGAACTATGAGACTCTTGTAATACCTAGTCCTTTAATTCTGTCTCATTCGGAACCCAAATTCTTCCTTTAAATCTTAATAATCCCTCATTATCAAGACTGAACCATGTCTTTTTCATTGGTTAACCTCTTCTTCATCTGGTCACACTCATCAGTTTTGAGCAGCACCTCGTTAACTCTCTCTACGATGGTAGATTGCATCTCTATCGCAAACAGTATTTTTCCTGATTCACTTGGCAATTTCACTTCTAATTGCATCCTAGCCATCTCTGTTATCAACTCAGTTTGAGTCGTTAACATAGACAACTTTTCCTGACCCTTCCTACTTAAGGCATCGGTAACTACATTGGCTTTTCTAGGGTGATACAGGATTTCACAGTCATAATCCTTTATCAACTCCAGCCATCTCCTCTGTCTCATATTTAACTCCTTCTGTGTGAAGATATATTTTAGACTTTTGTGGTCTGTGTATATCTCACATTTCTCTCCGTAAAGATAATGTCTCCATATCTTTAAGGCAAAAACTACTGCGGCCAGTTCCAGATCATGAGTAGGGTAAACTTTCTCATAATCCTTCAACTGCCTGGATGCATACGTAATGACCTTGCCATAATGCATGAGCACGCAACCAAGTCCTCTATGCGAAGCATCGCTATTAACCACAAAATTTCTTATGTCATCGGGTAATAACAAAACAAGCGCTTCACTCAATCTCTTCTTCAGTTCTTGAAAACTGTCTTCGCATTTATCCGTCCACACGTATTTCATCGTCTTCCTTGTCAAGTTAGTCAACGGAGTAGCTATCTTCAAAAAATCCTGGATGAATCTCCGATAGTAACCCGCTAACCCTAGGAAACTTTGCACCTCAGTTGGCGTTTTCGGTTGTTCCCAATTTATCATGGCTTCCACCTTCACTGGAGCTACTGAAATCCCCTCATGGTCAATGACATGACCTAAAAACTGTACCTTTTTCAACCAAAATTCACACTTAGTGAACTTTGCATACAACTTCTCCTTCCTCAGTGTCTCCAACACTATTCTTAAGTGTTCAACATGATCTTCTGGCATCTTAGAATAGACTAGAATATCATCGATAAACACTAGGACGAACTTGTCAAAATATTATTTGAATACTCTGTTCATCATATCCATAAATGCAGCTGGTGCATTAGTCAATCCAAATGATATCACCAGAAACCCGTAATGACCATAACGAGTCCTGAATGTTGTCTTTGGTACATCCTCCTTCCTAACCTTCAACTGGTGATACCCCGTTCTTAAATCTATTTTTGAAAAATACTTAGCCCCTTTCAACTGATCAAAGAGATCATCGATCCTGGGCAATGAGTATTTATTCTTTATCGTCAACTTGTTCAACTCTCTGTAGTCGATACAAAGTCTCAACGATCCATCCTTCTTTTTGACAAACAATACTAAGTGTTCTCCCGGTGGTGAAACACTCTTCTGAATGTGCTTCCTGTCCAACAGTTCTTGCAACTGCACCATTAACTCCTTCATCTCCACTGGCGCCATACGATACAGTGCCTTAGAAACTGGTGCTGCTCCTGGCATAATGTCTATTACAAACTCTGTCTCCCTATCCAGTGGAAGACCCGACAATTAGCTCAGAAATACATCGGCGAATTCTCTAACTATAGGTATTTGTTCCATGGTTGCTACCACTCTCTGGGTATCAACGACATGACACAGGTAACCTACACATCCTTTCCTCAATAATTTCTTAGTTTGTGTCATGGTTAGAAAACACGAATAACCCGACGATCTATTCCCATAAAATATTACCTATGGTTGTTTTAACGTTCTAAGGTTCACACATTTCTTTTGATAATCTATAATTGCCCCATAGTCTACCAACCAATCCATTCCAAGAATTACATGGAATTCTCCTAACTTTATCGGTATCAAATCTACCGATAATTTACAACCTCGTATATCTACGCAACAACTCTTATGAACATCTTCAACAAGAATTATTTCTTCGTTTGCTACCTTAATATTTAAAGGTATATGAAACTTTTTGGGAAGTAATCCTAATCATCTAGCAAAATCACATGCTATAAACAAAAAAGTAGCACCTGAATCAAACAACACATAAGCATTGATGTCGTTGATCGGAATAATACCTACGACGACGTCCCCTGATGCAACCGCATCTTGGACTATCATATTAAAGGTACAGCCCATCGGCCTACCCGGCTGCGCTGGACCACTAATAGCTAACTTACCACCCTTAGTGCCCCAATTCTCGTCCGTCCCCTTCTTTGGGCAACTCTTTGCCATGTGGTCAGTTGACCCCCACACAAAGCATCCGTGATTCTTCTTTGGAGTTGGACAGTTAGGCGAGATGTGCCCTTCCTGTCCACAGTTGTAGCATACGGCCTTCCCCTTGAGAAAGACTCCTAAATGAGTCTTCCCACAGGTCTTGCAGGCCTCCATTCTCCTCTTTAAGTCTCCTTGCTTCACTCTGGTATTCCCAGAGCTGAACACTTTCCTCTTCTGTCCCTCGCCACTCCCACTAGCTCCTTCTATCTTCACTCCCCCATCCACTTTCCCCTTGTTCTTCTTATCTTTATGGTACTGGCTCAACGCCTAGCTACCACCTTCGGCGATTATCGCCTTCTCTAAAATGGTCCCAAACGATGTACTTTGGAACACAGAAATACGGTTATAGAGCCAGGGTTTCAAGCCCTACTCGAACCATCGCGCTTTTCTAACCTCGGTGTCCACTTTGTGTGGAGAAAACCTCATCAATTCATTAAACTTGGCGGCGTATTGGGGAATCGTCATGTCCCCTTGTTTTAAATCCAAAAACCGCATCTCCATTCTCCCCTGCATACTCGTGGGAAAATAGTTCTTGAAGAATATCTCCGTGAACCTTATCCACGTCAAATTCTCTATCCCGGCCCTAGCCTGATTAGCCTCCCACCAAAAGTTGGCCTCTCCCTTCATCATGTAGGTTTCAAAAACAACCTCTGGGCCTCATCGACATTTGCTAGCACAAATGCCTTCTCGATTTCTTTCACCCATGTTTGGGCTTCGATAGGGTCCGTAGTTCTTTTGAACTCCGGCGGACCCACACTCTTAAAATCCTTAAAGGTAGTAGCTTGTGATACTCCCGGATTTACGGGGATATTAGCCCCATTTCTATTAAATGCGGCTGTTAAAAGATTTATAAACTCCTGCATTGGGTTAACCGGACCTCTCTCTGGTTGATTTACATTAGCTCTTGGTTACGTTGTACTCTTCTTGGCGGAATTTTGCTGTTACAATAAACAACACATTTCGTTATTATTCCTTTCTTATTAATTAGTTATTATTCGATATTAAACAATAACTTCAACGTCCATTGCTCAGTTGTTCCGTAAAAAGGCTTATATTCATTCGGTCATTGTAGTATAATACTACATCATTTACATTACACAACCTAAGCTGATTACATTACTTTCCCGTAATTACTTTCCAAAAATTGGGATTTACAAAAGACTACCCTTTGTTATACAAAAGAGGGTTTTACGTCACTAGTAGATACAAAATATTTACATATCTAAACTACTCTAGCTACTACTAGATTACATCTGCCTTAAGGCATTATCAAAATCTGCCTTGGCAAGACCGACAATAATATCACGGCTGATAGTATGCCGCGTCTGCCCTGCCTCTATGGGATAACCAGCTACCTGCTGCTGAAAGTCTGCATGAGAACTCCTATGAATATAGGACATTCTCCCTATCTTCTGCTTTTTGGTCTTTAGCTACTCCTTGAGCTCAAAAACCTCATGCTTTAGCTCATGGACCTTGTCCTTACCAAAAATTCTCTCATCGTGCTCCTGCTCCCACATGGACTCCACGTCTGTCTTATGCTCTATAACAGCCTGGAGCTCTGCTTTTAGCTCCTTAACCTCCTGATAGAAAAGGATGTTTCTATCCAACACTGACATAAAAAGTGACATCATTGACTCCTCAGGAGCCATCTCTGCTGCTATTTCTACTAGGTTGAAGAACACTACCTCCACTTCTTCCTCCATCATGCCATCAAATACTGACATGAGATCAGGATCCTCTAAGTCTCCAGACTCAATGACTACTACTTCGGGCTCTGCCGCTATGGGGTTCGGTATAACCTCTATCTGGTTAACCGATTCTTTGCTAACTGCATTCCATTTACACCTAACTTCTACACAACACAATTAAGTTGATTAGTACATGTCAGTAGAATAATAAAAACACATTACATATTCAAAATGCATTTTTATAAGGTTATTTTCTTCTTTAACTTCTTTGACTTCTCTTAAGGTTATGACTTAAGGTTTTAATTTTCCCCCTTAAGTTTTATTACCTAATGCTTTGATGCCAACCTGTGATGCCCCCAAATCCGGGTATCTTTCAACCCGACAGATAGTGCTACACGGTACTACCATTCACACATGCATTCAATTAAAAAGCCTCAATAGAACGAATATGTTTTCTAAATATTGAAAATAATATTAATATTCCCCCAGGTTCTTTATAACCATTACATTTGTTCTTGTCATAATATCAAATATATTACGATCATTCACCCTATACTATTACATAAGTATCCTACGGGTTCATCTTCGCCTTGCCCTTATCCTTGTCGGAGCCTTCAGTCCGTTCGATCTTAGCTGTGTTCATATGGTTCAAGAAAGAGTGAGCATGGCTAGCTCAGCAAGTATGACAACTTTAATAAACAACATGCTTGAAACATAGGAATCATATATCTTCAATAACTGAATAATAGTTATGAAGTACTATCAATAATTCAAAATAGCACTTCTTTTCATTCAAAACGTTTTACAATAACAATATTCAGTAAAACATCAATTTCGGTCCAAGACCTTGAGCATTTCATACTTTATTTGAAAAGTACATCCCGGCACTAAGTCCGTAAATCCGACATTTCTTACGAGCACGTCTAGGCGATCAACCTATAGTACTCTATGTTGATCAACACTACATTCATTAAACGTATGTACGTTTAAGTTGTGGAAACCTCACGTGCCTATTGTTTGACGACAAAACATTTTTAGCATACTCAGTCTTTGTTTGAAAACCACACCAATATAACTTGGAAAACATTGACCATGCTTTAATAGAAACATAATATAAGTCTAACCGAAAGAGTTGGCTTTGACTTCATCATACCATACTTCATGCGTAAGAATACATGAATAACAAATCTTGTCCAGATTGAACTGAAACAAGGGTGAGAATACTTGCCTTTAGCGTCTGCTACAATTATAACACGTGCACTTTAAGTCCTTAAGTCTCTACAGTAAATGATAACATCACATAACACATTAGTTCATGAATGAATATACATGGTTCCTAATGAATCTTACCCTTCTTCTCAATCTAATCAGTACTTGGATTTGTTACTAATAGTTCTGGCTTGCCATTATAGTTTACGATGTTCTTTCATTAATGTTCAATTGATTATCATCAACCTTTAACCATCTTACATTAAGTGTCTAATAATGTCTTAACACTGTTATAATTAATCTCTACTTCTTTATTAATCGGCTAACATTCATTCCATACTTGCAAACTCTCTTCACTGTCAAAACCCTAGGGCTAGAGCTGCGGCGCCACCCTTTCTTCTTCTCTCTGTATATGTGCGGCGAGTTAGTAGTACCGAACAATCGGCCTTGGTCTGTCTGCAAGCCACATATAACTCTCTCATTGTGCCATGGCGGTGTGACTTTGCGATGTGAGGTGATAACATCAGTATATAGCTGGCAATGACCATTTTACCTTGGGTTGGCGGCATGTGCCAACTCATGTGCACACCAGATAACTCTAAAAGATTTTTAACTTTGTGAGATTTTTGGGCTCGTAACTTCTTCGTTATAAATCCGAATCGGCTCGTTCAAAAGCCCACGGTTCACAAATTACATACTTTACGTGTTCATTCAAGAATTTTATCTATTTGACTTCGTTTACTAAAAATTCACCTATTAGTTCATTTTTAACGAAAACGATAAACGTTTGTGAACGTTCAACGCTCGTTTCTTCGTTCTAAGTCGAAATCCTGTCATTTTTGAGTTCACAACTCTATAATGCCAAATATGACTTGACTCCATCGAAAACCAACGTTTTCGAGTTCAAACACAAAATATGACTTCCATTCCGATAATTTCACGAATTCGACGATTATCGTCCAATCGTGTGAATTCTGGCTAAACTTCGTTACTAACGATTTGATCATCAATCCAAATTGATTTAATTGATTCTATAAACATTTCAATTTACATATTATAACAACTAATTTTTAAGTTATGAATTGGCTTATTTTTCATAAGTTTATAACTTAACAAATTATAAACTACAAATTTTCATTCCTTATGACTTATTATAGATTTAAGTCTTTTAACCAACATTCTTTCATCTTATTAATCATACTAACTTCATATGACAAGTTTATCATAAGTTCATAACTAATTGAGGTTTAAACTACTTATTCATGACTTATTCGGCTTAAGTCCATTTATTATCCCATCCTTATGTGTTCTTAGCATACATGTTCATTACTTCTCTATCAAGCTATTATGGTAGAGATAGAAAATTATTGAACAAAAGTCTTACCCTTGATGAACTAGTACTTCTCTTCTTCTTGAAAATCTAACAATGGAAGTTTGACTTATTCTTGGGTTATTCTCTCTAACACTTAAGTTACTTATAAAGGAAAGTTGTTGGTTGAAATGAACAATCCAACAAATGAACTTTAAGCTTGCTATTTATAGAATTGGCAAAGTTAGGGCATATTGGTCATTAAAACATCCACCTCCTTAAGTCACCTCCTTACTATTCACCTACTTAACAACTAAGTAAACTTGCTAACCACTCATATAACTTGGACATCCCAAAACATATCCATTGCTTGGTCATCACATAAAGTTCTTGGTCACCAAGATTAACCCACATCAACCTTGGTTGCTCCATGGATCAAGCTTAACCCATTGGATTATTATATCGGGCTTAGGTCTAATGAACTTAACTTAACCTTGGACTTGCATTAATAACCACTTGGGCTTGTACCCTAATTCTTATTAGATTCTACCAATATGCTAACAATCCTACAAGTCCCACTTAATTGGCTAAAAGCCTTGTTACATATACTATACGTATAATTCTCGTATTCTAACTCGTATATTAATTCATAATATACGTCATTCCTTCCTCCGTACATACTCGTATAATACTTCGTATTATACTTGTATTCGTTTATTCGTACAATAAATAAGTATCATATGATCATTACATTAAATTATTAATACTTAATTTTTCTAAGTTTCTCGAACTATGTCCGCACGTGAAATATTATGTTTTCCATACATAGATTATTATTACATAATCCATGTCACCTGGATATTATAACATTACGTATTTCTCAGAAGTTCAAAAATAATTCCCGAGCAAAAATAACATCCCTTGAATAGAAATAATATTCCAACGAATATTTAACAAAGATAATATTCCTATGAATATTGAACAAAGATAATATTCTTTATGAATATTGAGCGAAAATAATATTCATACGAATCTGAAAAAGAATATCTCTTGAATATGAAATAAATAATACCCCTTCACGATTATTAATGAAAATAATATTCCTACGAATATTGAGCGAAGATGATATTCCTAAAAATATTGAATCGAAAATAATATTCATACGAATCTGAAAAAATAATATCTCTTGAATATGAAATAAATAATACCCTTATATACGATTTGTTGAACGAAAATAATATTCCTACGAATATTGAACGGTGATGATATTCTTTACGAATATTGAACGAAAATAATATTCATACGAATACGAAAAATAATATCTCTTCAGAATATGAAATAAATAATACCCCTTACCTCATAAGAAGACTTGATACTGGAGTAGTGAAGTAGCAGACTGCTCTTCTTCTATCTCTCTATAGCTTCTCTCTATATAGCTTCTCTCTCAATTATTGCTCTTGTGAAACCTAGTGAATTGGTGAGAATGAGGGAAGAATGAGCTTCTATTTATAGGAAAATATAGTATCGATAATTACACGTTTTGGGGCTCAAAATATTACAGTATAATACCTTCATCTTTTCCTTCATTTTTAATTTAGTCTTGCAAATATTATCAAACTTGCACCACCTCCCCTAATAGTATATCATGTGAATTAATAGTACATTCATGTGAATCAATAGTTCTATACATGTGAAAAAAATAATTACCGTATAGTACCTTCATCTATACCTCTATTTTTGATTTAGTCATGCAAGTATTATCAATCTTGCACCACCTCCCCTAATAGTACATACATGTGAATCAATAGTACACACATGTGAACACATAGTTATAAGCATGTGAATTAATAGTAATTACTTGCTCATTTATCCATTTAATTACACGATTGGTCAATACAACTTCTAGACATCAATTATTATCGAAATAAATGTCGATTTCCACTAACACAAATAATCCCAACACAATGGAACTATGAATTTCATCTTTAATCAACAGGAATTTATTCATCATTAATATTGTAACTCACAATATTTAACAACCAGGTCGTTCCCAGGAAAGAGGGGGCTTTTCGATAAGGATTTCTCCCTATTGGCGTGCAATTAGGTGGCCAAACCTCTCCTTGACAGAACTTCTAGACATTGTCAATATTGCAAATAATAATATGATTAACTTTGTCATCTTAATTATTGATTTAATAATATAAAATATTATGCAGATGATACTGTGACAATAATTGAATCAATAATATGAGAGATATGATGCATCAATTACTATAGCAATAATTGAGTGACTTCTCACGTAAGCATCAATAATCAATACCGTGTGCTACTATACAACCACACGTATTACTGTACTTTTACTACCGATTATTTTATGACAACTTGCTTACTTTGAAAATTTTTCACATATCACCCTTAACTTTAACCTTTTATCAATTTAACCATTTACAAAAAAAAAATAATAATTATAAGAAAATTGAATACTTTCATTTAATAAAATTCAGGTTCTCACAGTAGCCTTGACTGAAGAATGTAGTGCAGTGCTTCAACGCAAGTTACCTCTGAAGCTAAAGGACCCGGGTAGCTTCACGATACCATGCTCAATAGGAAAGATGTGTTTTAACAAATGCTTGTGTGATTTAGGGGCGAGCATCAACTTGATGCCTTTGTCAGTATTTAATTAGTTGGGATTGCCGGCTCCAAGGCCGACAAATATAACTCCACAGCTTGCTGACAGGTCCATTACTTATCCACGATGTATTGTAGAAGATGTGCTGGTTAAAGTGGACAAATTCATTTTTCCTACTAATTTCATCATCTTGGATTATGAAGAAGACAGAAGTATACTTATCTCATTGGGAGACCATTCCTAGCCACGGGATAAACTTTAATAAATGTTCAGAAAGGTGAGTTGATAATAAGAGTTTATGATCAAGAAGTCACCTTCAACGTGTTTAAGGCTATGAAGTTTCCTTCAGACAAAGAAGAATGTTTTCGGATTAACATGGTGGACAAGATGTTGAATGATGGGGTAGAGAATTTGATGGAAAATGAACCTTTAGAGAGTGCTATTTTGGGAAATTCAGATATAGAAGATGGTGAAATTGCAGAGTTTGTTTAGATTCTTAACGCAACACCACAATTTAGAAGATTCAAGACTCCTATAGAGCCACTAAAGCTTTTTGGGGGAGACATCGGTGAAACTCAAGCCATATCTTGAGATGCCTCCAAATCTTGAATTGAAACCTCTTCCAGACCACTTAAGGTATGCATTTTTAAATGAGGATTCACAGTTAACTATTATTATTTCTTCTGCACTAACATCTTTCTAGGAAGAAAAGCTGCTAAGAGTTCTAAGAGAGTTCAAATCAGCGATTGGATGCATCATAACAGATATTAAAGGGACTAGCCCATCATTCTATATGCACAAGATCCTACTGGAAGATGATAGTAAACCTTCAGTGGAGCAACAACAGAGATTAAATCTGATTATGAAGGAAGTGGTCAAGAAGAAAGTTTTGAAGTGGCTAAACGCAGGAATAATATATCTGATCTTAGACAGCTCTTGGGTGAGCCTAGTATAGTGTGTACCAAAGAAAGGGGGAATGACCGTAGTCTCCAACAAGAACAACGAATTGATACTGACAAGGACAGTGATGGGGTGGAGAGTCTGCATGGACTACTGCGGACTTAATAAAGCTACAAGGAAAGATCACTTCCCACTTCTATTTATTGATCAGATGTTGGACAGGCGAGCAGGTCACGAGTACTATTGCCTTCTGGATGGGTATTCAGGGTATAATCAGATTGTGATAGCTCTAGAAGACCAGGAAAAGACAACTTTTACATATCCATACGGAACATTTTCATTCAAGAGGATGTCTTTTGGGTTGTGCAATGCCCTGGCTACATTTCAGAGATGTATGATGGTAATTTTTTCAGATATGGTGGAGCATAATGTGGAAGTCTTCATGGATGACTTCTCAGTTTTTGGAGATTCGTTTGATTTGTGTTTAGAAAATTTGGTGATGGTTTTGAGAATATGCGTTGAAACAAATTTGGTTTTAAATTGGGAAAAGTGTCATTTTATGGTATAAGAAGGAATAATTTTGGGACACAAGGTTTCAAAGAAAGGATTAGAGGTGGACCGAGTGAATTTAGAGACTATTAAGAATTTGCCTCCACCGACTTTTGTTAAAGGTATTCGTAGTTTTTCAGGGCACGCAGGCTTCTATCGCAGGTTTATAAAAGACTTCTCTAAGATCACGAAGCCACTTTGCAGTTTATTGGAGAAGGATGCACAGTTTAAGTTTATCAAAGAATGCATGGCTGCATATGAGTACTTGAAGAGAAAGTTAACTACAGTACCAGTGATCACAGCACCAGATTGGGACTTTCCATTTGAATTGATGTGTGACACAAGTGACTTTACTGTGGGAGCTATTTTGGGCCAGTGAAGGGACAAAATCTTTCATGGGATATACTATGCGAGTAAGATCCTCACTGATGCTCAGTTGAATTATACCACCACAGAGAAGGAACTTCTACCAGTTGTGTATGCATTTAATAAGTTTCGTGCCTATTTTACTGGGACTAGGGTGATAGTATACATAGACCATGCAGCAATCCGATATTCGATGGCAAAGAAAGATGCAAAGCCTCGTCTAATCAGGTGGATACTTCTTTTGCAAGAATTTGATTTGGAAATCACGGACAGGAAATGGACTGAGAACCAAGTGGCGGACCACTTATCTAGATTGGAAAATCCTGGAAGAGATGTAAATGACAAGGTTGTGATTAATGAGTCCTTCCTAAATGAGCAGTTATCTGTGGTGAAAAGTGAAGTGTCATGGTTCGTAGATTATGCAAACTACTTAGTGAGCAGGATACTCCCTTCTGACTTGACTGGGCATCAAAAGAAGAAGTTCCTACATGATGTGAAGTGGTTTATATGGGATGAACCATACTTGTTCAAGCAGTGGGCCGATCAGATGATAAAGAGGTGTATTCTATATAGCGAGACAGAGGGTATTTTGCAGGATTGTCATGCGTCATTATATAGAGGTCACTACGGCGGTGAAAGGACAATGGCTAGATTTTTGCAAGACAGATTCTACTGGCCGATAATTTTTAAAGATGCTTATAATTTTATTAAGAAATGCGACAGATGTCAGCGAGTCAGGAACATATCAAAGAGAAATGAAATACCTTTGAACACAATCCTCGACGTAGAAATTTTCGATGTTTGGGGAATATACTTCATGGGGCCTTTTGTCATTATGTGGGAACTTGTATATCTTATTGGTAGTCGACTATGTTTCCAAGTGGGTGGAAGTGGCTGCTCTTCTGACTAATGATGCTAAGGTGGTCCTCAAATTTTTACAAAGGAGTATTTTTACAAGGTTTGGGACTTCAAGGGCCATTATTAGTGATGAGGGCAGCCATTTTTGTAATCGTCAGTTCACAGCTCTATTGGCTAAGTATGGGGTGAGTCATCGTACTGCTATAGCTTACCATCCCCAGACTAATGGCCATGCAGAGGTATCGAATCGCGAAGTGAAGAGAATTCTTGAAAGATCGTGAATCCCACAAGGAAGGTTTGGTCATTGAAGCTAAACGACGCAGTATGGGCTTATAGTGTGATGCCCTCAAATTCGGACCGCCACTTTGTCACTCGAATTTGGTTTGTCTCATGCTCATGGTAATACAATAATAACTAAAAGTACACATTCATAGCGGAAGATCTAATCTAGAATAATATACAATGTTTTATTATAATTATTCCCCCAAGTCTCGCAACCTACAGTACTTAATAGTTTACATAATAATATTGAATAAAGACTTATTACATAATCCTACTTAAGCTTAACATAGTCTGAAGACAGTCTTAATATAACAATTTTTAAACATAAAGGAACAAGCTAGTCGGTAGCCTTGCCCTTGCCCTTGTCTTTCCCAGAGACACTTCCCTATTCTGCCTTAATTGAAAGGTTTTAAATAAGAAAGAATGAGCGCAAATTTCCCTGCAAGTAATATACAACAAGGGAAATTAGTATTATATCACGAGTTTGAAATATCAAAGTATAGTCTCCAAGATAGTTCAGGGTCTTAGAATAATATCATGAACAATGAGTATCAAAAATTCTCGAATCAAATCTTTGGAATATGAAATGATAGTTCAATATAGATTAACAGATATAAATGAATTCAAAGGCTATCAACGTATCCAACTGGATAAAATAATTTATACTGAGAAGTCACTAAGGACTATTGAACTTCTACTAGAATTACCAACATTAAACTGATAACCCAAAAGAATTAAGTACGATAGATGATCAGTCTACAATACTCTATGTTAT
Source organism: Panax quinquefolius (assembly GCA_020205615.1). Taxonomy (NCBI): domain Eukaryota; kingdom Viridiplantae; phylum Streptophyta; class Magnoliopsida; order Apiales; family Araliaceae; genus Panax; species Panax quinquefolius. The sequence continues at coordinate 342,902 of JAINUW010000399.1, read as the reverse complement.
TCATAACACCACAGTTATATTCACGCATGTGTTGGAGCTTCTAACAATATACACTCCCCTTACCATAAGGGTTGTTCAACTCAATTTTCAAGATTTCCACACCAGTCAATTGGTTTGGACAGTTTTATAAACATGCATATAGTCTACCCAAATCGAATAGCATAGACTCTTTCACAATATTCAAGAACAATACCAAGTTCAACATGAATACTAGTTTTCACAAGAGTTTAAATATATTAGCTCAACTGAACGAGTAAGTAAGATAACTTGCATTCAAAGAGATAAGGTTTAGATACTTGCTTACAATATTCATTGAATAACGTAATGCAAGGGTTTAGGATACTTGCCTCAAGCGTAGTTTACCAAAGTAAAGCTTAATACCCTCTTTCGGATCCTAACATAATATATTTACACGTATAGGATATTCATTAGCTTCATAAACTTATATATGTAAGTCCAAACGTACACATAGACATCTAACTTAGTTGTAAGCTTTATACATACTATATGACATATCCTATCTCCTTAATGCACAAACATCAGATTGTATGACACCACATTTTCAAATCTTTGCTTTATAATTTGCTAACACCTTTTCGAACTTCATTTTTGAAATTTATAATTATTCGTTGAGTATTCAACTCTAACATCTAACATGTTTCTTAACACATTACAAAGTATATTAGTCATATAATAAAAGCTAAAGTAACCATATAAGTATGCTCTGAACATTAGATCAGAAGCAGAAACTACACATGACTACGAGGATGCATTTTTGCAAGCAGGGGCCGGTCTTGCACCTCACATCCTCCTAACGAATCAAGGTTGAGCTTTGCTCTCCTGATTTCAGTCCCACTCTAACATACCAGTACACTTATGCTTTAACATACATACATGCTAGAGGTCCTTACATAGCATATAACCATTCTTGAGTTTACCTTTGTAAATTTTAGCTTATAATCTACATGGTGTTAAGGAATAGAAAGGTCATGTGGTTACCATGCTTTATAACTTAGCTATATGTCTACATAGGGGTCGTATAATCTGTCAATACACATGCTCATATTTTTCATATAATACATCCATATTTAGCATCGTTTAGCACTTCGAAACATGTTTTACACTCATGTTTGATTAAATTATCATTATGTTCAACACATATGAATCATGTTTGGAGATATTATAAACATAACATGACATCTTAAATATTTAACATCTAAGTACTCATATATAATGCAACTTAAGTTTGAAAACATGTTCAAGGTTGCCTTTAAAATCATTTTAACATGAATGATGCAATCCAACACATGCAAGATAACTTTAAAACTTCTATCATAAGTAACTAAGTTATGATAACATCTTTTCAAGATCAGAAACTATATCTTGTAGCATTCATGTCCATTAACTTATTATACTAATAATTTCTAACACCAAGCTTATCAAGTTGATCATGAATATAATAACTATGAATCATATATCATGCTTATTTAGTTTCTAAATCAGTCATGTATGTAGGCTACTAAGTTCAAAATTTGTAGAACATGTATTACTTCAAAGTTTTCTTTCAAAACTTTAAGTTTTCATTACAAATCTCTTACTAAATCTTGTTGATCACTTCATACTACACAAGAAAACTTTATATCTCATGTTATACCCCTCTTTAGGTATATATGTGAGATCCTAAATTTTATGAAATAAAAGTATTTAATTTTTCTATATTGGTAAATAGTTAAATTGATAAAAGTTTAAAGTTAAGGGTGATATTTGAAAATTTTTCAAAGTAAGCACGTTGATATAAAATATTCGTTGTGTCGGGGAATATTCGTTTTAACAGGGAATATTTGTTCGACGGCATAATCATTGGTGGACCCCACAATGGAAGTATTGTCGTAGTTAGAAAACGACAGAATTATCTTTTTATAAAAATAACGGCGAATGTGTTACCGTTAAAACTGTTGAACAACTCGGTAGTAAAAGTACAGTAATATGCGTGGTTGCATAGTAGCACACGGTATTGATTATTGATGCTTACATAAGAAGTCACTTAGTTATACTCAATTATTGCTACAGTAATTGCTACATCATATCTCTCATATTATTGGTTCAATTATTGTCACAGTATCATCCGCATAATATGTTATATTATTAAATCAATAATTGAGATGGCAAAGTTATTCATATTATTATTTACAATATTGACAATGTCTAGATTCTGTCAAGGAGAGGTTTGGTCACCTAATTACGCGCCAATAAGGAGAAATCCTTATCGGAAAGCCCCCTCTTCCCTAGGAACGACCTGGTTGTTAAATATTGTGAATTATAATATTAATGATGAATAAGTTCGTGTTGATTAAAGATGAAATTGATAGTTCCATTGTGTTGGAATTATTAGTATTAGTGAAAATCGATATTTATTTCAATAATAATTAATGTCTGGAGGTTATATTGAACAATCGGGTAATTAACCAGATAAATGAGCAATTAATTGCTATTAATTCACATGCTTATAACTATGTGTTCATATGTGTGTACTATTGATTAACATGATTTACTATAGGGGAGTTGGTGTAAGATTGAGAAAACTTGCATGACTAAATTAAAAATGGAGGTATAGATGAAGGTACTATACTGTAATTATTTTTTTTCACATGTATAGAACTATTGAGTCACATGCTTTACTATTGATTCACATGATTTACTATTAGGTGAGTTGGTGCAAGATTGATAATACTTGCATGATTAAATTAAAAATGGAGGTATAGATGAAGATACTATACTGTAATTATTTTTTTCCACATGTTTAGAACTATTGAATCACATGATTTACTATTGATTCACATGATTTACTATTAGGGGAGGTGGTGCAAGTTTGATAATACTTGCAGGACTAAATTGAAAATGAAGAAAAAGGGGGAGATATTATACTGTAATATTTCGAGCCCCAAAATATGGAATTATTGAAACTATAGTTTCCTATAAATAAAAGCTCATTCCTTCATTAGTTTTTCACCAATTCACTAAAGCTATAGAGAAATTATTATAGATAGAAATTATAGAGAGAAAGAAGAAAAGAAGTCTGCTACTTCACTATTCCAGTATCCAGTTTCTTCTAAGGTAAGGGATATTATTTCTTTCGTATTCATGAAGAGAGTTATTTCTTTCAATATTTGTAACGGTTGTTATACCATTCTTTATTATTACATTGAATAACTTTTATGCATGCGGATCTATCGCATGCCTCTTTGAATTCTTCATTACTCCATTCTTTATTATTACATTTGGAATAATATATATACATCTGACCTATCGCATGCACGGTGAATTCTTCTATTATTCCATTCTTTATTATTACATTGGAATAACTTTGTCTATCTGAACTACTCGCGTACATGGTGAAATTCTTACATTATTCCATTCTTTATTATTATATTGGAATAACTTTATCTATCGCGAACTCTCGCATACATAGTGAAGTTCTTACATTATTTCATTCTTTATTATTATGTTAGAATAACTTTTATCTCACGTGGACTACCGCATGCATGGTGAATGACCCTTCGTATTCATTCCTTATTAAATTATGGAAATGATCTGTCTACGTGGATTACCGCATTGCGGGTGAAAATCCTTTTGCAGTTTTATATATTCTATTATACTCATTTGGTTAAAGTTTTAGCTTCTATACTCCATGAAATTAGTAGAATATCCTGGATATTTCAAGCTTCATCCAAAGATTCTTTTTCATGGAAATATTCTTCTGAGCATTCTTGAATTTTACTCCACAAAGCTGTATCATGTTGACAATTTGGACGTTATTGATTTCTAGATAAATTAGATTATAAATCTTTAAAATTTATCCTTGAACTTGTTTTATTGATTTATTGTGTCATTTTCATCATCCTCATGCTTATATTGTGATGAAAGTCATCTTTGGTTTACGTGCATAGATGGACTTGGTATGATTATGACCAGGGATTATTCGATATAATCATGACCGTTATGTGACGAATGATGTGGTAAAAGTCCTCATTGGCCTGTAGTTAATTGATGGACCATTGTTGGTATGATTATGACCAAGGATTATTCGGTATAATCATGACCATTGATGATTACATGAATATCCTTGGTCGTGGTGCAGGGATGATTCGATTTTATTTATTAAGCTGAGTCTCAGCGATAAAGTTGATGAAAAACTTTTTAAATCATAGAAGATAGTATATTTTATGCTCTACTTGACTCTTCTAATGGATTCCTTATTCCTTTGCAGTTGTTGATCTAAAACTTGTTGTCTATTATATTCTATCAGTTGTTATACTGTTGAAGGCTAAGGATAATTTATTCTGCATTATCTTAGTCATAATATTTCTTCTAAGGCTAGTTGAGCTCACCCTTTTCTTTCAACTTTGTTCTTCGTGAAATGAAAATATAAATTTGGGATGAGTCGGGGAACGGATTGACGGTCCAGATGGTTGTTTTAGTAGTCTTCACTATTCTATAAAATAGTGTGACAATAAAGGTAATGAGGACTCTATTTGAGAGTGGATATTGTCTAGATGACAATATTCTTATTGAAACTCTTAGATTATGTTTTGTCGTATTTTACACGACTGTTGTATAATTAAGTTGTATTTGAATTTTGTACCATATATTTGGCGACTCAAGATGGGTGTTGTATAACTATTTTAGGGGCGTCACAATTGGTATCAAAGCTTAGGGATATGATCCCTAGTTAAGATGTCAGACTAGAACTAGGAGGGGAGAGACGGATAAATCCTTCGCTAGTATGACCTACCTAAGTTTATTTGTTATTTAATTGGTCAGTCAGCATATAGGGATAATATGTGGCATGTCAATTAACATTTGTTTTGAAGGTACAATCCGAAAAGAACGCAAGGTATTCTCATCTCTTCAAACTACCAGGTACGTAAATTTCGAGGGCAAAATTTTATGAGGGGAGATTGTGAGATCTCAAATTTTATGAAAAAAAAGTATTCAATTTTTCTATATTGGTAAATAGTTAAATTGATAAAAGTTTTAAAGTTAAGGGTGATATTTGAAAATTTTGCAAAGTAAGCACGTTGATATAAAATATTCGTTGTGTCGGGGAATATTCGATTGGTCGGGGAATATTCGTTTTAACAGGGAATATTCGTACGACGGCATAATCATTGGTGAACACCACAACAGAAGTATTGTCGTAGTCAGAAAATGACAGAATTATCTTTTTATAAAAATAACGGTGAATGTGTTACCGTTAAAACTGTTGAACAACCCGGTAGTAAAAGTACAATAATACGTGTGGTTACATAGTAGCACACGGTATTGATTATTGATTCTTACATAAGAAGTCACTCAGTTATACTCAATTATTGCTACAGTAATTGCTACATCATATCTCTCATATTATTGGTTCAATTATTGTCACAGTATCATCCGCATAATATGTTATATTATTAAATCAATAATTGAGACGACAAAGTTATTCATATTATTATTTACAATATTGACAATGTCTAGAAGTTCTGTCAAGGAGAGGGTTGGTCACCTAATTGCGCGCGAATAAGGAGAAATCCTTATCGGAAAGCCCCCTCTTCCCTAGGAACGACCTGGTTATTAAATATTGTGAATTATAATATTAATGATGAATAAGTTCGTGTTGATTAAAGATGAAATTGATAGTTCCATTGTGTTGGAATTATTAGTGTTAGGGAAAATCGATATTTATTTCAATAATAATTAATGTCTGGAGGTTATATTGAACAATCGGGTAATTAATCGGATAAATGAGCAATTAATTGCTATTAATTCATATGCTTATAACTATGTGTTCACATGTGTGTACTATTGATTAACATGATTTACTATTAGGAGAGTTGGTGCAAGATTGATAATACTTGCATGACTAAATTAAAAATGGAGGTATAGATGAATGTACTATACTGTAATTATTTTTTTTCACATGTATAGAACTATTGAGTCACATGATTTACTATTAGGGGAGTTAGTGCAAGATTGATAATACTTGCATGACTAAATTAAAAATGGAGGTATAGATGAAGGTACTTTACTGTAATTGTTTTTTTCCACATGTTTAGAACTATTGAATCACATGATTTACTATTGATTAACATGATTTACTATGAGGGGAGGTGGTGCAAGTTTGATAATACTTGCAGGACTAAATTAAAAATGAAGAAAAATGGGGAGGTATTATACTGTAATATTTTGAGCCCCAAAATGTGGAATTATTGAAACTATAGTTTCCTATAAATAGAAGCTCATTCCTTCATTAGTTTTTCACCAATTCACTAAAGCTATTGAGCAATTATTATAGATAGAAATTATAGAGAGAAAGAAGAAAAAGAAATCAATACCTCACTATTCCAAAGATCCGATTTCTTCTAAGGTAAGGGTATTATTTCTTTCAGTATTCATGAAGAGAGTTATTTCTTTCAATATTCGTAATAGCAGTTGTTATACCATTCTTTATTATTACATTGGAATAACTTTATCATGCGGGTCTATCGCATACTCTTTGAATTCTTCTGTTTTTCCATTCTTTATTATTACATTGGAATAATATATCCGCATCTTGATCTATCGTATGCCTGGTGAATTCTTCTGTTATTCCATTCTTTATTATTCTGTTGGAATAACCTGTCTATGCGAACTACCACATACATGGTGAAATTCTTCTGTTATTCCATTCTTTATTATTATATTGGAATAACCTGTCTATGCGAACTACCACATACATGGTGAAGTTCATCTGTTATTTCATTTTTTATTATTATGTTGGAAAAACCTGCCTACGTGGACTACCGCATGCATGGTGAATGACCGTTCGTATTCATTCCTTATTAAATTATGGAAATGATCTGTCTACGTGGATTACAACATGGCGGGTGAAAATCCATTTGCAGTTTCATATATTCTATTATACTCATTTGGTTAAAGTTTTAGCTTGTATACTCCATGAAATTAGTAGAATATCCTGGATATTTGCGCTTCATCCAGTATCTTTTCATGGAAATATTCTTCCGAGCATTCTTGAATTTTACTCCACAAAGCAGTATCATGTTGACAATTTGGACGTTATTGATTTCTAGATAAATTAGATTATAAATCTTTAAAATTTATCCTTGAACTTGTTTTATTGATTTATTGTGTCATTGTCATCATCCTCATGCTTATATTGTGATGAAAGTCATCTTTGGTTTACGTGCATAGATGGACTTGGTATGATTATGACCAGGGATTATTCGGTATAATCATGACTGTTATGTGACGAATGATGTGGTAAAAGTCCTCATTGGCCTGTAGTTCATTGATGGACAATTATTGGTATGATTATGACCAAGGATTATTCGGTATAATCATGACCATTGATGATTACATGAATATCCTTGGTCGTGGTACAGGGATGATTCGATTTTATTTATTAAGCTGAGTCTCAGCGATAAAGTTGATGAAAAACGTTTTAAATCGTAGAAGATAGTAGATTTTATGCTTTACTTGACTCTTCTAATGGATTTCTTATTCTGTTGTAGTTGTTGATCTAAAACTTGTTGTCTATTATATTCTATCAGTTGTTATACTGTTGAAGGCTAAGGATAATTTATTCTGCATTATCTTAGTCATAATATTTTTTACTGGGCTAGTTGAGCTCACCCTTTTCATCACACATTTTCTCTGTGAAATGAAAATATAGCTGGGATGAGTCGGGGAACGGATTGACGATCCAGATGGTTATTTTAGTAGTCTTCACTATTCTATAAAATAGTGTGACAATAAATGTAATGAGGACTCTATTTGAGAGTGGATATTGTCTAGATGATAATATTCTTATTGAAACTCTTAGATTATGTTTTGTCGTATTTTACACGACTGTTGTATAATTTAGTTGTATTTGAATTTTGTACCATATATTTAGCGACTCAAGATGTGTGTTGTATACCTATTTTGGGGGCGTCACAGTTGGTATCAAAGCTTAGGGATATGATCCCTGGCTGAGATGTGTGACTTGAACTAGGAGGGGAGAGACGGATAAATCCTTCGCTAGTATGACCTATCTAAGTTTATTTGTTATTTAATTGGTCAGTCAGGATATAGCGATAATACGAGGCATGTCAATTGACATTTGTTTTGAAGGTACAATCCGAAAAGAACGCAAGGTATTCTCATCTCTTCAAACTACCAGGTACATAAATTTCGAGGGCGAAATTTTATAAGGAGGGGAGATTGTGAGATCTCAAATTTTATGAAATAAAGTATTCAATTTTTCTATTTTGGTAAATAGTTAAATTGATAAAAGTTTAAAGTTAAGGGTTATATTTGAAAATTTTGCAAAGTAAGCACGTTGATATAAAATATTCGTTGTGTCGGGGAATATTCGATTGGTCGGGGAATATTCATTTAACAGGGAATATTCGTACGACGACATAATCATTGGTGGACCCTATTAATGTATTATTGTCGTTGAAAAACGACAAAATTATCTTTTTATAAAAATAACTAAAAGTGTTATTTATTAAAACTATTGAACTACCCGATAGTAAAAGTAATACGATGTCTGGCGTGGTTTGCTTAATGTAGACACCTGTATTGGTTATTGATGCTTACGTAAGAAGTCACTCAGTTATTCTCAAGTATTGCTACAGTAATTGCTACATCATATCTCTCATATTAATGATTCAATTATTGTCATAGTATCATCTGCATAATATGTTATATTATTAAATCAATAATTGAGACGACGAAGTTATTCATATTATTATTTGCAATATTTACAATGTCTAGAAGTACTGTCAAGGAGAGGTTTGGTATTATTATTATTTACAATATTCACATGCTTATAACTATGTGTTCACATGTGTGTACTGTTGATTCACATGATTTACTATTAGGAGAGTTGGTGCAAGATTGATAATACATGCATGACTAAATTAAAAATGGAGGTATAGATGAAGGTACTATACTGTAATTGTTTTTTTTCACATGTATAGAACTATTGAGTCACATGATTTACTATTGATTCACATGATTTACTATTAGGGGAGTTGGTGCAAGATTGATAATACTTGCATGACTAAATTAAAAATGGAGGTATAGATGAAGGTACTATACTATAATTGTTTTTTTTTCACATGTTTAGATCTATTGAATCACATGATTTACTATAGATTCACATGATTTACTATTAGGGGAGGAGGTGCAAGTTTGATAATACTTGCAGGACTAAATTAATAATGAAAAAAAGAGGGAGGTATTATACTGTAATATTTCGAGCCCCAAAATGTGAAATTATTGAAACTAAATTTTCCTATAAATAGAAGCTCATTCCTTCATTATTTTTCACCAATTCACTAAAGCTATAGAGCAATTATTATAGAGAGAAATTATAGAGAGAAAGAAGAAGAGAAGTCTGCTACCTCACTATTCCAGTACCAGTTTCTTTTAAGGTAAGGGGAATTATTTCTTTCGTATTAATGAAGTGAGTTATTTATTTCTAGATAAATTAGATTATAAATCTTTAAAATTTATCCTTGAACTTGTTTTATTGATTTATTGTGTCATTGTCATCATCCTCATGCTTATATTGTGATGAAAGTCATCTTTGGCTTACGTGCATAGATGGACTTGGTATGATTATAACCAGAGATTATTCGGTATAATCATGACCGTAATGTAACGAATGATGTGGTAAAAGTCCTAATTGGCCCGTAGTCCATTGATGGACAATTATGGGTATGATTATGACCAGGGATTATTCGGTATAGTCATGATCATTGATGATTACATGAATATCCTTGGCCCGTAGTGCAGGGATGATTCGATGATATGGTTTATTTATTAAGATGAGTCTCAGCAATAAAGTTGATGAAAAACTTTTTAAATCATAGAAGATAGTAGATTTTATGCTCTACTTGACTCTTCTAATGGATTGCTTATTTTGCTGCAGTTGTTGATCTAAAACTTGTTTTCTATTATATTCTATCAGTTGTTATACTGTTGAAGGCTAAGGATAATTTATTCTGCATTATCTTAGTCATAATATTTCTTACTGGGCTAGTTGAGATCACCCTTTCTTTCACTGTTATCTTCAAGAAATGAGAATATAGCCGGGGACTTAGCCTGGGAAACGGTTATTTCATCCGGATGGTTATTTTAGTAGTCCTCACTATTCTATAAAATAGTGTGACAATAAATGTAATGAGGACTCTATTTAAGAGTGGATATTGTCTAGATGACAATATTCTTATTGAAACTATTAGATTATGTTTTGTCGTATTTTACACGACTGTTGTATAATTAAGTTGTATTTGAATTTTGTACCATATATTTGGCGACTCAAGATGGGTGATGTATACTTATTTTGGGGGCGTCACAATATATTTAAGTCATGACATCAAGTTCTCAATATATAGCATAAACAAAACCAAAGAATCGATTAAAGTACGTAGCAAGAATGACATTTACCCTAGTATAAACAAGGTGTAGTTGCGCCATACCGGGATCAGAAGCAGTAATGGACTCTGTTTTGCATAGTATCAACCAACTTGATTCCTATCTATTTAAACTTTTTCCAAACCATCATTAAAGAGTTCATACATGTAAGCATACTTAAACACATTATAGCATGTTAATTCATCTTGATTGACATAGAAATTTAAGTAATTTCAAGAACTAAACAAGACCCAATTCAAGAACACAATTAGAGTTTATACCTCCTTAAGCTTGAATTGGACTCCTCACACATTGAGTATGCTTCTACAATTGCTCAGCAACTTAGAACTTTCAAACTCAAGCAATTACAAGAAACAAAACTGAAAATAAAGCTTCTATTTATAAAGGAAACTTGGACTGGACATTTGTATTGTATTGAGGTTGAATTCATGGTGTAATGGAATGAATCAAAGGTTACTAGAGAGTTATTTAACAACCCACCACCAGCCATTGGCTTTGCAATCATCACCTATGCTTAGCCACTTGGAAGTTACGTAAATAAGCCTTAGCTCACTGTTCATATAGTATTGTGTCACTCAATTTGGGACAAGAGCAAAATCTCAGCAATAAGCTATCTAAGGCTTGGTTTGGTTTCTTTTAATTCCTAAAATATAATCTTATTGTACAATTGTTACCATATTTGGAAATTAGGGATTAATTATATACTCACATCATATAATCCATGTACATTAAGTACACGTAATAAAATAACGTAGTTAGGTATTATTGTCTGGGTAGCTTCATAATTATTTTTACTACTCTCTTAACCACTTAATAACCTTATTTAATATTAATGTTTATTTTAATATTTAATTCCTTTCTCAGCTTCTAGAATACACAGATATTTAATTATTTATATATTACAATTACATATGATTTCACTGTACTACTTGGTACCTCATATCAACATAATGTACTTTTATCCTTTGATTTATTAATGTCACACATATAACAAAAGTGTTCCATTTTATTTCTACAGTAGAAAATTAATTATCTCAAATTAACCACTGGCGCTGTTACGCCATTTTGTACTGCGGGGAGGGCGCAGTTGCGCCGGTCCCTGACAGTGCCAAAATGGTTTAGCTTCAAGCCAGTTCTCATTTCTATTACCATACACGTTTTACATGATATGAATTAACTTCTATAGTGGTGATATTACTAGTTTAAGAGTGTATTTATTTCTTATATGGGATCATATAATCACACATAATTAACCTTCCTCTTACTAACTATTTCTCTTTTAATTCACTTTGTGGATTTCCTCATTCCACACTACGCCACACAAGACATTTCACAATTCTTATCGTCAATTCCACACTTCTTAATTCTCATACTAGTCGAATTACTCATCATACAACACGTCAATATTTATATTCAAATAAATATTCATTTTCCATTAATATATTCATTTAATAAGATGTGGAAATTCTCCGGTATTACATACAGGACTGCTTATAAGACACCATTGGGAATGTCACCATTTCAGCTTGCTTATGGAAAGGCTTGTCACCTTCCAATGGAGCTCGAGCACAAGGCATATTGGGCTATAAGAAAGCTGAACTTTGACTTGAAGGCTGCAGGAGAAAAATGTCTACTCCAACTCAATGAAATGGACGAATTCAGATTACAAGCCTACGAGAACTCCAAAATGTAAAAGGAAAAGGTAAAGAGATGGCATGACCGCAAGATTATGGAAAGGGTATTTGAACCGGGGCAAAGAGTTCTATTGTTTAATTCTAGACTTAAACTTTTTCCCGGGAAGCTCAAGTCAAGGTGGTCAAGGCCATTTACTGTGAAGACGGTTTATCCACATGGTGCGATCGAGATTTTTGATAAGTTCCCAGACAAGCCTTTCAAGGTCAATGGACAACGGCTTAAGCACTATTATGGTGGTGAGGTTGACAGGCAGAAGGTAACCTCAATTCTTTCTACTACATGATTGAAGCTGAGATAGTCAAGCTAACTTACTATAAATTAATGCTCAATGAGAGGCACCCCATTATTTCGCTTCTCTCATTTTGTTTAATTCTTTGTGAATCATGTTTATTTCTCATCTTCATAGGATAATTTTTTTGACTTAAGTTTGTTAGAGCTGATATGCATATCATTTTGGTCAAGAATATCATATAGAGCATTCTTTTGGATATACATTCATTCATATAGGTTACTTGGTTCATATTTTGATTTGGGTAATTGGTATATCTTATAATTGTAAATGATTTATGTGCAGGTTAAGTGAAGAGTGTCATTAACTACTAATTTCTACGTCACAAGGCAAATTTCGATTCATTTTAGAGTAGTGCAGTATAGCGGCAAATCATGCAGCAACTTGGTAGTTCAATTATAGTGCGCCCATGCCGTGGCAGTAGCGCGCCCGGGCCATCCATGGGTATAAAAACTGCGCGGTCGCACTCGAGGTCGATTTCAGAAAAATTTTAAATACTTTAAAATCGTGTCCTACTCCACTTCTTATTTCAGTTACCATTCTCCAACGTGCGTCTCCCCATCTCTTTTCAAAAAACCGACGCCTATCTCTTCACATCCTCCAAACATTTCCGTTTCAAATCGTAACTCCTCACTCCACTACATATTTTATGCATTCTGTTCTATGTTCAAATTCTTCTACAAATCCATTCAGTTAAAGAAATAAAGCTATGGTTTGTGAGAGTTTGTCAAAATAGCAAGTTTGGGGGTGGTAGTATACAGAGCGCATTTTCTCAGTCAATTTCTTCTCTTCAGTTAGGGTTTTCTTCATCATTTGCTATGGGGCCAAAGAGAGCACGTTCCCGTACTCCAGAATCATCTTCCTGAAGCAGCCAAACTGAGGACATTGTTGACCTTACCAAGTTCGCCAGCCTTGATGCTCAGATGGAGTACAACAGAATAGTGGCCAAAACCTTTGTGAAGGAGTGTGGCTTCAAACCTGGTGCACAAGATGAGAAACTTAAGGAAATGATCAGAGAAAGATGCTGGATTGGAGTTGTAACTACCCCAATACCTGCACCTATGGGCATTGTACGTGAATTTTATGCAAATACGAAGGAGACCATGAGTGGGCTATCCTATGTCAGAGGCGTTCAAGTGGATTATCGCCCATAGGCGATAAGAGGCGTGTTCAACTTACCCGACCCACCAATTGGACGTGCAAATTGGGTTGAAGATGCACGGTTCGAGATCGATCTAGACAGGATTATCACTGACTTGTGCATATCGGGTATACAGTGGAGCTACAAGCATAGCACAAATTAGCCTACAACTTTTCTGGCCTTAACAATTAATCGTTACGCCAAAGCCTAGAATTTGTTTATTTGTGCAAAGTTAATACATTCAACACACCAACATGAAATCATAGTCGAACGTGCTATCATTTTGTGGGGAATTATCACAAGAAAATATATAGATGTTGGCCATATCATACACAAAACATGTTACGCTACATGAGTGGGAGCACTATAGGGAGCATACCACATGCCTTGGTTGTCGTTCACTTATGTGTATGAGCAGGAGTCACTTGGGGTGAGGAATAGATGCAATTTCCTAGCTAAGACATCACTCATACCATGATTACCAAGTTTGAGGATTGGGCAGAAGGTACACCACACCCGAGGGGCAAAGGCTTCATTCTTCCATCCGCATCGTCGGTGCCATCTCCACAGCCCACATAGGCAACTAAAGCAGGCACTTCAACCCATGCCACTGCTGCAAATGATGATCGTCATCTTCGAAGGTTGGAGAGAAAAGTAGATGCGATGTATGATAATTTTTCAACATTTGCAAATGGTTTAACACTGTCCCTAGCCGAGGATTTTGCGCAGCAAGGAACCATGCTTGAGTGGCCTTAGTTCAGGACAGTAGTGTTGTTTCCACAGCCAAATTCACCACCCGAAGTGGGTGGTACAACTGATAATTAGGGGAGTTCCTTTGACCCTTTACCTTTATTCATTGGGGACAATGAATATTATAAGCTTGGGGGTATTGGGTGTTTATTAGTTTAGTGTAGTGCATGTAGTTAGTTTGCATCATTTTTGCATGTTTAGTATCATTTTTGCATGTTTAGTATAATTTTTACATGTTTATGTGTTTAGTTTAATTATGCAGAAATTTTTTGCATTTTAGTGATTATTATCTATTTTAGTTTACTGTTTAGTTGCATATCCCAAGTATCTAGTTTTGTGGAATTCTAGTTTAGCCAATGATGAATTTGAAATTTGATGGATTCTTGAATTTGGGGGATAACATGAGCTTACTTAGAATGTTATACATGTTTCGGTCCATATTTGTTGTTTAGATGCTATCGGTTAGAACTTGAGTGTTCATGTATGCTTGTTGGTAAAAGAATAACCTTGTTTACCTGCTGAGTAAAAAATGTTATTTTTAAACATAGAAGTTGTGTAGAGAGTGAACATAGACTAGGAAAACACTGATGTTCAAATTTTTGGAAACACATGGGCTTGCTATATAAAAAAAAGAAAAGAAAAGAAACAGAGAAAAATATGAAAAATTATTGTGACTAGTCTTGTTTCGAGGCCTTTATTACTTGAGCAAGTACGCCTGAGGGGATTGTCTTTACACCTAGTGCCCTAAGGTCTTTTATGGTCTGGGAGTCATTGGTTGAAAGCTCGCTAAGGGTTAGCACTGTTAGCCTAATGGACTAAGGCATTGCACAATCATAAGAAAATAACATAAAAAATAATAATAAACACCACGGGAAAGTGCGAAAATCGCCCTCATAAGTAAAAATAAAGTAGAATAAACCCATTGTTGAACCTTAATTTGTATTGATGTGTTGAAATAGTTGTTGTGTCATTAGTATGCATAATTCTTGATTTAGACTTCAGTTTTCTATCTTAAGCAGTATAACTTGTGTAGTCTTTGCCTTGGTCAAGTTTATTTATGAACACACACACATACAACATCTTTATAGTGAGTTTGGACTACTTGATTGTATGATGTTATGTCTGTAGTTTATTTGAAACTTTATTCTTGAATCTGGATAATTATCTGAGGCATACTTGATTGGAATTCTACCCTGGCTGGAAATCTTGGGACTCACTTGCATCATAGTGTAGTTTGCATAGCATGTAGTTGCATTGTTTATTTTATTTTTGTGTGCATTGCTTGAGGGCAAGTAATAGTCAAGTTTGGGGGTATTTGATAAGTATGTTTTATACCTACTTGTTAGTTACCAACTCACTGGAATTATGCTCAACTTAAGTAGTTTTATTATGTTTTTTTTGCTTTTTGTGATTATTTTACAGTATGCATAGCTGGAACTCCTTTAGCAACTAATGGCATGGAGATAACATTAACATGGCACAGTGGATGTGAGCTACAATGAAGAGCAGCTGGACTACAGCAAATGAGGAGAAAACATAAAGGATTAATGAAATAGTGAAGTGAAGAAGAGAAGAAATGAAGAGTAAGCAAGAAGCAGAAAGTAGCAAAGAAACATATAGCGATAAGAGCGAAGCGAAGCAGAAGAAAGGCATGCGCCATTGCCCAGTGAAGCTAAACATGGCACACCCGCGCCAATGAAATTATAGAAGCAAATCAGGCAGTCGTGCAGTCACGCCTCAGCAACAAAGGAACATAGCGCGCCCATGCCATGCACTCGACCACGAGAATACTACAACACAGGCACCAACTGAGCAACGATATATCTATTGCTTTCATTTGCCATGTCGTATTCGATTTAAAGCTCTACGACTTTTTGTAATTTCAAATTTGAGCATATTTTTTTGTTATGAGACGATATAGTTGTTTGCCAGAGACGTGGTTTTCAGTTTTTACTGTTGTTCTTAGGTTTAGTTTACTCCAAGGAGTGTTTGAAGCAATATCTATATACTTCAAGCTTCTCTCTTTATTTAGATTGCTTAATAAGATTAGTTTTCATTTTTGGAGACAATTATGGATTTGAACAAGCATGGAAACAGATTTTGCAGCAGGAATTAACATATTTGATCTCTCAATTCTCTTCAATCTCTTGTTTACATTATTCATTTCAATGGTTTGCTTTAATCCCATAATGGTTATTGGTTCAGAAATGAACTAAATTCCATTATGGGATTTTAATGGATTTTAATGTGTAGTCTAAACATGTTTGTCTGATTGTGATGTTATATTTTTATCAGTGGATTACCCATTATGGTTGTGCTAAATGCTTGAATGCTTGATTACCATTCACACTAATTGCTTGTATGATTTTGGAAAATGAAATATAAGTATAGATTAGACAATGATGGCATATGTTTATATGGCTTATTTATATTAGGCTTTGTGATTCGTGACCCGGATAAGCATATACTAGTTCATCATGTGTAGTTATTAAGAGAGCTTGTACTTAAAATCATTATTACTGTAAATTCCCATAGACATATAATGAGTTTGGTAATTTTGATGCTTACATGAATTCTATCACTTGTGGATTTTGTGTAAATTGGTCATAGTTCATTGGAAGATAGTTATGTTCCACTTTTGTGCTCTTGACTGGCTTTCCATAATAAATAATTAAACAAAACATGAGGTTTGTATTTTAGATGAAACATTAAATGATATTAGAATCTCATTTCTCTCTAATTTGATTACATTACCTTAGTTATTATAGTTAGTGTGTTGATAATTAATTTAGAATTCAATTTATTTGGGGGTTGATCGTTTAAGCATACAAAAATAGTGATTAGGTTGTTGTATGATAATTTAGATTTATTACATTTCTCCATGGGATCGATACTTTCTTACTCTGTACTACGTGTTGACCCATGTATACTTGCATGAGTTAAAGTCCATTTTTGTTAAATCAAAAAGGAGGCAACATAGTACAAATGATCCTTAGACTTGAGATCATCATATTATGTTATATATAATGAATTACACTTTGACTTATTCTTTAAGACCTTAAGGTATATCAAATGGTATGCTTGGGTGTAATAAGTTATATATGGAGATAATGAATGATCAATAAAGAATCTACCACTTCTAGTAAAAGAAGAAAAATGTCCTATGTAAATCGATAAATGACAACCCAGGAATCATTGGCCAAGGTGGAATGAAATTAGAAAGTAGTTTCTAATTTGCATTCATTAGGAGTTGTGCATTTAGGAATCGAAATACATATAATTAAATAAAATAAGGCTTGACAGTAATTCCACGTCTTATATTTAATTGGGAGATTGTATAGTGGAAGGATTGAACTGTACGGTAACTATTTACTCAAAGGTTCTTTTATGATTAATATTGAAATCTATATTATCTGGAAAGTCGTTGATCACTAGGGAGACTTATCTCTATTGTAGAATAAATATTATTTATTTAAATAAATTAATACTTTAATTTATTTGTTTAAATAAGATTAGAATTGTTCTAATTAATTTATTCACAACCGGTTTAATATGGGGAATCTAAAGGGTCACGCCATAAAAGGAAGAATAATTATTTAAGAAATTAATGGAATAATCATAATAATATGTTAAGTATATTTAATTTAATCTATGGTGATAGAGTAAATTAAATAACTTAATATTTATTATTTAATATTTTGAAAATATTAAACATAAACTAATAAGAGGTGTCTTATTAATATTATTACAATTATTATTAATTTTAATTTCTAAAAGAGTTTAGGAATTAATTTAATATAAGTACTCTCATCTATTCCTAATAAGATTAGGAGGTAAATTAATTAAAAGAGTTTAATTAATTATCCCTAATTAGATTAGGGAGCCTATTTAATTAAATGAGTTTAATTAAATAAATAATACCTTATTTTAATTAAATAGGGTTACGTGATATCATTAAAAGACGTGTCATATATCACATATCAGATATACGTAATTCCAAAAGTTGGAGAGTACACCCCCCCCCCCTTTTCTACAAAGATAGGAAAAATTAGGGTTTGAGTCAATACATCCTTCTTCTTGAAAATTCTTCTTCTTTAGTGGATCACCTGTAGAGGTCATACACTTGTGTGGCTAACATTGATCAAAGGAAGGAATCTACCCGGAGATTTAAGGAGATCGTGGAGAAGTAGGAGTTGAACTTATAGCTGTGGAAGCTCATATCTACAAGGGTATGATTCCATAACTTCTTGTTCTTCGTTTTAATTAATAATATGCATAAAGGATGATCCAGGTAATTGGTTTGTGAAAAATTTTAAAATCTAATTTTGCCATGCTTCCGCTTATTTTTGCAATTTGATTACTACTTTGATTCCATAAAACAATTTGATTGCAATTTGCCAAACTTTATGTGAATTATTAATTGTTTTGATTCCATATATGTATGAATATGTATTTAGAATATTTTGTTGGGTAATAATTTGTTGTATAAAATTATTATTATTTTATAAAAAATGAAATTTATTCGCGAAATCTTTTTCAAAATCGGTATTATGATTTTCTAATCCTGAACATGCTTCTTTTGTTGAGACCGTGGTTGATTTAATTTTCCAGATGTATAATTACTGTTACTATATATATATATAATATTAAACCAAATATATATATATATAGTTAATAGATTACTTTGATTTATATATTAATATTATTAATTTTATAACTAAAATAAAGAGTTTATTTTAATCTTAAAATTGGATTTCATGCAACTTAAAATTGTCAATTAAATGATATTCATATATATATGGAATGATTTTATTTGTTAGATGAATGTTTTATTTATTAATACATATGATGACATGTATGATAATAAATGAGATTGATTATGGACTATTGACCAATGTGATTGGATTTATTTTGGATGGATGCTTGAATGAATGGGTTTTATTGTCTGCGTACCTCGTCTTTTTTGGTTTTTTTCTTGATGTAAATTCTATCTCTCTCTTATGTACTTCCCCTTGATTGCTGATTAAGGTTTCTATGTAAATTAAATAGTTTATGTAATATGATTAGTTAGAATTTCTCGAAGAATCGGAGATGAAGGAGAAAGGTGCGCTCGAAGACCCATTTATAATGGAGTCTAGGTTTAAATGTAATATTTATATTTAAATGTTTATTCTTGCACCCTAGGGTTTGACCTTTTGGTTCAACTGGTGGCTCTAGTGAACCAAACTAGAATAAAAGTTCATAATTAGTTCGGGTAGAATATAGTATTCTATATATATGCATACTAGTATTATATATATTATATATTATGCAAACATGCTTCGCATGTTTAATAATATGATGCGTGCTATATATATATATATATATATATATGTGTGTGTGTGTGTGTGTGTGTGTGTGTGTGTGTGTGTGTGTGTGTGTGTGTGTGTGTGTGTGTGTGTGTGTGTGTGTGTCATGCACGCTAAACAAGATGAGACAATTAATAACAAACCCCTTAAAGAAATTATATTAAGTCCTAAGCGTTCAAAGATATTTGGAATATCGAACGTAGCCTTTTAGCATGATAAAATTAATAAAGTGTTAAATATTTAATATGAGTTTGTTGTATCACCACAAGGCAAGTATTAAGTATTTAAGATATTAATTTATCACATTTGATGCTTATAAAGAAAATTGAACAATATTATTTTGTTGTGTCACCACAAGGACAATATTTTTCTTTTTTGAATATATGGAAGTGCTAGGATGGACTTAACTTAGAAAATTTTGATTCGGATGTGCCACCACTTGATCAAAATAATCCAAGAGGCAAAACTTAAGGAGTTATATGATGATGTAATTGACAAGGAGTTGTCTACCTATTTATATAGTTTGTTGTGTCACCACAATACTATATACATTTGAAATGGGATCCTTATTCTCACTAGCAAATCTTTAATTAGATATTGCCGAATTATATAATGAGGGTAATATAGTTTGAAAAAAATAGTGGGAGATACCAATTTAAACTAAGACCTAATTTATTTTGGTAATTAATGAAATGAATGTTTGCTAAAATATTATCTTTTTACATGCAGAATTTTGAAAATATCACACTCACTAATTTCACAACATAACATATTGGATGCTAACAAACTGACCGGACCGAATTACACGGACTAGTTAAGGAATCTAAGAATTGTTCTAACTGGTGAAAAGATTTCTTATGTCCTAAATTTGCCCGTACCTGCAAAAGTTGCAGAGACAGTCTCTGAGGAAGAGATTGCTATTTTTAAACAGTGGCAAGATGATGCATCTGTGGCTCAATGCATAATGCTCACATCCATGAGTAACGAGCTTCAGCGTCAGCATGAAACCATGGATGCTCCTACAATGCTATAGCACCTGCAAGAGTTGTATGGTGAGCAAAGTAGGATTGCTAGATATGAAATATCTAAGGAGCACTTTTGAACTCGGATGACCGAGGGTACTACCATTGAGACTCATGTCTTAAAGATGATCAATATGATTGAACGTCTTGGACAGCTAGGGTTCATCATAGATGGGGAGTTGAGTCAAGATTTTAGTCTTGCAGTCACTCCCGGACACCTTCTCACAATTTGTTGTGAATTTTCACATGAATGAGTTAGATGTCAACTTTCCTGAATTAATTAACATGTTGAAAACTGCTGAAGGTCACTTCCCATCCAAAAAGGGCCATGTCTTAATAGTGGATGATTCTTCTAATAAAAGGAAGACGCCCAAGGTATCTTCTTAAAAGAAGAAATCAAATAAGGTTAAGGGTAAGGCAAAAGTGAAGGATCAAAAGAAACCTAATCTAGCTAGCAAAGGAATTTGCTTCCATTGCAACAAGCTGGGTCACTGGAAGAGGAATTGCAAGGATTATCTTGTGGAACAAAAGCAGGAGAAGCTTGGAGAAGCTTTGAATCCTAATCAAGGTTTGTTTATGATTGAAATTAATTTTTTCAAAAGTCAATCTTTTACTTGGGTATTGGATACTGATTTGGTTCTCACATATGTAATAATATGCAAGGACTAGTCAGAAGTAGAAAGTTGAGCAAGGATGACGTCGTCCTACAAGTGGGAAATGGAGCAAAGGTTGCTGCATTAGCTGTAGGGACTTATTATTTAACATTGCCTACGGGCAAGTTCATTAATTTAAATAATTGTTATTTTGTTTTGAATATCATTAGAAACATTATTTCAATTTCTGTATTGGATATGGATGGTTTTGACATTATAATAAAGAACAACAGTTGTTCTATTTATAATAATAATGTTTTATATGGTGTTGGTAATTTGCAAAATGGACTTTATATACTTGACTTGCATAAAAATATACTTCAAATTGAAAAACCTAATAAAAGGAAAAGAGATAATGTTAATTATACCTATATGTGGCATTGTAGACTTGGTCATATTAATTAACCAAGATTATCCAAGTTGTATGAAGATGGGCTCCTAGAGCTATCAGATTAGGAATCATATCCAACTTATGAATCTTGTCTCATGGGAAAAATGACTAGATCTACTTTTAGTAGAAAAGGAGAAATAGTTACAGAGTTGTTAGAGTTGGTACACACAGATGTATGTTGACCTTTGACAACAAATGTGTTAGGTTTGTAATATTCATGTGCGCAATCAAATTGCAAAAAATAGCGGAAGCGTTTAAAATCAGAGTTTAAAAAATTTTACAAACCATATACCCGGATCACCCTTTATGCACAATTATTAATTAAACGAAAAAGATAACGAATGAGAATCATACCCTTGAAGATCGAGCTTCCTCAGGTACAAGTTCACCTCCAATCCTTTTCGCGTTCAACTTGAATCCACCGGGTTTGGTTCCTTCCTTTGATCAACGTTAGCCACCCATATGTTTGGCCTCTAGAGGTGATCCACCAAGGAAGAAGAAAATTCAAGAAGAAGGGTGGTTGGCTAAACCCTAGTTTTTCTATCTCTATAGAAAAGGTGTACTCTCCCAACAATTGGAATTATGTCGTATGTTGAAAAAGTCAACAACTCCCTCACCCATAATAAGACTCCTCTTATTTATAGATGTGGGTAACCCACCTTAACAATTAAGGAATTGAGATTTATTTAATTAATTAAATTCTTTTAATTAATTAAGCTCCCTAATCTTATTAGGGATAATTAATTAAACTCCTTTAACTAATTTTCCTTCCTAATCCAATTAGGAATAAATGAGAGTACTTATATTAAATTAATTTCTAAACTCTTTTAGAAATTAAAATAATAATAATTGTAATAATATTAATAAGACTCCTCTTATTAATTTATATTTAATATTTCTAAAATATTAAATAATAAATATTAAGCTATTTAATTTATTCTATCACCATAGATTAAATTAAATATACTTAACTATATTATTACGATTATGCCATTAACTTCTTAAATAATTATTCTTCCTTTTATGGTGTGACCCTTTAGGTTCTCCATATTAAACCTAGGTTGTGAATAAATCAATTAGAACAATTCTAATCTTATTTAAATAAATAAATTAAATAATTAATTTATTTAAATAAATAATATTTATTCTCTGATAGGATAAGCCTCCTAGCGATCAACGACTTTCCGGATAATATAGATTTCAACATTAATCATAAAAGAACCTTTGAGTAAATAGTTCTCATGACAATTCAATCCTTCCACCATACAATGTCCCAATTAAATATAAGACATGGAATTCTTTGTCAAGTCTTATTTTATTTAATTATATGTATTTCGATCCTTAAATGCATAACTCCAAATAATGCAAATTAGAAACTCCTTTCTAATTTCATTACGCCTTAACCCCAAGGACTCTTGGGTTGTCATTTATCGAATCACATATGACATTTCTCTTCTTTTTTTAGAAGTGGTAGATTCTTTATTGATCATACATTATCTCCATGTACAACTTATTATACCCAAGCATACCCTTTGATATACCCTAAGGGTCTTAAGGAATAAGTCAAAGTATAACTCATCATACACAAGATATCTGATGATGATCTCAAGTCCAAGGATTACTTGTACTACTATCACTCTGAATTCCTATTGACAGGCAAATAAAACTCCATTAGGTATTCCTTAGCGAGCCACGTTTAGTGAACTTATTCTCTAATAAGCACCTACATACTTGCTTTAGTGTCTCCACACAAATGATCATAAGATCAATCATCCTCATCCAATGAGCAAGCAACGTATGTACTAATCTATCCGGATTCACTAATCCCCAATTTAGTAATCCAATGATTGGGAACTATTTTAGTTTTAAGCTTTCTAAGAATTTAGATCTCATTAGAATGATCATCATCATTATTCTAAAAGCATTGCTTAAAACTATGGGTTTATCACATATTATAAAACAAAGATTATGTAGATAATTAAAAGCCTTTAATAAATTAATAATTTTATTAATAAATGAATAAGATTGTTACAAAGTATATTCTTTATCATCAAACATGATTGGCTTGTGTGCATACTACTTTCAATCTCCCACTTGCACTAAAGCCAATCGTCATGGTATCTTATACTCTTCTTCTCTAAGTGACGATTATCCTGTTTGTTGGATAAGCTTTAGTTAATGGATATGTAATGTTGTTCTTGAGAGTCCACTATCTCTATAGTGATTTCCCATCTTTCAATGATTCTAATAATCAAATGAAAGTGCCACAACACATGTTTAGATCCAAGACGAGACTTAGAACTATTCCTAGTTACGTAATGAACTTTTAATCCAAACAATCAACTTGCAGCTTCATTTATAGCTATATACTTTGTCTTTATCACTAAACCAGCAACTCTTTGCTGTTTGGAACCTTTCCAATTCACTGCACCACTGTTCAAGATAACGCTTTACCTTAAAGTGGATTTTCTGTCATCTTGATCTGTCTGAAAAAACTTGAGTCTGTTAAGCCCTCTAGTTTTAATTCAGACCCACCATCAATATGATCACATCCTTAGTGCCGGTTAAGCACTTTAAGATGTTTTTCACTGACTCATAGTGAACTTCTCCAGGATATGACTGATCAACATCAGGTCTCGTATATTTCATTGCATTCATGATAGTCACTCATGCGACCTCTCTTTTCAGGAGTCTGTGGGGACTATTAAGAGAGATACACTCCATAGCTCATCGACATGAGACATCTCTTGGAGTTTGCCATGCTAAACGACTTTAGCATCAAATGAATATACGTTCCTTAGGTTAAGTTGAGCATCCTCTTAAATCTATCTATATAGATTTATATCCCCAATAATGATACTCTTCCAAATCATTCATGGAGGAATGATTAGACAACTTTATCTTTACTTATTGTAGCATTGGTATGTCATTCCTTATCCGTTGTATATCAACATATAGTACTAGGAATGTCACGATGCTCCCACTGACCCTTTTGTACACACTAGGTTCATTCTTATTTTTGATAAAATCAAACTCTTTTGATTGCCTCATCAAAACGAATGTTCCATATTTGAGAAACTTGTTTCAATCCATTTCTCTGAGTATTTACAACACTTACCTCATCGTATGTAACTGGATCATCATCTTCTATGATGTGTACCTCATCATCATCATCTATGATGAATCCATACCTCCCAGGTATCTTCGGTACTATTCCAGATTTACGATTCGGTTGTGGTACAACAGGTCTATCTATAGGTTCCTCTTACTTGACTTATAGTGTTTTGTGGTTCTTGAACTTTTCAAGATCTATTATCCTCCCACTAGCCCCTTCATTGATAAACACCTTTATCTTAGAAGGAAGCGTGTTTCGCAATAAACACCTTTTGCTAAGTAGAATTATAGAACATTTACCCTAAACTTACTTTAGGATGTCCCACAAATCTGTATTTGTCAAATCTTGTCCCAAGCTTATCCTTTGAAAGCGTTTCACATAAGTTGGACAACCCTTATCTTAACATACTT
Organism: Panax quinquefolius; assembly: GCA_020205615.1. NCBI lineage: Eukaryota > Viridiplantae > Streptophyta > Magnoliopsida > Apiales > Araliaceae > Panax > Panax quinquefolius. Next base: position 317,621 of record JAINUW010000399.1, on the reverse strand, counting down.
AAGATTAGGAATCCTCCACATCCATAACTTTTATGGAGTCTTGAAATTTGGATTTCGAGGTTACCTTTTATAGATATCGCGGCCATTTCTAGGACATGATCCTGAAGGATCTTTGGAATGTCGGTAAAATCATTTTGGACCGTACCATGTTCAACAAGGTATGATTTTCCTTTTTGAGATACCTCAATCAATTATTATGTATCGAGAGGCGTCCATTATGAGAAAACCATTTAAGATGATCTAGAAACTTATTTCACAAGTATTTATTCCTTGATCTAATCAAAGAATCTTAATACATTGTCAATTTGTTTCACTTCTGAATTCTTTGAACCTTTCAAATAATTCATACTTGTATTTCAGCAAATACACACATTCAACTCTTTGAATGATCATCTCCTTTTCTTATACTAGTTTGTTCAATTTGTAAAATTATTTTCACGTAAGTCAAGTATACAAAATTTATTAAGTAATATTCCAGTTCTATACAAAACATTATTATTATAAATAGAACAACAATTGTTCTTAATTATAATACCAAAGATTTATTGTCCAACAATAAAATAGAAATAATGTTTCTAACAAAATTGGAATACAATAACAACTTATTGTCTTAATAGATTTGCCGTAGTAAGCGATCTAAACTATAAGTTTCTATAGCTAATCAAACAACCTTTGCTTCATTTTCCACACATAGGATTACTTATATTTGTTTAGCTTTCTACTTACCTTGGTCCTTCATAAATCTATATTTATGATAACCAAAGTCGGTATCCAATACCCAAGTAGAACCTTGACTTAAAGAAAATTTATTTCAATCATGAACAAAAAAATGTATTATGCTAAAACTTCACTAAGCTTCTTTGGTTAGCCTCTGCGCAAGATGCTTCTCGCAGCTTTCTTTCCGATGTCGGGCTTATTGCGGTGGAAGCAAACTCCTTTGCTATCCGTATCACTTTTGTTCTTATTATCCTTTGTTTATGCCTTTCTATATACCTTCTTTGAATCGTTCTTCTTTTGGAAGATCCTTTGGCCCCTACCAATGGGACTTGATCTTTCTTGTTTGAAAGTGACTCTCAACATTTTTCAATATGTTAAGCAAATCAAATCGTGAAGCGATATCTAGCTTGTTCATATGAAAAATTCACAACAATTAATGAAAGGAGTCCGGGATTGAGTGCAAGATCAAATCTTGGCTCAACTCTCCATCCATGACAAAACCAGTTGTCCTAATTGATCAATTAAATTGATTATGTTAAGAACTTTTTATGCATACTATAGTGCCATTGGCCATTCTAGATCGGAAGAGCTCCATAGATATCTGATATCTATCAGTCCTACTTTCCTCACCATTAACTACTTGATGTGCGGGAATATAGTAGGAGCACCCATAGTTTCATCTTGTGACTGGAGCTCGTTACTCGTGGATGCGAGCATGGTGCGTTGAGCCAATTGTGCATCATCTTGCCACTTTCTAAAAGTAGCAATGTCTTCCTCGGAGGCATTATGCGCAACCATTCTTGCGAGGATAGGCGTATTAAGGACATAAGATAACTTTTCACTATGAGAACTATTCTCAAATTCCTTAACCAATCCGCTTTAATTGATTACGGTTAATTTAGCATCTAATATGCTTCAGTAGTGATAGTAATTTTAGACATTGTAAAATTCTGTAAATGAATTTGTAATTAACAACATTTTAACATACATTCTTTTATTAATTACCAAAATAAATTAGGTCTTGTTTTAAATTGGTATCTCCCACTATTTTCTTCAAACTATATTACCCTCACTTATATAGTTCGGCAAAATCTAATTAAAGATTTGCTAGTGAGAATAAGGATCTCATTTCAAATGTATATAGCCTTGTGGTGACACAACAAACTATATATAAATAAATAGGTAGACAACTTTTGTCAATTACATCAACTATCACGACTCCTTGTATTTTGCCTCTTAGATTATTTTGATCAAGTGGTGGCACATCCGAATCAAAATTATCCAAGTTAAGTCCGACCTAGCACTCCATATATTCAAAAAAGAAAAATATCATCCTTGTGGTGACACAACAAAACAATATTGTTCAATTTTCTTTATAAGCATCAAATGTGATAAATTAACATCTTAAATACTTAATACTTGCCTTGTGGTGACACAACAAACTCATATTAAATATTTAATACTCTATTAATTTTATCATGCTAGAAAGCGACGATTCGATATTCCAAATATCTTTGAACGCTTAGGACTTAATATAAAAATTGAGGGTTTGTTATTAATTATCTCATCTTGATTAGCGCATGCACATATATATATATAAATAAATACGTCGTATATTAATAAACATGCGAAGCATGTTTGCATAATATATAATATATATAATATAAGCATGCACATATAGAATACTATATTTTACCCGGATTGATTATGGACTTTTATTCTAGTTTGGTTCACTAGAGCCACCAAGTGAACCAAAAGGTCAAACCCCAAGGGTGCAAGAAATAATATTTAAATATAACTATTACATTTAAACCCTGGGCTCCATTACAAAGCGGGTCTTCAAGCGCTTCTTGTCCCTTGATCTCTAATTCTTCAAAATTAATTCTAAATATTCCTATTACAAAACTATTTTAAAATAAATAGAAACCTTGATCGTGATCGAGGGAAGTACATAGGAGGAGATAGAATTTACATTCGGAAAAATTAGAGAAGGCGAGGTCTGCAGACCCATTTAATAAAACCCATACATTCATACATCCAACTAAAATAAAATCCAATCGCATTGGTCAATAGTCCTTAATCAATCCCATTTATTATCATACACATCACCATACGATCAATAAATAACATTCATCTCATGAATAATAAATATTTAATATATATATTGATATCATTTAATGGGCAAATTTAGTTAGTATAAAATCTATTTTTGAATCAAAATAAACTCCTTTATTTTAATCCAAATTTAAATCAAAATAAAACTATTTTATTTTAATTTATCTAATTTTGAATAAAATAAACTATTTTATTTTAATTTATCTAATTTTGAATAAAATAAACTATTTTATTTTAATCAATTTTTTAATCAAAATAAACTCCTTTATTTTAATTAATTATGGAATCTAATTCCATGTATAAAAAAAATCTTTAATTAAAATAAACTCTTTTATTTTAATTAATTATGGAATCGAATTCCATGTAAAAAAAAATTTATTAAAGGAAACACGGATATTCTTTCCTATTCACAAATAAACTCCTTTATTTTCAATAATATGAAATCTTATTTCATATTTAAATAAACTCCTTTATTTAAGGAAACATTGATTCTCTTTCCTATTCACAAATAAACTCTTTTATTTTGAATAATATGAAATCTTATTTCATATCTAAACAAACTCCTTTATTTAAAGAAAGATGGATTTACTTCCCTATTCACAAATAAACTCCTTTATTTTAGGAAAAATAAAATCCAATTTCAACTCCAATTAGTTATCATGGAATCCAATTCCAACTCTAATTAGTTAGCATGAAATTTAATTTTAAAATTAAAATAAATTTTATATTTTAATATTAAAATAAACTTTTTATTTTAAAATTAAAATAAACTTTTATTTTAATAATAAAATTATTGAGAATATTATATATATATATATATATATATATATAAACTGTAATATATATATATATATATATATATATATATATATCCGTCTGATTAAAATTAATATATATATAATATATATACATAACTTTTATAAATGCAAGTCCAAATTGTTCCTTTGGGGTTTTGCTGACCACTACAAAAGATTTGAACTCCCCACCTTCTTGATACATAAGGGGTGGAAATAACCATTAAACCAACCTATGTTTTTTTTTTTTTTTTTTTTTTTTTAAATTTTATACTGATAAAATTATGCCCAATTAAATTGTTCTAAACACATATCAATATACATATCAAATTAAAACAATTAATAATTTGCATAAAGGTTTGGCTCTGATGCCTTTATTAGGTTTGTAATATTCATGTATGCTTGTGATCAAATTGCAAAAAATAAGCGAAGCGTTTAAAATCGAGTTTAAAAATTTACAAACCATATACGGATCACCCTTTATGCACAATTATTAATTAAACGAAAAAGATAACGAATGAGAATCATACCGCTTGAAGATCGAGCTTCCTCGGTCTGAGTTCACCTCCAATCCTTTTCACGTTCAACTTGAATCCACCGGGTTTGGTTCCTTCCTTTGATCAACGTTAGCCACCCATATGTTTGGCCTCTAGAGGTGATCCACCAAGGAAGAAGAAAATTCAAGAAGAAGGGTGGTTGGCTAAACCTAGTTTTCTATCTCTATAGAAAAAGGTGTACTCTCCCAACAATTGGAATTATGTCGTATGTTGAAAAAGTCAACAACTCCCTCACCCATAATAAGACTCCTCTTATTTATAGATGTGGGCAACCCACCTTAACAATTAAGGAATTGGGATTTATTTAATTAATTAAATTCTTTTAATTAATTAAGCTCCCTAATCTTATTAGGGATAATTAATTAAACTTCTTTAACTAATTTTCCTTCCTAATCCAATTAGGAATAAATGAGAGTACTTATATTAAATTAATTCCTAAACTCTTTTAGAAATTAAAATAATAATAATTGTAATAATATTAATAAGACTCCTCTTATTAATTTATATTTAATATTTCTAAAATATTAAATAATAAATATTAAGCTATTTAATTTATTCTATCACCATAGATTAAATTAAATATACTTAACATATTATTACGATTATGCCATTAACTTCTTAAATAATTATTCTTCCTTTTATGGTGTGACCTTTTAGGTTCTCCATATTAAACCGGGTTGTGAATAAATCAATTAGAACAATTCTAATCTTATTTAAATAAATAAATTAAATAATTAATTTATTTAAATAAATAATATTTATTCTACAAGGGATAAGCCTCCCTAGCGATCAACGACTTTCCGGATATATATATAGATTTCAACATTAATCATAAAAGAACCTTTGAGTAAATAGTTCTGCAGTACAATTCAATCCTTCCACCATACAATGTCCCAATTAAATATAAGACATGGAATTCTTGTCGAGTCTTATTTTATTTAATTATATGTATTTCGATCCTTAAATGCATAACTCCAAATAATGCAAATTAGAAACTCCTTTCTAATTTCATTACGCCTTAACCCAAGGACTCTTTGGGTTGTCATTTATCGAATCACATAGGACATTTCTCTTCTTTTTTATTAGAAGTGGTAGATTCTTTATTGATCATACATTATATCCATGTACAACTTATTATACCCAAGCATACCCTTTGATATACCCTAAGGGTCTTAAGAAATAAGTCAAAGTATAACTCATCATACACAAGATACTATGATGATCTCAAGTCCAAGGATTACTTGTACTACTATCACTACTGAAATTCCTATTGACGAATGCAAATAAAACTCCATTAGGTATTCCTTAGCGAGCCACGTTCAAAGTGAACTTATTCTCTAATAAGCACCTACATACTTGCTTTTAGTGTCTCCACACAAATGATCATAAGATCAATCATCCTCATCCAATGAGCAAGCAACGTATGTACCAATCTATCCGGATTCACTAATCCCCAATTTAGTAATCCAATGATTGGGAACTATTTTAGTTTTAAGCTTTCTAAGAATTTAGATCTCATTAGAATGATCATCATCATTATTCTAAAAGCATTGCTTAAAACTATGGGTTTATCACATATTATAAAACAACATTATGTAGATAATTAAAAGCCTTTAATAAATTAATACTTTTTATTAATAAATGAATAAGATTGTTACAAAGTATATGCTTTATCATCAAACATGATTGGCTTGTGTGCATACTACTTTCAAAATGCACAAGGAGGGTATTCTTATTTTATTACATTCACTGACTATCACTCAAGATTTGGATATGTGTATTTAATGAAATACAAATCTGAATCATTTTAAAAGTTCAAAGAATTCAAAAGTGAAGTAGAGAAACAAACTGACAAAAGTATTAAGATTCTTTGATCAGATCGAGGTGGTGAATACTTAAGCGGTGAGTTTCTCAATTATCTCAAAGAAAATGGTATAATCTCACAATGGACTCCACCAAGGACAACACATATGAATGGTGTATCTGATAGGAGAAATCAATTATTGTTGGACATGGTTCGATCCATGTTGAGCTTTATCGACCTTCTAGTTTCCTTCTGGGGATATGCCCTAGAATCAGCTGCAAACCTACTTAACAAGGTACCTACCAAATCCGTCCCTAAGACCCTATATGAATTATGGACAGGGAGGAAACCAAATCTTAAGCATGTTAAGACTTGGGGTTGTCCATCTTATGTCAAAAAATTTGAAAATTATAAGCTACAGACCAGTCCGACAAGTGTAGATTTGTGGGATAGCCTAAAGAAATATCAGGGTATTATTTCTATCATCCAAATGATCAAGAGGTGTTTGTTGTGAAACATGTTACTTTCATGGAAAAGGAGATTATCCTTTAATGGGTTAGTGGGAGTAAGATATATCTTGAAGAAGTTCAAGAACCACAAAATACTATAGATCAAAGTCAGGTACCTAACCAAGTGGAAGAACCTAGTGTAACACACCCTATTCATAAATCTAGAAGAGTATCAAAGATACCTGATAGGTATGGATTTGTCATAGAGGATGAATATGAGGTACACATCATAGATGATGATGATCTATTGAATTACGAACAGGCTATGAGTAGTAAAGACTCGAAGAAGTGGAAAGAAGCCATGAAATTCGAGATGGACTCCATAGATGAAAACCAAGTATGGACTTTAGTTTCACCACCTGAAGGCATTAAGCCTATAGGGTGTAAATGGGTCTTTAAAAGAAAGACTGGAGCAGATGGAAAGGTAGAGAACTATAAGGCCTGACTGGTCGCAAAAGGTTTTAAACAAAGATAAGGAGTTGACTATGACGAAACCTTCTCATCAGTAGCGATGCTCAAGTCCATTCGGATTTTGCTTGCAATTGCAGCTTACCTTGACTATGAAATCTAGCAAATGGATGTGAAAATGGCCTTCTTCAATGGGAAACTTGAGGAGGATATGTATATGACACAACCAGAGGGATTTGTTTCAAAGGATAGAACAAATCAAGTCTGTAAGCTACAACAATCCATTTATGGATTGAAGCAACGTTCTCATAGGTGGAACACCCGTTTTGATGAGACAATCAACAAGTTTGATTTTATCAAAAATGAGGATGAACCCTGTGTGTACAAGAAGGATAATGGGAGTGCAAATTCATTCCTTGTATTATATGTTAATGATATATTACTGATAGGGAATGTTATTCCTATGCTACAATCAATTAAAATCTGGTTATCTAAACACTTCTCCATGAAGGAGTTGGGAGAAGCATCCTATATTTTGGGGATAAAGATATATAGACATAGATCTAAAAGGATGCTTGTCTTGTCCCAAGGAACATACATTAACTCGATGTTAAAGAGGTTTAACATGGAAAATTCTAAAAGAGGTCTCATGTTGATGAGCCATGGAATACATCTCTCCAAGAAACATGCCCCAAAGGCACTTGAGGAGAGAGACCGTATGAGTAAGACTCCTTATACTTCAATAATAGGATCTATCATGTACGGTATGATATGTACTAGACCGGATGTGGCTCATGGACTTAGTGTAACAAGCAAATATTTGTTGAATCCATGAGAAGAACACTGGAAGGCAGTAAAAATATCCTAAAGTACTTAAGAAGAACTAAGGATGTATTTCTTGTCTACGGTGGTTCTGAATTAAAACTAGAGGGCTTTACAGACCCAAGTTTTCAAATGCACCAAGATGAGAGTAAAGCCATTTCAGGTTATGTGTTTACCTTAAACGGTGGCGCAATGAGTTAGAAGAGTTCCAAACAACAAATAGTTGTTGATTCAGTGACAGAGGCAGAGTACATAGCTGCAAGTAAAGCTACAAAGGAGGCTATTTGGATGAAGAATTTCATAACCAAACTTGATGTGGTTCCTAGCATTAGAGGACCAGTAGCTTTTTGTGACAACACCTGAGATATTGCGCAGGCTAAGGAACCTAGGTCTCATCAAAAATCCAAACACGTGTTACGACAGTTTCATTTGATCAGAGAGATCATTGAAAAAGGATATGTCACCCTGGAGTGTGTGGACTCTCAAGATAATATTGCATATCCATTTACTAAAGCGTTAACACAACATCAGTTTGATCGTCACTTAGAGAAGATGGGTATGAGATACCACGACGATTGGCTTTAGTGCAAGTGGGAGATTGAAAGTAGTATGCATACAAGCCAATCATGTATGATGATAAAGCATATACTTTGTAATCAAATTTATTTATTTATTAATATAATAATTAATTATTAAAGGCATTTTTTATCTACATGGTGTTATTTTAATAATAAGATAAATGTCGACATCGGGATTTTACTTCTGTTCTTGTCTTTTGGTGTTCTTATATTAGGTGAGATTTGTTTGAAAAATAAGTTGTGAAAAGGTCCGACATTTATATGTCGACGATTGGACTATAAGAGTCACCAGTTAGTATTATTAAATGGTTACACTAACTCAACCAAGAAAAGGTTTGCACATTAACCACGTGATGTAACACTGCTAATGTGACGCCCCCAAAATAGGTACACATCACCCATCTTAGGTCGTCAGATACAAGGTACTGAATACAAATACAAACTAATTATACAAAAGTCGTGTAAAATACGACAAAACATAAATTGAGAGTTTTAATAAGAATATTGTCATCTAGACAATATCCACACTCAAAGGAGTCCTCAATACATTTATTGTCACACTATTTAACAGAATAGTGAGGACTACTAATATTATCATCTGGACCGTCACTCTGTTCCCCGACTAGTCCCAGCTACATTCTCATTTCCTGAAGAGAACAGTGAAAGAAAGGGGTGAGCTCAACTAGCCTAGTAAGAAATATTATGACTAAGATAATGCAGAATAAATTATCATTAGTCTTCAACAATGTTAAACTGATAAAATACAATTGACATCAAGTTTAACTGCAGCGGAATAAGCAATCCATTAGAAGAGTCAAGTAGAGCATGATATCTACTATCTTCTATGATTTAAAATGTTTTCATCAATTTTTATCGTTGAGACTCACCTTAATAAACCACATCATCGAGTCATCCACGCTTATTCACCAAGGATATTCATTAAATTATCAATGGTCATGACTATACCGAATAATCCCTGGTCATAATCATACCAAAAACTGTTCGTCAATATACTACAGGCCACTGAGGACTTTTACCACAACATGTATAACATTACAGGTCATGATTATACAGAATAATCCCTGGTCATAATCATACCAAGTTCATCTATGCACGTAAGCCAAAGATGACTTTCATCACAATATAAGCATGAGTATGATGACAATGACATAATAATTCAATAAAACAAGTTCAAGAATAAATTTTAAAGATTTATAAGTTAATTTATCTTGAACTCAATAATGTCCAAATTGTCAACATGATACTGATTTGTGGAGTAAAATTCGAGAATAATCAGAAGAACATTTCCATGAAAAGATACTGGATGAAGCGCAAATATCAAGGATATTCGACTAATTTCATGGAGTATAGAAGCCAAAATTTTAACCAAATGAGTATCATAGAATTATATGAAACTGCAATAGATTTTCATCCACCATGCGGTAATCCATGTAGACAGATCATTTCCACAATTTAATAAGAAATGAATACGAAGGGTCATTCACCATGCATGTGGTAATCCACATAGACAGGTTATTCCAACATAATAGTAAAGAATGGAATAACAGAAGAATTCACCATACATGCGATAGACCGCACAGACAGGTTATTCCAACAGAATAATAAATAATGGAGCCAGGTCATGCGTAAACGCACAAACAGGATATTCCGACAGAATAATAAAGAACGGAACCAGGTCGGACAAAATTTGCACAAACATGATATTCCAACAGAATAATAAAGAATGGAATAACAACAAAAATCACCATGCATGCGATAGACCGCACAGACAGGTTATTCCAATAGAATAATAATTAATGGAACTAGGTCAGGCGTAATACGCACTGACAAGATATTCTTACAGAATAATAAAGAATGGAATAATAGAAGAATTTCACCATGTATGCGGTACTTCGCATATACGAGTTATTCCAACATAATAATAAAGAATGGAATAATAGAAGAATTTCACCATGTATGCGGTACTTCGCATCGACAGGTTATTCCAACATAATAATAAAGAATGGAATAACAGAAGAATTTCACCAAGTATAGGGTAGCCACATATATCTGAGTTATTCAACGAAATAATAAAGAATGGAATAACGAAGTTCTCTTCATGAATACGAAAGAAATAATACCCCTTACCTTAGAAGAAACTAGATATAGGAGTAGCGAAGTAGCAGAATACTTTTCTTCTTTCTCTCTATAGTTTCTCACTCTAGAGTTTCAGTGAATTTGTAAGAAATAATGAAGGAATGAGCTTCTATTTATCGGAGAATGAAATGAATAGTAACTAATTCATGAACGGTCCAGTTTGATTTACTTTTAAACGGACGGTCCATATTGATTTACTATGCAGTATTAATAATTTATTTTAATAAAATAAAATATAATATATTCTATTTATAGTCTAATAAAACAAATAACTTTATAAAAGTATTCTGTTTTATATAAAAAGATTTTACTATCTGCAAAAACTTTATCTGAGGGCACTATGCAAACACTATGCATAATAAAATATAATATATTCTAATTATTGTCTAATAAAACAAATAACTTTATAAAAATATTACATTTTATATAAAAAGATTTTACTATCTGCAAATACTATGCATGCACTATGTAAACACTATGAATAATAAAATATAATATATTCTAATTATTGTCTAATAAAACAAATAACTTTATAAAAGTATTCTATTTTATATAAAAAGATTTTACTATGCAAAACACTATGCATAATAGAATATAATATATTCTATTTATAGTCTAATAAAACAAATAACTTTATAAAAATATTTTGTTTTTATAAAAAAGCTTTTCTATTTTATTACATTAATAATACTAATAAAACAAAATTTATATATAATATATATATATATAAACTTAGTGACTTCATAAAAAGACACCTCAATATATTTAACAACATTTATCATCATTATTATAATTCACAATATTAATTGACCGATTCGTTTCCCGAAAGAGGGGCTTTCAATAAGGATTTCTTCCTATTAGGCCGCAATTAGGTGACCAAACCTCTCCTTGGCGAAACTTTTAGACATCGTTAATATTGCAAATAATAATATTAATAACTTTGTTATCTCAATTATTGATTTAATAATATATAAAATATCGAAAATAATTGAATCAAATAACGTGAGATACTATCACAACAATTCTTCGTAGCAATAATTGAACAAAAGCGAGTGACTTCTCATGTAAGCATCAATAATCAATACTGTATTACTATTATGCAACCACAGCGTATTCTTTGTACTTTTAACACACCGGTGTTTCAACAGTTAACGATAAAACTTCCGCCGTTATTTTCATAAAAAATATTTTTGCCATTTTCTCAATCAAGCAATAATTACATTGTGGGGTCCACTAATGATTGTCTTAGTCGTGCGGATATTTCCCGAACAAAAAGAATATTCCCAGACCAGTTGAATATAATATAACAACTTGCATACTTTGCAAAATTTATAAATATTACCCACAACTATAACATTATCTCAAATCCACACCATAATTTTTGAAAAAATATTTTTAGAAATTTAAATCTTTATTCATAAAATTTGGGGTCTCACAATCTCCCTCCTTATGAAATTTAAGCCCTCGAAATTTACGTGCGATACACAGTATCTTAGAAGAGATGAGGATACCTTAACTTCATTTCAGATTCTAACTCTTGAAGTATTAGCCTTGAGTGTTGAATATGATCCTTCGTATCTCCTCATACGTTAAATCTTCTGCTATCTCGTCTAGTTCTAATTTAATAAAGTGGTTCGGGTCATCCACATATTTACGGAACATCGATACGTGAAAAATGTTATGAACACGCAACATACTTGGCGGTAAAACGAGTCTATAGGCCATAGTTCCTACTCGATCAAGGATTTCAAATGGGCCAATAAAATCGAGGGTTGAGATTTCCTCACTTCATCGATTCTTGCTTCTAGAATAACGCCCTCTTGAACCTTCTTCTTCATATTAATCGGCTCCGGGTGTGTAGCTTGAGCGACTTTAACTTTATCGATTAAAGTCGATTCTAATCATATATTTGTTATCTTCACGTGGGTCCCTAGAGTCTTTAACTCTATTTTCATCATTTGTAAGTTATATGAAATGGGTTTTTGTGTTAACAACATCAAACTCGTAAACGCATACGATCTTCTACTTAACGCGTCAGCTACCACGTTCTCTCTTCCACAATGATATTGAATGGTATGATCGTAATCTTCAACAGCTCGAGCCAACGTCTTTGGCGCATGATACGTTTGTTTTGGTTGAAGAAATATTTAAGGGTTGTAGAAATGGGTTTTGTACTGGGGTCATTACAAAATTTGATTTCACGCTCTAGGGGTAGGCTAGGAAGTCTTGAAGAATACGTTAGGAAATTTATTAACAATAGAAATATCATTCAAAACTTTGACCCTCATCCAAGACTTGGATAACACGTCATATTGATACCTATCAACTTGCCACCGTTATTCACGGCTTCCCCTATAGAAAGTCTGGCTTTGGTGCATTCCACACAAGGAAGTCACCAACGAAGGGCTCGAGGCTCTTTACTTATGACTTGATATGACAATGATTAACTTTAGTGGTTTGGTTGCTTAAATTCGCATAACAGGTTGGTTAGGAATATGGCTAACAACCTTATAAAAAGCTTGATGAGTAGTTAACCAATCGATTCCTCAAATCACATCAAGGGCAAGTATTTTCAAAGAGATAAGATTGACAGGTAACGTGAGGGTATCGATACGAATCAAACAAGATTTATAAACGGTGGAGGTAACGAAGGTTTCTCATAACGGAGTTTCAACAGATAAGTCAAAGTCTAATTTCTCAAAAGTCAAATTTAAATATTGAGCACAAGCAAGAGAGATAAAAGAATGGGTAGAACTGGTATCTAATAAGATATAAACTTCGTAAGAATTTATAATTAACTAACCCGTGCTAACTTCGTTTGGGTTACTTGCTTTTTGAGAAGTCACGAAAATTGCTCTTCCTAAAACCACCGACTTTGTTTTGTCCGTATCCGCCTTTGGTGCCACCGTCCCAGCTGGACTTGACTTTGGTGCACAACAAAATCAAGTTAAATGACCTTCTCTTCTTGAAATTTCCACTACTATTATCTTGGCCATGATTACCACCGAAGTGGTTACCATTCTTGGCATGATAATTTCCCCCACGATGGTCATCATTGTTCCAATGGTCGTTGCCACCGGTACGATTATTATCGTGTTGCTGGTCATTACCTTTTGGTTGTGATGACTCATTATCGTTTTCCAATAACTGAGCCATATTCACAACATCTGAATATAAACAAAGTTTGTGAGAAATGAGGTATTGACATATATCGGGTTTCAAACCTCTTAGAAATATTTGCGTCATTCGCTCCTCATTATCGACCAAATGGGATGCAAACCGGGATAACTCCATAAATTTAGCCTCGTATTATGACACGGTCATATTGTTTTGTTCCAACTTGATGAATTCCACCTCCTTCATGTGACGAATACTTTCGGGAAAATACTTGTCGTTGAACAATTCTTGGAACTTCTCCCAAGTCATCTTCAGTGCGGCAGGTTGAGTACGCTTTACAGATTTCCACCAAGATGTCTGCCTCTTCTTTCCAACATAAAAAGGTGGCAAAGGGAACCTTTTGCTCCTCGGAGCATCCCAAGACATCAAATATCTTGCAGATCTATTTTATCCACGTCTCCGCATTAATTGGTTTTGGCTTTCCAAAAATCTCTGGTGGTCACAGTTCCTTGAACTGCTTAGCGGTGACCGTTCGAGAGTTGCCAGTGTTTCCACCTGCATTTTGTACAAGAGCCGATCTTGCCTGCTGTTGCATGCATTACATAAAGCCTCTGAACATTCCATCGTTCATCATTTAGTCAGTATTGTTGTTTGCATGAGGATTGTCGCCTTCCTGATGCACATTATCCTGATTATTGATCTGTGGAGACTCAACGGTCTCCTGTGCTCTATTGATGTTCTCAACATTCTTGGATGTCATTTTCAAATACTGCCACAAAACAAGGGTTAATTAACATATCACATATTATCCCTATACTCTGACCGACCAATTAAATACCAAATAAACTTAGTTAGGTCATACTAGCGAAGGAATTTCCCGTCTCTCCCCTCCTAGTTCTTGTCTCACATCTCAGCCAGGGATCATATTCCTAAGCTTTGATACCAACTATGATGCCCCCAAAACAGGTATACATCACCCATCTTGGATCGCCAGATACAAGGTACTGAATATACAAATACAACTTAATTATACAGCTGTCGTGTAAAATACGACAAAACATAAATTGAGAGTTTTAAAAAAATATTGTCATCTAGACAGTATCCACACTCAAAGGAGTCCTCATTACATTTATTGTCACACTATTTAACAGAATAGTGAGGACTACTAATACTATCATCTGGACCAGCATTCCATTCCCCGACTAGTCCCGACTACGTTCTCATTTTCTGAAGAGAACAGTGAAAGAAAGGGGTGAGCTCAACTAGCCAATTAAGAAATATTATGACTAAGATAATGTAGAATAAATTATCATTAGTCTTCAACAATGTTAAACTGATAAAATATAACAAACATCAAGTTTAACTGCAGCGGAACAAGAAATCCATTAAAAGAGTCAATTAGAGAATAAAATCTACTATCTTTTATGATTTAAAAAGGTTTTTCATCACTTTTATCGCTGAGACTCAGCTTATTAAAAAACCACATCATCCCTACACTACGGCCAAGGATATTTATTAGTATCACAACCACAAATTATCCATGCACTACGGGCCAAGGATATTCGTGTATTCATCAATGGTCATGATCATGCCAACAACTGTCCATCAATGTACTACGGGCCAATGAGGACTTTTACCACATCATTTGTAACATTATGGTCATGATTATACCAAATAATCCCTGGTCATAATCATACCAAGTCCATCTATGCATAACAGGCCACATATGACTTTCAACATAATATAAGCATGAGGATGATGACAATGATATAATAATCCAATAAAACAAGTTCAAAATTAATTTATCCAAAATTCAATAACATCCAAATTGTCAACATGATACTGTTTTGTACAGTAAAATTTAAGAATGCTCAGAAGAATATTTCCATGAAAAGATACTAGATGAAGCGCAAATATCAAGGATATTCCACTAATTTCATGGAGTATAGAAGTCAAAACTTTAACCAACTGAGTATAATAGAATATATGAAACTGCAAATAGATTTTCGCCTGCCATGCGATAATCCACGTATACAGATCATTTCCACAATTTAATAAGGAATGAATACAAAGGATCATTCACCATGCATGTGGTAATCCATATAGACAGGTTATTCCAACAGAATAATAAGGAATGGAATAACAGAAGGATTTACCATGTGTGCGATAGACTGCACAGACAGGTTATTCCCAACAGAATAATAAAGAATGGAGCCAGGTCATGCGTAAACACACAGACAAGATATTCTGACATGATAATAAAGAATGGAACCAGGTCAGGTAAAATTCGCATAGACATGATATTCCAACAAAATAATAAAGAATAGAATAACAACAGAAATCACCATGCATGCGATAGACCGCATAGATGATTATTCAATGAAATAATAATTAATGGAACATTAACATGCGTAATACGCACCGGCTACGATGATATTCTTACGAATAATAATAAAGAATGGAATAACGAAAGAATTTCACCATGTATGTGGTACTTGGCATATCTGAGTTATTCCAAACATAATAATAAAGAATGGAATAACGTAAGAATTTCACCATGTATGCGGTTGCTTGCATGACATGTGTTATTCAACATAATAATAAAGAATGGAATAATGAAGAATTTCACCAAGTATAGGGTAGCCAGATACATCTGAGTTATTCCAATGTAATAATAAAGAATGGAATAACAGAAATTCTCTTCATGAATACGAAAGAAATGATACCCCTTACCTTAGAAGAAACTGAATATAGGAGTAGCGAAGTAGGAAAATACTTTTCTTCTTCTCTCTAGAGTTTCTCAAATTAATTAAAAGAAATAATGAAGGAATGAACTTCTATTTATAGGAGAATGGACCTAATAGTAACTAATTCATGAACTAGTCCAGTTGTTTTACTTTTAAGCGGACGGTCTATATTGATTTACTATGCAATATTAATGAATTATTATAATAAAACAAAATCTTTTAAATAAAATATAATATATTCTATTTATAGTCTAATAAAACAAATAACTTTATAAAAGTATTACATTTTATATAAAAGATTTTCCTATCTGAAACACACTATACATTTACTTATGCAAACATTATGCATAATAAAATATAATATATTCTAATTATTGTACTAATAAAACAAATAACTTTATAAAAGTATTATTTTTTTATATAAAAAGATTTTACTATGCAAATACTATGGAGACACTATATAAATAAAATATAATATATTCTAATTATTATCTAATAAAACAAATAACTTTATAAAAGTATTTTGTTTTATATAAAAAGATTTTACTATGGAAAATACTATGCAATAGAATATAATATATTCTATTTATAGTCTAATAAAATAAATAACTTTATAAAAGTATTACATTTTATATAAAAAACTTTTAATTTTATTACATTAATAATACTAATAAAATTTTTTATATAATATATATATATATATATATATATATATATATATATATATATAAACTTCATGACTTCATAAAAGACACCTCAATATATTTAACAACATTTATCATCATTATTATAATTCACAATATTAATCGACCAATTCGTTCCCGGAAAGAGGGGCTTTCAATAAGGATTTCTCCCTATTATGGCCGCAATTAGGTGACCAAACCTTTCCTTGGCGTAACTTCTGAGACATCGTTAATATTGCAAATAATAATATTAATAACTTTGTTATCTCAATTATTGATTTAATAATATATAAAATATCGACAATAATTGAATCAAATAACTTGAGATACTATGCAACAATTCTTCAAGCAATAATTGAACAAAACCGAGTGACTTCTCACGTAAGCATCGATAATCAATACTGGTAATGCTACTATGCAACCACGCGTATTCTGAAGATTTTTTAACATCGGGTGTTTCAACAGTTAACAGTAAAACTTCCGTCGTTATTTTCATAAAAATATTTTTGTCATTTTCTCAAACCAACAATAATTTCGTTGTGGGGTCCACCAATGATTGTACCATCTTACGGATATTCCCCGACACAAAGAATATTCCCCGACCAATCGAATATAATATAACAACTTGCATACTTTGCAAAATTTATAAATATTACCCACAACTATAACATTATCTCAGATCCACACCATAATTTTGAAAAAAACATTTTGAGAAATTTAAATCTTTATTCATAAAATTTGGGGTCTCACATGATATGTCAAACTAAATCGTAAATCTATGCCCATAGCTTTTTTCAAACTAACCCAAAATTTTGAAGTGAATCTTGGGTCTCGATCAGAAACTATGGATACTAGCATACCATGCAGTCTTACAATCTCGTTTATATACATACGAGCAAGACATTCAAGTGTATAAGTTTCTCGTATTGGTAAGAAGTGAGCAGACTTGGTAAATCTATCAACAATGACCCAAATTGCATCTATGCCATGAGAAACCTTGGGAAGACCAGTAACGAAATCCATGGTAATGTGCTCCCACTTCCATTTTGGAATTTCAAGTGGTTGCAATGGACCTTTTGGCACTTAATGCTCCGCCTTGACTCGTTGAGAAGTTAGACATCTTGAGATAAATAGCGCTATCTCTCTCTTCATATTTCTCTACCAAAATGTATGACGAAGATCACGATACATTTTGGTACTCCCAGGATGAATTGCAAACGATGTGTTGTGCGCTTCCATCATGATTTTATACTTTAAATCAAGGTCGTTAGGAACACAAAGTCTTCAATTGACTCGAAGTATTCCTTCTTCATCGATTCTTGCTTCCGGCATAGCACCTTCTTGCACTTTTTTCCTCATACGCATCAGCTCCAGGTCTGTAGCTTGAGCAGCTTTAACTTTATCAATTAACGTCGGTTCTACTCGTTTATTCGCCATCATCACATGGGTCCCTGGAGTCCTTAACTTTATCTCCATCCTTTGTAAGTCATACAAAATGGGCCTTTACATTGACAATATTGCACTCGTACCCGCATATGATCTTCTACTCAATGCGTCAGCTACCACGTTCGCTTTTCCAAGGTGGTATTGGATGGTATGATCATAATCTTTCAACAGTTCAAGCCAACGTTGTTGTCGCATGTTGAGTTCCTTTTGAGTGAAGAAGTATTTGAGGCTTTTATGATCCGTAAAGATCTCCACTTTCTCCCCATACAAGTAATGCCTCCAAATTTTAAGTACGAAGATAACAGCTGCCAACTCTAGATCATGAGTAAGATAATTCCTCTCATATTCTTTGAGTTGCCGAGAGGCATAGGTTATGACTTTCCCATGTTGCATAAGAACACATCCTAACCCTTTGCCCAAAGCATCACTGAAGATGACAAATCCCTCCGAGCCAGATGGTATTGTCAGAACAGGTGCTGAAATGAGTCTTCTCTTGAGTTCTTGAAAACTCTTCTCACATTCTTCGCTCCAACCAAACTTTGTATCTTTAAGATTCAATTTGAGTTAATGGAGTAGCGATTCGAGAAAATCCTTCCACGAATCTCCGATAATAAACAGCTAAACCGAGAAAGCTACGTACTTTGGTCACTGATTTAGGTTGTTCCCAGATTTGAATTGCTTCAATCTTTGTTGGGTCAACAGATATTCCATGACTTGATACTACGTGCCCAAGGAATGCTACTTCCTCAAGCCAGAACTAGCATTTCTTCAACTTGGCATAAAGCTTGTTTTCACGAAGCTTTTGGAGTATCAACTTCAAGTGTTGCTCATGATCTTCACGGCTTTTGGAATATATGAGAATGTCATCAATAAAGATGACCACAAAGTGATCCAAATATTCCTTGAATACTCGATTCATCATATCCATGAAGGTAGCATGAGCATTAGTCAATCCAAAAGACATGACTAGGAATTCATAATGCTCGTACCGAGTTCTGAAAGTCGTCTTTGGAATGTCATCGGTTCTAATCTTCAATTGGTGATATCTGGAACGAAGATCAATCTTTGAAAAAAAATTGGCGCCTTGTAACTTGTCAAACAGGTCAACAATGCTATGCAATGGATATCTATTTTTGATAGTGACATGGTTCAACTCCCGATAATCAATACAAAGTCGCATACTCCCATCTTTCTTCTTCATGAAATAGAACAGGAGCACCCCAAGGAGACGTACTAGGACAAATGAAACCGATGTCTAACAATTCCTGCAGTTGGTTCTTTAACTCCTGAAGTTCAATAGGAGCCATTCGATATGGGGTTTTGGAAATGGGTTTTGTACCGGGTTCAAGGTCGATACAAAATTTAATTTCACGCTCTGGGTGTAGGCCAGGAAGTTCTTCCGGGAATACGTCAGGAAATTCATTAATAATAGAAATATCATTCAAAACTAATGTATTTTTTTTAGATCCGTGACATGAGCTAAGAAAGCTTGACATCCGTTTTTCAATAAACGAATAGCTTTATGGCTTGAGATGACAGTGATGGATTTTAATGGTTTGGTTACTTGAATTCGCATAATAGGTTGGTTAGGAATATGAAAGCTAACAACCTTAAAAAAATAGTCAATTTTTACATGATGAGTAGTTAACCAATCAATCCCTAGAATCACATCAAATGCAAGTATTTTCAAAGAAATAAGATCGACAGGTAACGTGCGGTTATCGATTTGAATCAAACAAGACTTATAAACCATGGATGTAATGAAGGTTTCTCCTAATGGAGTTTCAACAGATAAATTAAAGTCTAATTTCTCTAGAGTCAAATTTAAATGTTGAGAGCAAGTAGGAGAAATAAAGGAATGGGTAGAACCGTTATCAAATAAAGTATAAACTTCGCTAGAGTTTATGATTAGCTTACCCGTGATCACTTTGTTCGGATTCCTCGCTTTTTGGGAGGTTACAACAAACGCTCTCCCTTGAACTACTGGTTTGTCTTATGCAGGACACCTTGGATGACTCCATCCCAGCTGGACTTGACTTTGGTGCACGACAAAATTGGGCTAGGTGACCTTCTTTTCCACAATTATAACATGCTTTGGACTGCATCGTGCAGTTTGGACTAATGTGTCCTTCCCCTCCATATTTGTAACATACAACTGGCGGTCGTTCTCCTTCCTTAACAGCGGGTGCTGGTGCTGACGTCTTTCCATCTTTGTTGAACCTTCTCTTCTTGAACTTTCCACTCTTGTTGTCTTGGCAATTATTACCAACGAAGTGGTTATCATTTCTGGCATGTTGATTCCCTCCATGTTTGTTGTCACCGCTTCGATGACTGCTACCACTGGTATTATCTACTTGTCGGCTGCTCTCTCTTGGTTGGGTTGACTCATTATCACACTCCAATAACTGAGCCCTATTCACAACATCTGAATACAAACACAGTTTGTGAGAGATAAGGTATTGACATATCTCGGGTTTTAAACCTCTTAGAAACATCTGCGTCATTCTCTCCTTATTATCAACCAAGTGGGACGCAAACCAAGACAACTCAGCAAACTTAGCTTCGTACTGCGCCACGGTCATATTATTTTGCTCATGCTTGATTAACTCCACCTCCTTTATGTGACAAATACTTTCAGGAAAGTACTTGTCGTTGAACAATTCTTGAAACTTCTCCCAAAATATCTTCAGTGCGGCAGGTTGAGTACGCTTTACAGATTCCTACTAGTAATCTACCTCTGCACGCAACATGAAGGTGGCAAAGGGAACCTTTTGTTCCTCAGAGCATCCCAAGACATCAAATATCTTGTTGATCTGCTTTATCCACGTCTCCGCCATAAGTGGTTTTGGCTCTCCAAAACACTCTGGTGGTCCCTGCTCCTTGAACTGCTTAGCGGTGACCGTCCGAGAGTTGTCAGTGTTTCCACCTGTATTTTAGACAGGAGCCCCTCTTTCCTGATGTTGCATGAATTGCATAAAGCCTCTGAACATCCCATCGTTCACCATTTCATCGGTGTTATTATTTTCATGAGGATTATTGTCTTCCTGTTGCACATTACCCTGGGCATTGATCGTTGGTGACTCAACGGTCTCATGTGCTTCATTGCTTATCTCAACATTTTCGGATGCCATTTTCAAATACTGCCACAAAACAAGGGTTATTAACATATCACATATTATCTCTATACTCTGACCGACCAATTAAATACCAAATAAACTTAGGTAGGTCATACTAGCGACGGAATTCCCCGTCTCTCCCCTCCTAGTTTTTGTCTCACATCTCAGCCAGGGATCATATACCTAAACTCTGATACCAACTGTGACGCACCCAAAA
Source organism: Panax quinquefolius (assembly GCA_020205615.1). NCBI lineage: Eukaryota > Viridiplantae > Streptophyta > Magnoliopsida > Apiales > Araliaceae > Panax > Panax quinquefolius. The sequence continues at coordinate 295,834 of JAINUW010000399.1, read as the reverse complement.
TAGGTACACATCACCCATCTTGGGTCGTCAGATACAAGGTACTGAATATAAATATAAACTAATTATACAACAGTCGTGTAAAATACGACAAAACATAAATTGAGAGTTTTAATAAGAATATTGTCATCTAGACAATATCCACACTCAAAGGAGTCCTCAACACATTTATTGTCACACTATTTAACAGAATAGTGAGGACTACTAATACTATCATCTGGACCGTCACTCCATTCCTCGACTAGTCCCGGCTACGTTCTCATTTCCTGAAGAGAACAATGAAAGAAAGGGGTGAGTTCAACTAGCCCAGTAAGAAATATTATGTCAAAGATAATACAGAATAAATTATCATTAGTCTTCAACAATGTTAAACTGATAAAATACAATAGACATCAAGTTTAACTGCAGCGGAATAAGCAATCCATTAGAAGAGTAAAGTAGAGCATGATATCTACTATCTTCTATGATTTAAAATGTTTTCATCAATTTTTATCGCTGAGACTCAGCTTAATAAATAAACCACGTCATCGAGTCATCCCTGCTTTACGGGCCAAGGATATTCATTAAATTATCAATGGTCATGACTATACCGAATAATCCCTGGTCATAATCATACCAAAAACTGTCTGTCAATACATTACAGGCCACTGAGGTCTTTTACCACATCATGTATAACATTACAGGTCATGATTATACCGAATAATCCCTGGTCATAATCATACCAAGTCCATATATGCACGTAAGTCAAAGATGACTTTCATCACAATATATGCATGAGGATGATGACAATGACATAATAATTCAATAAAACAAGTTCAAGAATAAATTTTAAAGATTTATAAGTTAATTTATCCTAAACTCAATAATGTCCAAATTGTCAACATGATACTTATTTGTGCAGTAAAATTCAAGAATGCTCAGAAGAATATTTCCATGAAAAGATACTGGATGAAGCGCAAATATCAAGGATATTCACCATGTAGACAGATCATTTCAACAATTTAATAAGAAATGAATACGAAGGGTCATTCACCATGCATGTGGTAATCCACATAGACAGGTTATTCCAACAGAATAATAAAGAATGGAATAATAGAGAATTACGCCACGTACATGCGATGAACCCTTACATGAATGAGTTATTCCAACGTAATAATAAATAATGGAACCATGTCATGCGTAAGCGCACGGGACATGATATTCCAACAGAATAATAAATAATGGAACCGTGTCATGCACGTAGCCTTATAGCATGTGATATTCCAACAGAATAATAGAGAATGAAATAACAAAAGACTTCACCGGGCATTCAATAGACCGCACAGACAGGTTATTCCAATAGAATAATAAATAATAGAACCAGGTCATGCGTAATATGCACAGACAGGATATTCCAATAGAATAGTAAAGAATGGAATAACGAAAGAATTTCACCATGTATGCGGTGCTTCAGCATATACTGAGTTATTCAAATGAATAATAAGGAATGGAATAATGAAAGAATTTCACCATGTATGCGGTACTTAGATATATCTTTGGTTATTCCAATGAATAATAAAGAACGGAATAACGAAGTTCTCTTCATGAATATGAAAGAAATAATACCCTTACCTTATAAAGATGAGTACTTGACGGGTAGAGTGGGGATATACTTGAAGAAAACTTGCACTATGCTCAAAAGCTTCTTAAAACTCTAAAGAAATAGCACGCCAAGATTATGAAGAGAATTCTCACAAATTTACGGTGTGATTCAATTCTAACTAAGCATCCTATTTATAGGAAAATAGAAAGGATACTATGCAATAAAATGTAATATTATATATATATATATATATATATTTTTATTTAAAATCTAATTAAATAATTAACTTTATAAAAGTATTTTGTTTTATATAAAAAGCTTTTACATTTTATTACATTAATAATATTAATAAAACAAAATTTATATATATATATATATATATATATATATATATATATATATATATATATATATATATATATATATATAAACTTAGTGACTTCATAAAAGACACCTCAATATATTTAACAACATTTATCATCATTATTATAATTCACAATATTAATCGACCAGGTTGTTCCCAGGAAAGAGGGGGCTTTCCAATAAGGATTTCTCCCTATTGGAGCGCAATTAGGTGACCAAACCTCTCCTTGGCAGAACTTCTAGACATCATTAATATTACAAATAATAATATTAATAACTTTGTTATCTCAATTATTAATTTAATAATATATATAAAATATCGACAATAATTGAATCAAATAACGTGAGATACTATGCAACAATTACTGTAGCAATAATTGAACAAAACTGAGTGACTTCTCACGTAAGCATCAATAATCAATACCGTATGCTACTATACAACCACTCGTACTACTGTACTTTTAACACCGGTGTTTCAACAGTTAATGGTAAAACTTTGGCCGTTATTTTCATAAAAATATTTTTGTCTTTTTCTCAATCCAACAATAATTTCGTTGTGGGGTCCACCAATGATTGTGTCATCGTACGAATATTCCCCGACCAATCAAATATTATATAACAACTTGTATACTTTTCAAAAATTCTAAATATTACCCACAACTATAACATTATATCAAATTTACTCCATAATATTCAAAATTGATATTTATTGAAAATTCATCTTTATTCATAAAAGTTGGGGTCTTACAGCTAAACTAGTTTGTGAAACCGAGATTCGTTAGGGTCCGGGGACTTGCTTATATGAAGGGAAGCTGTTAGGCACCCCCCGACATCTGTGTTACCACGGTGACTGCCACTTTTCAATTGAACTGTTATATAAATGTGTGTGTGTGGGTGTGTGTGGGTTAATGTGCAATTATTTGGAAGTAGTGTTATGCATCGTTCGCACCTACATACAAAGGGTTTGAATTTGGGTACAAATTCAGTTTTAATAAGATATAGCAGTGATGTTTTGTAAAAGAGGTTTTTCAAACCCTTATGCTCAATAGTAATTGAGGCCTTTGATACTTTCATTTTATTAAGTGTTCGTCTTAGTTGCTTTTATTTTTGAGATATGAATCATCTTCGAGAAAATAAGATATATAGCAGTGCCGAACTCCTTGTGGGCATGAGAGTCGTCTAAGGAAATTCAGACACCATGAATAATGTACAAGCTGTTTACAGCCGAAAATGTCCATCACGGAACCAAATCTAGATTCAGAAGACTGAATCTATGATCACATGATTCCTAGGCTCACATGATGTAACAATTTATATGAAAGTTGTAAGCAGTTATATATATAAAAGCTGTAAATATATATTTATATACAGATTGTCAACCACCATGAAGCGAACTTCATGGGGGACTGTAATGTAAATATATAAAAGTAGTAAATATATTTATAGAGACAAGATCAATCACCATGAAGCACCTCCATGGGGGATCCGAAATGTAAATAAAGCAGTAAATACGATCAAGAACCATGAAGTAAACTCCAGGCGGGATAAAATATAAATAAAGCAGTAAAAACGATCAACCGCCACGAAGTAAACTCCAGGCGGGACGAAATGTAAAGAAAGCAGTAAAAGGCCACGAAGTAAACTCCAGGCCGGATAGAAATGTAAATATATATATGTATATAAGTAGTAAACACTCTGGATATAAAATCCAGGCTCATCAAATAGAGTCCGACAATAGTTTATATATATGTATATATATAAAAAAGCAATAAATGCTCCGAATATAAATCCAGGCTCATCGAACAGAGTTCAACCACGGTTTATATATAAATATATATACATAAAAGTAATAAATGCTCCGGGCATACACACGCAACACGACTCTCAATGTGAAGAACGTTGTGTGCAAAATGTGGAGAAAAAGCTTTATAAGGTGTAAGAAGGCTTACAGTGGATTGCCAAAGAAGACTTCTATAGCTTCAAATGGATGAACACTCGGTTACCACTGGTAAAAATATAACAATATATGAGCTCACAAGTGTTTAAAATGAGAAAGCACTTAGTTTATAATGTGTACAGAGAAAATTGGAGAGGGCTTCCTCGTCGTTTTCTCTTACAAAATGGCCACCCCAAGCCCTCTATTTATAGAAGGCGGAGCCGGAGGTGCACCTGTAGCTGCCCAGGGTGCCCCTGGCTCTGTGGGTCCTGCCATCTCAAAGTACGTGCACGCATGCAACGTGTTGTCCGCTCGAACTTTTAGAACTTTAATCCAGGCCTCCGATTGAGGTGTATAAGACCTTTTACGGAGTGCTGTTGTCGAGAGCTACACAAATGACATGAGATTAGAGGTTGGAAGAAGTCAGGAAGATGGGACCATGCCCTTGCTCTTCAAGATTCAAATTCCATCTAGTGTGTTGTCTTCTGTAGTATTCACTCAAGATTGCAGCTATGTAGAATGTATGTTGAAATATGTTGAGACGGCGCACATGTGGGATCGAGGTGACAAAATGACAATTTTTCTCCTTACCGGGGTTACCTCCGGTTTGGGCTAATAAAGCAGTCGTTGCTCTGGTTATCTATGAGATTGGGCTACTATAAGTGCTGAATGTCCTCAGGGTTATCTCTGAGGTGTGCCTAACCTCCCGGAGTTATCTTCGGGTTTGGGACTGAGTGCCTCAGGGTTATCTCTGAGGTTGAAGCTGATTGCAAGGGTTAAAATGAGCATCTTTGGGGTTATCTCTAGAACTGCAATTGCACTCCTCGGGGTTATCTCTGAGGTTGACACTGAAACTCCCCGTTTTTGTTTCCGAGATTGAATATCTCAAGGTTTTCTCTGAGATTAAAAAGGCTTCTCCGATGGGATTTTCGAAACTGGAACTATTTTATCCTCCAAAGTTATCTTTAGAAGATGATTTTGCCCTCCTGCCAGGTTAGTAATAGAAATGCAAATTTTCGAGTGTCTACAGATGCCCCTATTTATCATATTCATGCAATGCAATGGCATGGATAGGATAAAGAATACTATACATTTGAAATGTGACAAGATAATCATGATGCAATGTACAACATCATGATGTATGTGGTTTGTTGGACTGTTCTCCAATAGAATGCGATGACTCTTTGCTATCCCAACTTCCAATAGGTCCTGGAGTTATCACTGACGACTCTGATGAACTACTTGGACGTGTGATCCAAAGTTCTCAGGAACTTCCAGGATGTTGACGTTGGGGTTATCACCAAAGTCCTTAATCCTTGATACAGACTTTACACTGAGGATGTATCTCTCATGTATGAGAGACTCTGGGGGATAAAGCTTTGTCTATTGAGGATGTATATAATATTTTTCATCATCGGTCCTCCCCGATGAGGATGTTCTTCCCTGGCTTATATCGCCAGGTCTTTCTGCTGCTCTGTCGGAGTTACTGCCAACAGTCTGTGTTTCTAGGGTTGACTGTCCTTCACTAAAATGTACATCAATGGATGAGATCGTCTGATGGTTCATGATGCTTCAATAGGTTTAAATGCCAACGGCTAATGATGTCAAAGTGGCTTGATTTTCGTCGACGTGTGCATCAACGGATGAAATCCCCGGTGGGGAGAAGTGTTTTGGAGTTACAACCCCGAATTGACGACAGTGAACCTTGAGGTATTGCCGAGTATAATTTGTAACTTTTGTGATCATTGGTATAGTAACCCTGGGTTTGGGTGAATACCAATGAGTAATAGGAGGACCTGCAGTTGGGTCTCTGAAAACCGTGATTTTAGGCTATTCCGCTCAATCGCGTAGCAATTTTATTCCTTATTTGGCCTTTTTATCTTGCAAGACCACCTTTGCAACTCAAATTGGACAGAGTCAGATTGGTGGGCCCCACCCAGGAGAGCTGTAGTTACACCTGCGATAGTTGCAGGTACATCTGCGGCCAATCGTAGGTGGATTTAAGCTGCAGGTTGCTTTCATAATTCATTTCTAAGTTGCGCCACATAAGAAATCCGAGAGTTCTTCTTCAGATCTGCTGAGTTCACGTGTCTTTCTACAAATTCTATCACCATCCAAGTGTTCTACACTTCCCTAGTAACGTATGCATGTCTTCTTTTCCAGTTTTTATCTGTTGGAAAATGAAATATCACATGAAATGCTTCTAAACACATAGTAGTGAATATGCATGCTCATATGACTTGATAAAAAATATTCAACATAGTAAATGTTAGTATTTAACAATGCTGAACATAATGATGTGAAAAAATTTAACTTTTAAAACAGTCAAATTGGCACCTTTTTTTTTGCTATTTCTTATCCTATTTGAGGACAAATGAGCTAAGGTGAAAAAGTAAAGTAATCCTGATAATTAGGCTACCCTTAAAGATTATGTCTTTGATATATGTATGCATATATAGGATGTTTATGAGTGTGGGTAGGTGTGCCACTGAATAGCCACCTAGTCATGCCTATGCGCATGTGGATAGTTCTTTTTACAAAGGAGACTATGAAAAACCTTTTCCAAAATGTAGGCATTGGATAGTCATGCATTTTTAACACTACTGTAGGCGTATGTTAAAGTAATGCATGCATGCATGTAGTTATAAAAATGCATTTTGAAAAAAGCTCCAGGTTAGAGTTTACCACACCCTTTCTTAGGTGATTTGGAGACTTGAATCCGGATATATGGATCCGGATCAGTCGAGTAGTTCCCGCAGGACCACATCAAGTGTGCGGAGGAGGGCTTCTGATGTGCCTCAACCCCGTTCTATTAGACAGCCTCGTCGTCTGGCGGAGGAGGTGATTCGTCATGTCCGGGTTGAGGTACCAAATGTTGAGGATGAGGAGGAGGATGTACCGGTTGTGAACCTTGCTCTTGCTGCTCATGTTCCCCGTAGGGATCTTCCAGGCATTCAGGTGATGATCCTAAAGCTTCGCGCTGATTTGAGTCAACACCCCTCGGTTTACTTGCATGCAAATGAGGTACAAGCTGGATTTTGATCTTCCCCTTTTTTTCCTATTGACGAAGAGTAAGGATTCTAATGTTGATTTGCTTTGCAATGCAGGTTCCTGGCTTCACATAGCCTAGAGAGAATTGGTTCAACATTCACTCTATATATCAGGCTCTGCATCCCGATTATCGAGCGATTGTGCATGGCTGGGACTCTGAGGCATTATTTTCCATCCTCCCCCGTCGTTGTCCCTGTGGGTTACCTCAGGGCATTGTCTGAGCGCTGGTTTTGCTAGAATCAGTCTCTCCATTTGTTGGATTGTGAGGTGATGATGACACCAATGGATTGGCGATTTATCATTGGTATGAAGTTTGGAGGGGCGCCAGAGTCATATACAGCGGATATTACCCCGACTACTGTTTGATCCTTGCTAGGAGTCCCAGCTGAGGCGCTTAAGGGTAGGACAGTCTGTACAGGTCCTTTGAGCGTAGATGCTATGAGCGGGGTGTTGAGTGAGCCCATACCCGATGATGTGAGAGTCAGGGATCACATTCTTCGGCGATTGTTCCTGATAATCATTAGGGGCTACTTCACAGCAAATAACTCTTCCACAGTATCATTCGCTTTGGTGAGCACCACACGAGATGTGGACCATATTGGAGAGTATGATTGGGGCTCCTACAATTTCACCTATTTCCTCAGGGGTATGTGCATGCGTTCGCAGGGCTTGATGGAGGCTTGGCAAGGATTTTACCCATTTCGGCTAGTGAGTATTTCTCTTATGATTTCCCATGTACAGGTTAAGAGTGTTGACTGACAGCAGATGTTTGCCTTTGTGTTGGAAGTTCTGGGCCTATGGGAGGCTCCCATGTTTATGTCCTGTGAGCGTGCTAGGCTTTGAAACCTATCCACGAGGACGTTGATGGCATCACTCCATATTGACGAAGGTTCTTGTAGCTGAGGGTTTCACCCATTGTCGTCTACAGTTGGAGTTATTGACAACTGATGCTATCACATGGATTCCCTTTTCTGGGGAACATTTTCCCATTGGGTTTGAGGATGGATACCCGACTGGTGTCGAGTACGTGATTTCCACCAGTAGGATTCCTTTCTTCACGGATGGAGGATGGGAGCTCTATTTAAGAGAGTGATAAGTGGGTTTTATACCCACACATTGGCTCTTAATTAAAGCTTAATCGATGTTAATTCCTTGGTTTTATGTTATTTTTTACTTGTTTAGTAATATTTTATGTTTAGGATCGGTGGAATGGCTATGGGACAAAAAGGGTGGAGTTTTGGAAAATCTTGCCAAGTTTGGAGCTTAAAGAGCACAACTAACATAACATACCCCAGATAAATTTGGCTCTTTTAGTCATAACTTACCCATTTGGTATGGGACCTTGATATGAGTTAACAGTTCAATAGCCGGTGATGGTGGCCATTTATAAGGCAACACCCTACCGGTAGGGTGCAGAAGTGCAAGTAGATAGTTTCTGGTTTGTTTCTAATGCAATAATAACGTGAAGACAAGTGTTTGGGATGGCTTGGAACTCATATTGTCTAGGAACTAGAGTAAGAATACAGGTCTTAGTGATATAATTTACAACAAACAACAAGATTGATATATCATCGAAGGGAATTAACATCATTAAAGACAAATTTTGCTGCAAGAGCATTGGAGAGAGTTTTTGAAGGAATTTCACAACAATTGCAAATTGGGCTATAGAGAAGGGTGGTTCTGGATTTATTCTTCTTCTTTAGTTTCATATTTGTAATTGGGATGATGTTTTCTTTAATTAATTTAGTTTTTAATTCAATGATGATGAACTAAATTACTTTTTAGGCTTATGATTGATCTTTAAGTGGAACGATGATTATGTAACTTTGATTTTCAGTTTAATAAGTTATTCCTCAGTTTATCTATATTAATTTATGCGTGAATTTGTGAATTGCCTGATCACCAATTCTTTGTGGACTTGTATGGATTCGAGAGAGGAGGTACGAGTCTAAACTTAGTTAATATAGCATGTGTTATTGAATTCTATGAATGAATGGAATCTTGATGAATGTTAGGGTAGAGATATTCTTAATATCGCATGTAATCGGATAGAGACTTAGAACTTAAACCTTCTTTGATTGTAATTCATATAGAGATATAGTGAGTTAGTTAATTAAGGTGTTTAACTTAATTCTATCTAATTTGTGGATTTAAGTTAATATGGTGTTAGTGCATCGATAGGTGGCTAATTCTACTTGAGTGTTCTTGATTAATAAACTTGAATAGTGAGTTAAACTGGAATAAAGGGTAATAATTAGAGCGAAGCTTAGTGAAGTTGTAAGCCTAATTCTCCAACACTTGTTTGAAATTTTAGTTTTTAAGATTTTTGATTGTTTTGTGGTCTTAGTATTTTTAATAATATTTAGTTTTTATAACTATAATTCTTATATTGGATTGTTTAATAAAATTTGGATTTATATAAGGCTGATAATTGTGAGGGTTAATTTCTTACTAATTCTCTATGAGATCGATACTCTCCTTACTATTATATTACTTGTTGACCACGTATACTTGCGTGTTGTGCATAACTAAATTTGACCCAACAAGTTTTTGGCGCCATTCCCGGGAACTTAGTATAGATTTTAATAATTTTGCAATATCAGTTTAATTAGTCCAATTTTACTTAAACATTTTTTTTTGTTTTGTTTTGTCTTATTTCAGGTTTTTGAAGTTGGTTTATGCAAACTAGGTCCAAAAATCCAGACTTTCTACCTTTTGAGGATGACATTGAGAGACGCTTCCAAAGGCTAAGTAAGTGGATCAAGGATACAAGGAAAAACTTCGAGAATTCTAAAAAAGAAGAAGCAATGGCTGCCGAAGACCAAAAAGCGTTGAGGGACTTTACTACTCTGAAAGTGACTGAACTTTAATCAAGTATTACCAGGCCTGCTATAGCCGTGAACACATTTGAAATCAAGCCAGGGACTATTCAGATGTTTAAAAATTTGGTTCAGTTTAGGGGACTTGCAAATGACGATCCAAACAAACATTTGGTTAGCTTTTTGGAGATTTTTGACACCTTCAGGTATAATGGAGTGTCGGATGACGCAGTTAGGCTTCGTTTATCCCCATTCACTTTACAGGATAAGGCGATGAGTTGGTTACATTCACTACCACTGGGATCAATAACTACATGGGAAAACCTCACTCAAAAATTTCTAGCGAAATTTTTCCCACCAGCGAAAACTGCAAAGATGAGAAACGAGATTACCATGTTTGAACAGCAACATGGGGAATCACTGTATGAGGCATGGGAGAGGTACAAGGAATTGCTCAGAAAGTGTCTGCATCACATATTACCCAAATGGCTGCAGATGAACACATTCTACAATGGGTTACATAGGAATCTCAGGACCAGTATTGATGCGGCTTCGGGTGGAGCATTTATGGCAAAGAGTTATGAGGAGGCATATTAATTAATAGTGACAATGGCGGCTAACAACTACCAGTGGCCCATGGCAAGAATGACACAACCTAAGGCAGCTAGAGTGTTAGAGGTAGATGGAGTGACAGCATTAGCAGTGGAGATTTTAGCGTTATCAAAAAAAGTGGATGCTTTGGCGGGTGTACAAACTCAGCATGTTGCAATTATTTGTGAATTATGAGCGGGTGAACATCCTACAAAAAAATCTACAATCAACCCAGCGTTAGTGCAATTTGTGGGTAGCTACTGATAGAATTCCCATGAATATATGTATCGAATGCATACAATTCGGGGAATAGGAATCATCCTAATTTTTCATGGAGCAACAATCAGAATCAGAAAGCTCCACGACAAACTTATCCCCTAGGATTTCAAAATCAACATCAACAACCAGCTCAACATCAAGAGAAAAAGACAGATTTAAAAGAGTTGTTGTTAAAGTATAGAACAAGTAATGAGGCAATTATGAAATTACGAGTTATAGCCATTAAGAACCTAGAGAATCGGATGGGACAACTTGCATTAGCATTGAATAATAGACCTCAAGGACTCTCGCCAAGTCACAAGAAAAGAAATCCAAGGAAATCATGAAGCGATGTCGAGCAATCACTTTAAGAAGCGGAAAAACATCTAGATAGGGAAATTGCGAAAATTCGATTTATAAAGGATGATAAGGTTAATGAGAACAAAGTGGCTGAAGAAAAACAGGGTGAGGAAAAGAATGTTGAATAGACAAAGTCAGATGATAAGCCAGTTGTTTATCTTCCACAGCCATTTCAGCAGAGAGTTCAAAAATAGAAATTAGACAAACAATTCGCGAAATTTTTAGAAGTTCTTAAGAAACTTCAAATTAACATCCCTTTTGCAGAAGCCCTAGAGCAGATGCCAAGTTATTCTAAATTTATGAAGAGTCTTTTGTCTAGGAAAAAGAAGTTGGAAGATTTTGAAACCGTGGCACTAATAGAGGAGTGCAGTGCCGTTTTACAACGAAAGTTACCACCAAAGTTGAAAGATCCAGGGAGTTTTACCATTTCGTGCACAATTGGGAATATGGCATTCAACAAGTGTATGTGATCTGAGGGCAAGTGTGAACCTCCTACCATTATCAGTTTATACAGAATTGGGTTTAGCAGCTCCAAAGCCTACAAACATATCGTTGCAATTGGCAGATAGGTTAGTCACATACCCAAGAGGCGTTATGGAGGATATTTTGGTCAAGGTAGACAAATTCATATTTCCCGTGGACTTCATAATTCTTGATTTTGAGGAAGATAAAAACATCCTAATTATCTTAGGGAGACAATTCTTGGCTACTGGTAGGATGATCATCGACGTGCAAAATGGTAAACTAACTATGAGGGTCCAAGATTTGGAAGTAAAGTTCAACGTATTCAAAGCCATGAAGTTCCCTACAGATGAAGAGGAGTGTTTCAGGCTGGATGTCATTGATCAGATAATCAATGAAGACATGGTTAAAAGTTTGACTAATGATCCATTGGAAACTACATTACTGGGGGATGAAGATTTGGATGATCCGGAGTTTGTGGATTACTTGAAAATGTTAGATTCTTTGCCACGAGTTAGTAGATTCAAAGAACCCTTTGAACCATTATAAATGGAGGAAAGAGCCACAACAAGGATGAAACCCTCTTTGTAGGAGCCACCTATACTCGAGCGTAAGCCACTCCCTAAACACCTCAGGTATGCATATTTAGGCAATTCTAATACTTTACATGTTATTATTTCTGTTGCGCTTAATGAATTACAGGAAAATAAGTTGCTGAGAGTTCTTAGAGAACACAAATCGGCTATAGGATGGACAATTACAGATATCAAAGGAATCATGCCCATCCTTTTTCATGCACAAAATTTTCATGGAAGAGGATGCAAAGCCAACAGTGGAGCTACAAAGACGGCTCAACCCAATCATGAAAGAAGTAATGTAGAAAGAAATTCTGAAATGGTTGGATGCAAGAATCATCTACCCGATTTTAGACAGTAAGTGGTTCAGTCCGGTTAAATGTGTGCCAAAAAAGGGAAGAATGACCGTCGTACAAAATGAGGACAATAAGCTAATTCCGATGAAGACAGTGACTGATTGGAGGGTATGTATTGACTATAGGAAGTTGAATAAGGCAACCTATAAAGACCACTTTCCCTTGGCTTTTATTGATCAGATGTTGGACAGATTGGCGGGCCACGAATTTTACTGCTTACTGGATGGGTATTCGGGATATAATCAGATAGTTATTGCTCCCAAACATCAAGAAAAGACTACTTTCACGTGCCTATACGACACATTCACATTCAGGAAAATGTCATTTGACTTGTGTAATGCACCCACAACTTTCCAATGGTGTATGATGGCCATTTTCTCGGACATGGTGGAGAAAAATGTGGAAGTCTTCATGGATGAGTTTTCTGTCTATGGAAATGGTTTTGATGCTTGTCTAGAGAATTTGGTGATGGTCCTAAAGCGATCCATAGAGATAAATTTGGTACTTAACTAGGAAAAGTGCCACTTTATGGTTGATGAAGGAATAATTTTGGGGCACAAGGTTTCAGCAAGAGGGTTAGAGGTTGATAGAGCAAAGCTATAAACAATGAAAACCTTCCACCGCTAACTTCAGTAAAGGGAATCCGTAGCTTTCTTGGACATGCCGAGTTCTATAGGAGATTTATAAAAGAATTCTCTAAGATTGCAAAACCCTTGTGCAGTCTCTTAGAGAAAGATTTAGTTTTCAAATTTGACGAGGAGTGTAAGTTAGCATTTGAGTTATTGAAGAAAATTTAACTACAACACCAGTTATTGTCGCACCGGATTAGAATAAGCCTTTTGAGTTAATGTGCGATGCAAGAGACTATGCAATAGGGGTTGTATTGGGTCAACGCCGAGAGAAGACATTCCATGCCATATATTATGCAAGTAAAACACTTACGGAGACCCAAATGAATTACACAACTACGGAAAAGAAATTACTTGCAGTAGTATATGCCTTTGATAAATTCTGGGCATATTTGATCGGCACAAAAGTTGTGGTTTATACGGATCACTCGGAAATTCGATATTTAATTTCGAAGAAAGATGCTAAGCCATGACTTATCAGGTGGATACTTCTTCTACAAGAATTTGATTTGGAAATAAAAGATAGAAAGGGTACAGAGAATCAAGTTGCAAATCATTTATCGAGGTTGGAAAATGAGGGTAAAAATAAAGAGGACAAGTGTGTTATCAATGAGTCATTTTTGGATGAGCAACTATTGGAGTCAACGCAAAATTTCCTTGGTATACGGATTTTGTCAATTATTTGGTGAGCAACATCCTTCCAACTAATTTTACACGACAACAAAAGAAAAAGTTCCTATATGACGTCAAGTGGTATATGTGACACCCCCAAAATTAGGTATATGTCACCCATCTTGGGTCGCCACTTACATGGTACATAAATTCAAATACAACTTACTAATATATCTATCGTGTACAATACGACATAAATTGTGAGTTTGAATACAAATATTGTCTACTAGATATTATATAAACTCAAAAGGAGTCCTCATTACATTTATTGTCACACTATTTAACAGAATAGTGAGGACTACTAATGCTATCTTCAGGACCATCACTCGTTTCCCAGAGACTCGTCCCGCCTATATTCTCATTTCAAGAGAACAAAGGAAAGAAAGGGTGAGCTCAACTAGCCCAATGAAAAATATTATGACTAAGATAATGCGAGAATAAATTATCAATAGTCTTCAACAATGTTAAACCGATAAAATACAATAGACAACTAGTTTAATCATGAAATGAATATGTAATCCATTAAAAGAGTCAAGTAGAAAATAAAGTCTACTATCTTTTAGGTTTTAAAAGGTTTTCATCAATTTTTATCACTAAGACTCGCTTTAATGAATAAACCACAATATCTAATCATCCATGTACCACGGTCAAGGATTTTCATCAAATTATCAATGGTCATGACTATACCAAATCACCCACGGTCATAATCATACCAAAAACTATCCATCAACGCATTACGAATGCCACCGAGGACTTTTGTCACATCATTTATAACAAGCCGTGATTATCTTACCGAATGATCCACGGTCATAATCAAACTAAGTTCATCTATGTACGTAAGCCAAAGATAACATAATATAACATGAGGATGATGACAATGACATAATAATTCAATAAAACAAGTTCAAGAATTATTTTATCCAGGAATTATTAACGTCCAATTTGTCAACAAGATACTTTTTTGTAGAGTAAAATTCAAGAATGATCAGAAGAATATTTCCATGAAAAGATACTGGATGAAACGCAAATATCAAGAATATTCTACTAATTTCATGGAGTATAGAAGTCAAAGTTTTAACCAACTGGGTATAATAAAGAATGAAATAATAAAGGAAATCACCATGCATTCGGTGATTGTGATAGACAAAGTTATTCCAATGTATAATAATAACGGAACCAAAGTCGGTGAAATTCACAAGCGAGGATGTTCCAACAGAATAATAAAGATGGAACCGGATCCTGTAAAACACATGAGATAGGATATTCCAATGAATGATAAAGATTTTAACCAGTCCTGTGTAAAACACACGCATGGATGTTCCAATGTAATAATAATAAAGAGCGGAACTAGGTCCCAAAAAACACATGCATGGATGTTCCAATGTAATAATAGAAGAATGTCACCAAGTATAGGGTAAACCACGACATTATCTGATTATGTATAGGGTATGCCACAGATATCTGAGTTATTCCACAGAATAATAAAGAATGGAATAACGAGAGGATTTCACCAAGTATAGGGTATGTCACAGCGTATACAAGTTATTCCAATGTAATAATAAAGAATAGAATAACGAAAGTTCTCTTCATGAATAAGAAAGAATAACATCCCTTACGAATACAACAAATAATACCCCTTCACCGTAAAAAGACACTTTGGATATCAAAGTAGTAAAGTACCGAATACTCTTCTTCTTTCTCTCTATAGATTTTCTCTCTATAGCTTCTCTCTATAATTTCTCTCTCTAGAGTTTTATTGAATTAGTAAGAAAATAATGAAGGAATGAGCTTCTATTTATAGGAAAATAGAATGCATAGTAATTAATCTATGAACGGTCCAGATTGATTTACTTTAATCTGACGGTCCATATTTAAAGCAAAATCTTTTAAATAAAATATAATATATTCTATTTATATAAAAACATTTTACTATGCAAACACTATGCAACACTATGCAAAACACTATGCAAAACACTATACAACACTATGCATAATAAAATATAATATATTCTATTTATAGAATAATTTTAATAAAGTATTACATTTTATATAAAAAGATGTTTCTATTTTATTACGTTAATAATACTGAATAAAACAAAACGTCATTATCGCTATAATAATAATTCATATTATTAATCGACAATAATGGAATCAAACCGAGTGACTTCTCACATAAGCATCAATAATCAATACTGTATTGCTACTATGCAACCACACGTATTCTTCGTACTTTTACTACCGAGTAGTTCAACAAAGATCAACGGTAAAACTTCCGCCGTTATTTCCATAAAATATTTTTGTCGTTTTCTCGATCCGACAATAATTACATTAGGGGGTCCACCAATGATTGAGTAGTTGTCTTTAATATTCTCTCGCTAAACCTAATATTCCACGACCATCGAATATAATATAACCACTTGCATACTTTGCAAAATTTATAAATACTACCCATAACTATAATATTATCTCAAATTCACACCATAATATTAAAAAATTATTTCGACAAAATTTAAATCTTTATTGATAAAATCTGGGGTCTCACAGTATATGTGGGATGAGCCATACCTATTTAAGCAGTGCGCTGACAAGATGATTAGAAGTTTTATGCCCTATAGCGAGGTGAAGAACATATTGCATGAATATCATTCATCTGCATACGGGGGACATTATGGAAGTAAAAGAATAGCAGTGAAAGTGCTTCAAGCCGAGTTCTATTAGCCTACATTATTTAAGGATGCCCACCAGTTCGTTAAAAGCTGTGATAGATGTCAAAGGGTGGGTAACATATCGAAAAGGAATGAGATGTCGCTACAAACTATCTTAGAAGTTAAAATTTTTGATGTATGGGGCATGGATTTTATGGGGCCATTTCCTTCCTTCTTCAATAATCAGTACATCTTGCTTGCGATTGACTATGTATCGAAATGGGTTGAAGCCACAACACTCCCAACTAACGATGCCAAAGTGGTTCTCAAGTTATTGCACAAGAATATTTTTACAAGATTTGGCACGCCAAGAGCTATTATAATTGATGAGGGTAGTCACTTCTGCAACAGATCATTCGCAGCTCTTTTGGCAAAATATGGGGTCAACCATAATGTAACTATGACATATCATCCCCAAACAAGCGGGCAAGCTGAAGTTTTACACAGGGAGGTGAAGAGAATCTTAAAGAAGGTAGTAAACCCGAATAGAAAAGACTGGTCTCTCAGATTGGATGATGCACTATGGGCTTACAAGACTGCTTACAAAACACCAATTTGGATGTTACCATATCAGTTGGTCTACGGGAAAGCATGTCACCTACCTGTGGAGTTACAACATAAAGCCTACTGGGCAATTTAGAAACTCAACTTCGATCAAGCAGCTGCGGGTGAAAAGAGGCTACTTCAGTTAAATGAACTCGATGAATTCTGACTTCAAGCTTACGAGAACTCTAAGTTATACAAAGAAAAGGTCAAGAAATGGCACGACCAAAAAATCTTGCAAAGAACTTTCGAATCGGGGCAATCAGTATTATTGTTCAACTCAAGATTGCGGTTGTTCCTCGGAAAGCTAAAATCAAGGTGGTCGGGTCTATTTACCATAAAAAGGGTTTTCCCACATGGTGTCGTTGAACTATACAGTAGGAATCCTTTGGAGACGTTTAAGGTCAACGGTTAGCGGTTAAAACATTGTTAGGGTGGCAAATCCAACATATATGTCAACATAATTACACTTGTAGACGCGCCATCACAATTAAAATCAAGCGTTAATTGGGAGGCAACCAAAATTTTACTTTCGTTCTCATTAATTTTATCCATATTAGTCAATTTGTAGTTTAGAATAATAATCAGTATATAATAAGTTTATTACATAGTTATAAAGTTATATTATTCTTGATAATCTACTCTTACATGGTTAAGTTGCTCAATATCTACTTATATTTATGCTTAATGGTATTTCAGGTACTTAAAAAGATCATGTATTGGAGTTGAATGGAAAGAATAAGCAAAATAAGGCATTAACAGACCACTAGCCCATCGGGGCGGGTCCCTTCAAGCATAATACCCCGATCGGAAATTTGGGTCAACGATCGATAACAGTCTGAAGCGATTGGTGGCATTCAAAGAACAATACCCCCCCCCCCGCCGGGGTAGGGGTTCCTATTTTTCAAATCAGTGAGCAAGCCAATTAATTTGGCTTTTCAAAACTAATACCCTCATTTGGTGGGGTCCTAATGAGAACAAACATGCAGCAGTTATACATATCGTTCAGACCATTTTTTTCCCAACCGTTTTGTACGTGATACCCAATAATTCCACTCCTCCACTCTCTACCCACGAACTTGCACATTAAACCCCATCTTCCCACTACATTCAAACACTTACCCACTACTCCAACCCATAATTCTATACATTACACTGTGACGCCCCCAAAATAGGTATACATCACCCATCTTGAGTCGCCAAATACATGGTACAAAATACAAATAAAAACTTAATTATACAATTATCGTGTGAAAATACGACAAAAACATAGTTGAGTTTACATGAATATTGTCTCATGGATGTGATATCTGAAACTCAAATTCAATCCTCATTACACTTATTATCACACTAAGTAGTGAGAGAATCAAGAAACAACCATCTTGGACAGTCACTCCATTCCCCGACTCGTCCCAGCTATATTCTCATTTCCTGAAGAGAACCATGAAAGAAAGGGTGAACTCAACTAGCCCAATAAGAAATATTATAACTAAGATAATGTAGAAGAAATTATCCTTAGCCTTCAACAGTATAACAACTGATAGAATACAATAGACAACAAGTTTTAGATCAACAACTGCAGCGAAAATAAGAAATCCATTAGAAGAGTCAAGTAGAGCATAATATCTACTATCTTCTATGATTTAAAAAGTTTTTCATCAACTTTATCATTTGAGACTCGACAATAAATAAACCACATCATCGAATAATCCACACTACGGCCAAGGATATTCATGTAATCATCAATGGTCATGATTATACTTAAGAATAATCCACGATTATAATCATACCAACAATTGTCCATCAATGCACTTTCACAGACGATGAGGACTTTTACCACATCATTAAATCACATTACGGTCATGACTATACCGAATAATCCTCGGTTATAATCATACCAAGTCCATCTATGCACGTAAGCCAAAGATGACTTTCATCACAATATAAGCATGCGAATGATGACAATATTATAAGCATTAATCAAAGAAAACAAGGATAAATATTAAAGACTTTAAATTTATCCAAATATTATCCATCACTTAATAAACTCATAATCTAATATTGTTAATATTATAACAATATTTTAATCACTTCTTAAACTTATAAATAATTTAATTTAATTGTTTACACTTTACCAAATAATACATTTAATCATTCAAAATGCCGTACTCATAAGATTTCATCACCAATGATCAAATCCTTCATAAAAAATCTTCATATACCCTATATAGGATTCCCAAGCCATAAAATCTTATTTTTTAATTTTGTTACTTCACATAACATATTTAATTCATTTACTCATAACTAGTTCATTTTAATGAAAAATACCAAATCAGTCCTAAAAATATTTTTTTTTTGGGATTTAGCACAATATAGTCCCATATTGAACATATATTTTCTCTACGAATTTTAAAATTCATTTACTATTTTTCATATAGCCAAAACTGCCAAATATTTAGACATTTATCATAAATTGTACTTTTTTCTAAAAATTCTGAAATTTACAGGGTATACTCCTGTTATATATATGTAGTCCCAATAAAAATTTCACCAATTTTGGAGTTAACCACAAAGAGTTATAAATGTTTACTTTTAAAAATAGTCTTTTCCCATAAAATCCATAACTCTTAATCTAAACATCCAAAAATCGTATTTTTTGGACACAATCTAGAAAACTCATCAACTTATCATTTCAATTTTTTCCAGAATTTTTGAGGGTAAAAATTTACGAAATTGCAAATGGATTTTCGTCCGCCATGCGGTAATCCACGTAGACAGATCATTTCCACAATTTAATAAGAAATGAATACGAAGTATCATTCACCATGCATGTGGTAATCCACATAGACAGGTTATTCCAACATAATGATAAAGAATGGAATAACAGAAGAATTCACCATGCATGCGATAGACCGCATAGACATGTTATTCTTAACAGAATAATAAAGAATAGAACCAGGTCATGCGTTATCCGCACAGACAGGATATTCCAACAGAATAATGAAGAATGGAACCAGGTCATACGTAATTCGCACAGACAAGATATTCCAATAGAATAATTAAGAATGGAATAACAACAGAATTCACTAGGCATGCGATAGACCGCACATGCAGGTTATTCCAACAGAATAATAAAGAATGGAACCAGGTCATGCGTAATCCGCACAGACAAGATGTTCCAACATAATAATAAAGAATGGAATAACAACAGAATTCACCAGGCATGCAATAGACCGCACAGGCAGGTTATTCTAACAGAATAATAAAGAATGGAACCAGGTCATGCGTAATATGCATGAATGTGATATTTCCAATAGAATAATAAAAAAAATGGAACCGGTCATGCATAATCTGATGCAGACGGGATATTCCAACGTAATAATAAAGAATGGAATAACGGAAGAATTTCACCATGTATGCGGTATTTAGCATATACAAAGTTATTCAATGAAATAATAATGAATGGAATAATGTAAGAATTTCACCATGTATGCGGTACTTTGCATAGAGCGAGTTATTCCAACATAATAATAAAGAATGGAATAACATAAGCTCTCTTCATGAATATGAAAGAAATAATACCCTTATCTTAGAAAAAAACGGATCTTTGGAATAGTGAGGTAGCAGACTTCTCTTCTTCTTTCTCTCTATAATTTCTCTCTATAATAGTTGCTCTATAGCTTTAGTGAATTGGTGAGAAATGAAGGAAGAATGAGCTTCTATTTATAGGAAAATATAGTTTTGATAATTGTACGTTTTGGGGTTCGAAATATTATAGTATAATACCTTCCTCTTTTTCTTCATTTTTAATTTAGTCCTGCAAGTATTATCAATCTTGCACCAACTCCCCTAATAGTAAATCATGTGAATCAATAGTAAAATCATGTGACTCAATAGTTCTAAACATGTGAAAAAAATTAATTATAGTATAGTACCTTCAACTATACCTCCATTTTTAACTTAGTCATGCAAGTATTATCAATCTTGCACCAACTCCCCTAATAGTATGTGAATGTGACTCAATAGTACACACATGTGAACAAATAGTTATATAAGCATGTGAATTAGTAGCAATTAATTGCTCATTTATTCGATTAATTACCCAGTTGGTCAATATAACTTCCAGACATCAATTACTATCGAAATAAATGTTGATTTCATCTAACACCAATAATCCCAACACAATAGAAATATTTTTCTCAACAATTTCATTTTTGAAATTTCGAAGTTTGACTTTTTCCAAAAAAATCAACTGTTGACTTTTTGACCAAAAAGTCAACCCTAGAAAATTTTGTGTTTATAGTCTATTCTTACTAATTTCATCGTTCCGGACTCAAATATCAAGTCCGCGTCTCCAAATTCAACTCCGAACTCAAATTCGATTTTTAATAACATTTATTCACTATTATTATAACTCACAATATTAACAACCAGTTCGTTCCCAGGAAAGAGGGGGCTTTCCAATAAAGATTTCTCATTATTAGCGAGCAATTAGGTGACTAAACCTCTCCTTGACAGAACTTCTAGATATTGTTAATTATGCAAATAATAATATGAAAAATTGTATCGTCTCAATTATTGATTTAATAATATATAAAATATCGACAATAATTGAATCAAACTGAGTGACTTCTCATGTAAGCATGAATAATCAATACTGTGTGCTACTCTGCAACCACGCGTATTTTACCACCGATTATTTTATGACAACTTTCTTACTTTGAAAAATTTTCAAATGTCACCCTTAACTTTAAACTTTTATCAATTTAACTATTTACCAAAATAGAAAAATTGAATACTTTTATTTCATAAAATTTGGGGTCTCACATACACCCTCTCTATAAAACCATATGTTCACAACACTCTAACCACATCTATTAACATCAATTCAGAAATTCAAGGGTGGGGTTCTTCTTGAGAGGATTGTTACAACACAAGAGGGAAGAGAAAATCAAACACTTGGAGATATATAGAGAGTGAGTAGTTTGTTTCTACAATTTCTCAACACCTATCACCATAGTTGAAGCAAAATCACTAAGTTTGGGGGGAAATTGTACGTCTTGCCCTCCTAGTGTTTGACAGATTGCTTAATTGAAGTTTGGGGGAAACTTTTATTGAGTCTCAAAAATTCCAATTCCAATGGCACCTAAACCAGCATCAAAGAGGCAATGTGGAGAGAGCTCAGGGTCCACACCACCAACACGGGCCTTTGATAGACATAAATTCATAAGTGTCATCGCCCGCCTACCGTTACGATTACCTTGTGACAAAAGCACTCACACCAGAGCGGGGGTTGTCACCTAAACATGTCGACAGCGAAATGATGCAACTTTCAGTGTCGATGCCATCAATATGTACTACCAATTACGAGTGCCTAGACATTGCCAGTACACTCACTTACGTGACCATGATCCTGATTATGAGACTATTATGAAGGAAATGACAAAAGCCGGGTACCACATGGATTAAAGGTAGAAAAGGGGCCTTGTCTTTCACAGTATGGATCTCAGCCACTTTGGGAAGATATGGTATTTGTTCATATGCGCCAAGTTATTTCCATCCACTCATACGTCAGATGTGCCCAAGGAGAAGGCAGTGCTTTTATATGCTATTGGCCAAGATTTTATCATCAATGTGGGGACCATAATTAATTTTTCAATCTAAAGATGCCTGTGAGGACCATTCTCTGGAGGTTTGCGACACCCATCATTTATTTGTAAGTTGTGTAGACAGGCGGGAGTACAATGGTCAGATGATGAGACCACCAAGATGCTGCTATAGACACTAGACTCGAGAATGATTGTGCGGTATTTGGTGTTACCCGGGGGCGAGTGTAACAACCCGATATTTTTATACAAATAAATTAGAAATTTTGCGTATAATTTTTATTTATTTTAAATATGGGGAATATGTGCCAAGATAATGTGTATATGTATTTATGTGATAAAAAAAATATGAATATTTGCAAATAATTTTATTTTAGAATTATTGATCATTATAAATTATATTCTTATAATAATTAATTTTATAGTAGAAATGTTTTATTAATTATTTTCCATGAAAATATAATCATATATTATTTATATAATATATGAAATGATTTTAAATTATTATACTAATTATTTTATTATATGGATTTTTGTTCAGATTATTAAGTTAATTATTTTAACTTAATTAATAATGTTAAGTATGACAGATAAATCAGATATGGAATCCAAGCCCTAATTTTTTTGGATTTTGATCAAGACATGAGAATAATAATATAATATTATTTATATTTTGATTTTTCAGTGCTATAATTATATCTTTGTATGTATGTGGGTGATAATGATCTGGTCGGATTATGGTGTATTATGGAAAACCCTAGTTTTACTGTAAGAAACCCTAATTTGAAACTCAATTATGAGTTTAAGACTATTATATAACTGTGTTATATGATTTTATGATTAATTAGGTCACTAATTACCATTTAGATATATTAATTTCTTGAAATCCTAATTATTAATTATAAACCCTAATTTCTAAATTAGCAATGATAATTATAATTATTATATAATACCCTAATGTTCATGTATAATTAGAACCCTAATCAAATTAAGAAAACCCTAATTATAAATTTTACAAACTAATTTTATTTTTATTTTAAACCCTAAATAAACAATTTGGGTAACATATATTAAAATTGTTAGACTACATTTTATTACATGGCCTAAAACAATTAAAGGAGAAGCTCAAAAGAAATAACATGCAAACCAATACTTAGCCCACTTGATTAAGGGTATTTTAGACCTTTGATTTATCTAATTTATGCATTAAAATAAAAGCTAAAAGAAGGAATTAGTGGACATATATATAGCTGGCCACTTTAGGCCTTTTAAGGCAACAAATTAAGTTAATCAATGTCCAAAAGTAAAAGTCTTACACACAAGTACATGTGTGTCAATCTCCCATTGGTTGCACATCTATTAAGCACCCTTAATCACATGATTAGGCTAATTGAAGAGATAAGGTGTAGTCTTTTATCCATGGGATAATAAAATATGGGGGTTAATAGTTATATCACACATTTGCTAGACTTCTATAAATAGATTAGAGAGAGAAAATAAGTCATTTGCTAGCTCATTTTGTATCAACTCTCTCTCTAGAGTCTCTCTCTCTCTCTCTCTCTCTCTCTCTAAACCAACGAAATTTCTTAGCATATCAGTCCCAAATCCAAGCCCCACTAACACCACAATCAAGTCAGAAAGCTAGAAATCAAGATTTGACATATAAAGGTATAAACTGTAAGACCCCAAATTATTAATAAATGAAATTTATTTTCCTCTATTTATTATTTTGAAATAGTAAGGGTTGATTTGATTAATGTGGATAGTTATGGGTAAAATACATAAAATATTTCGAATAAGCAAGTGGTTATAAAATATTCATTATTGTTTGGGAATATTCGTTTGGTCGTGGGATATTCGTCTTTGTCGGGGAATATTAAATGCACGACGGTTGATCTTTATGGGGCCCCATAACTAAAGCGATTGGATGAAGAAAGCGAAAAATATAAGTTGTTTATAAATAACGGCGTAGTTATTCTTTATTATCTTGTTGGAATACGGGAGGTTAAAACACACTAATACGCGTTGTTGAACAATAGCACACGATATTGCACAATTTTTGATTCTTACATAAGAAGGCACTACTCAATAATTGTTACGATAATTACTATTCAAGATTTTATTTTATTGATTCAATAATTGCTACATTGATATTTTATATTCTTGTTGTTTCAATAAATTGTCATTACACAAAGATTTTCATTATCGAAGAAATAATTCATATTATTTGAATAATATTATTAGAAAACATTATTGGCAATGTCTAGAAAGTTCTACATCTAAGGAGAGGTTTGGTCACCTAATTGCGCTACGCATGATGAGAAATCTTTATTGAAAAGCCCCTTTTTCCTGAAGCAATTGGTTGCACAAGATCTTGTGATCTGTAATATTATTTGTGAATAATTAATTATTGATTTATATGATGAGGAAAATATTGATTTTATGTGGATATAGATGGAGAAAATTTTTAAAATGACAATTGTTGAAAATTAATATTTTATCTTTTTCCGATAAAATAATTCATTTAAATATATTATTTTAATAATATATTAACGGTGATATTTTTATAATGAATGTGGGATATATGAGTATATGAGGAGGAAGAGTATTTTTGTGGCATTAAATTTTTAACACATATTTTGTGTGTTGGTGGACACAATTATTGATCGAAATTTGATTATAGCCTATAAAATCGCCCATTTGTGGATTTCGGTCAATTTCTGTTTGGAATTTGGAAAAACTTTCTTCTGCAAAGTTGTAGAGAATTGAATTTCCTATACAAACTAGCGATGAATTAGATCTTGTGCTTGTTTGAAACTGGTATAATAAGGTTAGCACGTTAATGACACGTATGTCGACTGATTAGTTCAAATTGATACATAAGGAATTTCTAAAGGATAATGTTATTTTAAATGAAAGATTGACAAGGATAGGCAGTACAGACGAAGAATTAGGTAAGAGCCTAAGTTTGGGGGAAAAAGTGGGGTATATAAGCTTCTATAAAAAAATATTAAGTCTTGTGGTGGGTTGAGAAGAAGCATGAAAAACACTCCCCATAAACATAGGCGTGAGATGGAGCGTAAAACGCACTCACTATCTATCTAAAAAAAAGAAGAATAAAATGGGAAATAAGAGCAAAAAGCCCCCGTGATTGAAAAAGAAAGCATAAGTACCCTATTTGGACCTTTGATCCTTGTGATTGCTTTGTTTTAGTGGGATCTCGTCTGTTTTTGAATTTCTTGAGTTTAAGCTATATGATGCCTTCTAAGAGACTGGTTATGTATTAAATTTAAATTTGTATCAGTTAGCATGATGTGAAGCACACACACACTATACCAGTAATAATGGTGTAAGATTCGAGGAGTGATAAGGAATTATTGATTGGTTTTGATGTGAAGTGTGGTTGTGTTTGCTTGGTTTCTCTGTTACCAGATGAATAAATGTGATTCCACGATGACTACTGGATTTGTAAGCATATAGTTTAGAAGCATTACATCTCATTGCATTACATTGTATAACATGTTTATTTTGTTTCGTGCTCGAGGACAAGCACGGGTTAAGTTTGGGGGATTTTGATAAATAGGTTTTACACCGATGAATCGGCTCCTAATTCACGCTTAATTGGTGTTAATTCCTTGGTTGTATGTTTTATTTTTACTTGTTTAGTATTATTTTGTGTTTAGGATTGGTGGAATGGCTATTGGACAAAAAGGGTTGAGTTTTTGAAAATCTTGGCAAGTTTGGAGCTTAAAGAGGACAACTAACAGAACATACCCACGCCAGTATGGCTCTTTCGATCAGATAACACCCATACGAAATGGGGTCTTGATATGAGTTAAAAGTTCAATAGCCGATCAATGGCCATTTAAAGGCAACACCCCAAGGGCAAGCGAAGTGCGAGGCAAAAACAGTTTCCTAGTTTGTTTCAAATGCTACAGTAACGTGAAGACAAGTGTTTGGGATGGCTTAGAACTCATATTGGCAAGGAACTAGAGTAAGAATACTGGTCTTAGTGATATAATTAACAATAAACAACAAGATTGATATATCATAGAAGGAAATTAACATCATTGAAGACAAATTTTGCTGCAAAAGCATTGGAGAGAGTTTTTAAAGGAATTTCACAACAATTGCAGATTGGGCTATAGAGAAGGGTGGTTCTGGATTTATTCTTCTTCTTTAGTTTCATATTTGTAATTGGGATGATGTTTTCTTTAATTAATTCATTTTTTAATTCATTGATGATGAACTAAATTACTTTTTAGGCTTATAATGGATCTTTAAGTGGAACGATGATTATGTAAATTTGATTTTCAGTTTAATAAGTTATTCCTCAATTTATCTATATTAATTTATGCATGAATTTATGAATTGCCTAATCACCAATTCTTTGTGGACTTGTATGGATTCGAGAGAGGAAGTACGAGTCTAGACTTAGTTTATATAGCATGTGTTATTGAATTATATGAATGAATGGAATCTTGATGAATGTTAGGGTAGAGATATGCTTAATATCGCATGTAATCAGATAGAGAATTTTAACTTAAACCTTCTTTGATTGTAATTCACATAGAGATATAGTGAGTTAGTTAATTAAGGTGTTTGATTTAATTCTATCTAATTTATGGATTTAAGTTAATATGGTGTTAGTGCATCGAGAGGCGGCTTATTCTACTTGAGTATTCTTGATTAATAAAAACTGGAATAGTGAGTTAAACCGGAATAAAGGGTAATAATCGAGTGAAGCTTAGAAATTGAAGTTGTAAGCCTAATTCTCCAATACTTGTTTGAAATTTTAGTTTTTAAGATTTGTGATTGTTTTGTGGTCTTAGTATTTTTAATAATATTTATTTTTATAATAATAATTGTTATATTGGATTGTTTAATAAATTTTGGATTTATATAAGGCTAATAATTGTGAGGTTTAATTTCTTACTAATTCTACATGGGATTGATAATCTACTTACTATTATATTACATGTTGACCATGTATACTTGCGTGTTCTGGCGTAACTAGATTTTACCCAATAGATAGCATGCTATTAGGAGCACCACAAGGGAGATATGTATATCGATCTTGCCTCCTACTAGGCGTTATTGGCTTGTAACACAGTCGCCCGTCATTGATATCCCATTAATGGGTGTTGATGGTTTTACACTATCAGAGGGTCCTTATACTCAGGAGATGTTCCAGCATTGGTGGTCCACTCGTACTATTGGAGCCCTGACTTGCGCCACTCGGTTTATGGGGGATATGGTTCATGGATCCATGATGATGATGGATTGGATGGTCTGTGTCTGAGATCTGACTCATTTGACACAAATTGACAGTTTGACCCGATAGGTGGACCACGCACATTTCTTTATCTGATATTTAGGCAGAGATCCTTCAGAGGCAGATACTTTTGATCCTTCTAGCTCTGGCGTTGGCCCCTCAGATGACCCATATGGCTTTAGCGGTGTAGATCCTCCGTTGTATAGACATGATATCCCCGTTGATGGAGATCCAGTGACTCAGGAGGAGTTACATGAGGTGGACAAGATTGATGATGTAGACATTGATACAATTATCTTCTTGTGATGTATATTCTCGTTATATCTTTTGATAGGCCTCTGTTAGATACTGGTTGGTTGTGCCCCATTCTCGCTATATCTTTTCATAGGCCTCTATTATTTGTTGGGCATCTGTGACCCATTTCATTGTATTTTTAGCTGTACAAAGATGTATTAGATGATGATGTACTTAAGAATGTATATATTGTTATTCCCTACATCATATTGTCATCTATTTTTGATCATGCATGTATTATGTTATGCATATGTATGTATGTCCAGAGATATTCAGCATTGACCCCTGGATGGTCTTTATGATACGGTCCACACAGATGTCTTCTTCGACAGTTAATGCATTGATCACACCCCACCAATATTGGTAGCCTCCGTGCGAGGTCGTAGATGATGACGATGTCACCTCCAGATGTGGGTGGTAGTAGATCGATTATTCTTGTAAGACCGAAAATTTTTAAATAAAAAGGAATTTCCTTTATTTTGAAATAGTAAGGGTTGATTTGATTAATGTGGATAGTTAAGGGTTAAATACGCAAATATTTCAAAATAAGCAAGTGGTTATAAAATATTCATTGTTGTTTGGGAATATTCGTTTGGTCGTGGAATATTAAATGCTGTCGGGGAATATTAAATGCGACGATTTATAGCGACCATGTGTGGGCCCCATAACGAAAGCGATTGGATGAAGAAAACGACAAATATAAGTTATTTTTAAATAACTTGGCGTAGTTATTGCCAAGATTATCTTGTTGGAATACCCGGTGGTTAAAGCACACTAATACGGCGTTGTTGAGCGGTAGCTACGGTATTGCACCAATTATTTATTCTTACGTGAAGGCCTTTACTCAATAATGGTTACGATAATTACCGCTCGGTATTTTATTGAGTTAATAATTCTTTGTGTTGATATTTTATATTCTTTGTTGTTTCATAATTGTCATTACACGGTATCTTTCATTATCGAAGCAATAATTCATATTATCTGAATAATATTATTAGATAACATTATTGGCAATGTCTAGAAAGTTACATCAAGGAGAGGTTTGATCATCTAATTGCAAGGCCAAGAAGAAGAAATTCTTATTGAAAGCCCCTCTTCCTGAACCGCACGGTTGTCAATATTGTGATTACGTAATATTATTTGTGAATAATTAATTATTGATTTATATGATGAGGAAAATATTGATTTTATGTGGATATAGATGGAGAAAATTTTTAAAATGACAATTGTTGAAAATTAATATTTTATCTTTTTCGATAAAATAATTCATTTAAATATATTATTTTAATAATATATTAATTGGTGATATTTTACAATGAATGTGGGATATATGAGTATATGAGGAGGAAGAGTATTTTTGTGGCATTAAATGTTTAACACATGTTTTGTGTGTTGGTGGACACAATTATTAATAGAAATTTGATTATAGCACAATAAAATCGCCCGTTGTGGATTTCGGTCAATTTTTGTTTGGAATTTGGAAAGACTTTCTTCTGCAAAGTTGTAGAGAATTGAATTTCCTATAAAAACTCATGAGATTCGAATTTTCTGATGAAAGGGCTATTTATTATGAATTATTGAAGTTAGAAGCTCAAAATAATTGATTTTGGGAGTTTAAATTATTTTTGTTAAGAAAACGTTTTTGTATTTTTTGGACATCATTAACATGTGTGGCTGGTGTTTTGACCAAAAGGTGGGCTAAGGAAAATTTGTATAATTATATTAATATTATATTAAATTTTACGCTTTGGTGTTCTAAGCATTTTCCTATAAATAGGGTGCTTAGGTTAGAATTGAAAATCACACCGAAACTGAAGTTTTCTCTATTTCTCTCTCGATATTTTGAGCGTATTCTTGTGAGTATTTTGAGTATACTTTGAGTATTGCTAGGCGGTGCAAGTTCCTTGACTATATACACATATTCTATTCTGTAGAAATCGATCTTTCGAGGTAAGGGATATTATTTTTTTGTAATGATATTATTTCTTCAATATCATTATCTTTGAAATGTTGATCTGAAGTTTTATCAAATTTGGAACTTTTTCATGTCGGGTTACTATTCACGAGTTACTATTCATGAGTTACTATTCACGAGTTACTATTCATGAGTTACTTATTCACGAGTTACTATTCACGAGTACTATTCATGAAGCGTGAAGATGTTTTTGTGGAATTTCTATCTTTTGGTGTCGAGTTACTATTCACGTGTTGGACTATTCACGATATCTGGCACTATTCACCTAAAAAATAAAATTTCTTCTTTTGTCCAAAATATCTATTCGGATACTAGCTTTGATTGTATCCATGTTTTGATCATTCTTGAATTTTACACCACTATGATTATCTTTGAGGTATTGTTGGACATGGATAAAACAAAGTACTCGAATCCTTAATCCTTGTCATTTTGTTTCACTTTGGATTCGCTCTTTAAAAATATTTTCATCATCCTCGGTCTTAAATGATGATATTATTGAATATCTTTGGCCAGTAGTGCAAAGATGAATGATTTCAAGAATATCTTTGGCTGTAGTGCAAAAGATGAATGATTTCTGAAGAATATCTTTGGCACCAGTAGTGCAAAGATGAACAGTGTTTAAATGAACATGACCGATCGATGAATATCTTTGGCCTTTAGTGCAAAGATGAGCAGTGTTGAGATGAACATGACCGATCGATGAATATCTTTGGCTGTAGTGCAAAGATGAATATTTGATTCGGATGCATATTGATTGATGTTACGAGGATAAAATATTGATGATGGACTTTAAATTCATAGATTATAGTAGATTTCATTCTCTACGTAACTCTTCTATGAATTATTATTTCCATTGCGAATATTGATCTGAAACTTGTTGTCTATTGTATTCTATCGATTTTTCCTGTTGAAGACTAACGATAATTTGTTGTATATTATCTTAGTCATAATATTCTTTCTTGGGCTAGTTGAGCTCACCCTTTTCCTTGTTGTTCCATTTTTCTTCTTAGGAGGCGAGAATATAAGCGAGTACAGTCTGGGTATGGAATGAAGGTTTTAGAAAGGATTGTTTAGTAGTCCTCACCATTTTTGCAAAATGATGTATCAATAAATGTGATGAGGATTTATTTGAGTATAGATATTATCTAGAAGATAATATTTGTATTCAAACTCACGATTTTCTTGTTGTAATAATAAAGTTGTAGTTGTTTACGTACCATGTATTTGGCGACTCGTAATGGGTGTTGTGTATACCTATTTTGGGGGCGTCCACAGGTTGGTATCGAGCTTAGGATATGATCTTTGGCGGAGATCGGGAATAGAACTAGGAGGGAGAGACGAGTAAATCCTTCGCTAGTGTGTCCTACCTAAGCTTATTTGTTAGTTGGTCAAGTATATAGGGATATTATGTGATATATTGATTTCCTTAATTAACCCTTATTTTATGACGGTGATTTGAGAATGTCGATCGAGAATATTAACAATGGAGTAAATGAGACCGTGGAGATGCCCGTATCTCACCAACGAGGAGAACGTGCAACAGTGGCAATGTTCCTCCCGTGAACAACACCACCGAAAGCGATGATGATGAGCGAGGGATGTTTAGAAGCTTTTTGCGCTTCATGCAAAAATCGATTTAGAGGAGACTCGTGTTCAAAATACGAGGAGGAAATGATAGCAATTCACGGGTGGTCACAACCAAGCGATTCAAAGAGTTGGGACCACGAGTTAGGGAAAGCCGTATCCGATTAAAGCGAGAGCGTGGGTCAAACAAATTACCAAGATATTCGATGTCTTGGGATGTACGGAGGAACAGAAAGTTCCATTCGCCACCTTTATGTTCCGTGGCGAGGCGATTCTTCGTGGGAATCAGAAGCGTACCCATCCAAATTGCACTCAAAGCGTGTCATGGGAGAGACGTTTGAAAGCAGTTCAATGACAAGTACTTCCACGAAAGTATTCGTCATATGAAGGAAGTGGAGTTTATTAGACTAGAGCGAAATAACATGACGGTGTCCCAAAGACGAGGCGAAGTTCATGAGTTATCGAGTTTGCACCTCATTTGGTGGAGAATGAGGAACGTATGACGCGGATGTTTCGAGAGGTTTGAAACCCGACATACGTCGATATCTCATTTCTCATAAATTTTCTCTCTATTCAGATGTTGTCAGCAGGGGCTCGGTTGTTAGAGCTTAGATAACGAAAACGTTCAACCGAGGGACCATAACCGAGATCATACCGAAGATAGCGGTCATCGAATAACGATAACCAAATGGAGAAAGAAGAATACAGACAAAGCGGTAACCACTCGGTGGTAATCGTGGCCATGAAAATAGAAGAAGCGAGTCGGGAGGAGATTTTAAAAGAGGAGATTCAACAACGACCATGTGAAGACGTCGGCGCCTATAGCAACTAGTTTTAAGGAGGAGAACGACCACCGGTCAGATGTTACAAATGCGGAAAGAGGGACATATCATTAAATCGCCTGAGCAGTTTAAGGTATGCTATATAGTTGTGGAAAGGAAGGACATATCGCTCGAGATTATGCAGATGGCGAAACCTAGTTCGATGGGGACGGTGACTCAAAAGACCGTCCCGAAAAGTCAAAGTTAACGATTCCGGAAGAGCGTTTGTCGTGACCGGTCAAAATGCAAGGAACCCGACGAAGTTAGCACGGGTTAGTCAATTATAAATTCTTGCGAAGTATATACCTTACTAGATATCGGTTCTACCCATTCTTTTATCTCTCTTACTTGCGCTCAACGTTTAAACTTGACTCCGGAGAAATTAGACTTTGACCTATCTGTGGAAACTCCGTTAGGAGAAACTTTCATCACATCCACTGTTTATAAATCTTGTTTGATTCAGGTTGGCACTATCACATTACCTGTTAACCTTATTTCTATAGAGATATTTGTTTTTGATGTGATTTTAAGGTTAACTACTCATCATGCCGAAATTGATTATTTTCGTAAGGTTGTTAGTTTTCATATTCCTAAGCAACATATTATTCGAATTCAAGCAATCAAACCATTGTAGTCAAACATTTTCATATCAAGCCATGAAGTCATTCGTTTATTACGGATGTCAAATTTTCTTAGTCCATGTTATGGATTTGAATAAAGACACGTCAGATTTGAATAATATTCCTGTTGTTATTGATTTTTCCTGACGTATTTTCTGAAGAATTTCTTGGCTTACTCCCAAAGCCTGATATTAAATTTTGTATCGACTTTGAACCCGGTACAAAACTCATTTCTAAAATCTCATATCGAATGGCTCCTATTGAACTTCAGGAGTTAAAAATTCAACTATAGAATTTGGTACCTGAGCCTTTATCTTGTGACTTCCTTTGTGGAATTCACCTAAGCCAAACTCTCTGTAGGGGCGTCATATTAGATGCGATAGTAAATCGATAGGTGTCATTGTGACGTGCTATCCAAGATTGGGATATGAGTCACAGTTGAGAGCAACCTAAGTCAGTAATCGAAATACGTAGCTTTCTAGGCTTAGTTGGTTATTATCGGAGATTCGTTGAAGGATATTCTCGAATCGCTATTCCGTTAACTTAGCTGACTCGAAAAGATACAAAATTCGTATGGAGCGAGGAATGCGAGAAGATTTTCCAAGAGCTCAAGAGGCGACTCATTTCGGCACATATTCTAACCATACCATCTTGGAAAAGCGAACGTGGTAGCTGACGCGTTGAGTAGAAGATCATATCGGAACGAAAAGCGATGATGTCAAGTATACACATAGAGCCAACTTTAATAGAAAAAGTTAAGGTTGCTCAAGCCACCGGCCGGTGAAATGTCGCGAAGAAAGTACAAGAAGGAGCTATTCCTAAGCGAGAATTGATGAAGAAGGAATACTTGAGTCCACTCTAGACTTTGTGTTCCTAACGACTCGATTTGAAGAACAAGATTATGATGGAGGCACACAATACACCATTTGCAATCCATCCAGGGAGTAACAAAATGTATTATGATCTTCAACATACATTTTGGTGGAGCAATATGAAGAGAGAGATTGCAAAGTTTATCTCGATGTGTTTAACTTGCCAACGTGTAAAGGCGGAGCATCTTGTACCTAAAGGTCCGCTGCAACCACTTGAGATTCCTAATGGAAGTGGGAACACATTACCACTCAATTTCATTACTAATCTTCCTGTGGTTTCTCAAGGCATAGATGCGATTTGGGTTATTGTTGATAGATTAACCAAGTCTACTCATTTCTTACCGATCACGAGAGACTTATTCCTTGAACGTCTTTCTCGTATGTACGTAAATGAGATTGTGAGATTGCATGGCATGCCAGTATCCATAGTTTTAGATCGTGACCCAAGATTCACTTCATGATTTTGGGTTAGTTTGTAGAAAGCTATGGACACGAATTTACGATTTAGTTTGGCATACCATCCTCAAACGAATGGGCAATCAGAAAGGACTACTCAAACTCTTGAAGATATATTAAAACTCTGTGTCCTAGATTTCAAAGGAAGTTGGGATAAGTACTTGCCATTGGTGGAATTCTCATACAACAATAGTTATTAAACAAATATAGGCATGGTTCCATTCGAAGCATTATATGGACAAAAATGTCGTTCTCCAATATGTTGGGATGAGGTGGGTGAAGCAACATTGTTGGGACCCGAGTTAGTACGTATGACTAATGATTCGACAACGTATACAAACGACACAAGATCGACAAAAGAGTTATGCGAATCTTCATCGAAAGGACGTGGAATTTAGTGTAGGGGATCATGTATTGTTGCGAGTTGCTCCATTGAAGGGAGTTACAAGATTTGGGAAGAGAGGAAAGCTCAATCCACGATTTATCGGTCCATTTCAAATTCTTGACCGAGTAGGAAATGTAGCCTATAGACTTGCGTTACCTCCGAGTATGTCTCGTGTTCATAATGTGTTTCACATATCCTGCTTAAGTAAATATGTGAAAGACCCGAACCACGTTATTGAGTTAGAACCGGACGAGATAGCCAAGACTTAACGTATGAGGAGGTACCTATCAAGATTTTGGATAGGAAGGAGCATGTCCCTACGCAAAGGTTATACCACAAGTTAAAGTTTTGCGGAGGAATCATGCTATAGAGGAAATGACACGGGAATTGAAAAGCGAAAATGAAAGCGAGGTATCCTCACCTTTTCAAAACACCAGTATCGTACGTCGTCAATTTCGAGGACGAAATTTCATAAGGAGGGAGGTTGTAAGACCTCAAATTTTTAAATAAAAAGGAATTTCCTTTATTTTGAAATAGTAAGGGTTGATTTGATTAATGTGGATAGTTAAGGGTTAAATACATAAATATTTCAAAATAAGCAAGTGGTTATAAAATATTCATTGTTGTTTGGAATATTCGTTTGGTCGTGGAATATTAAATGCTTGTCGGGAATATTAAATGCGGCAAGTAGCGACCATGTGTGGGCCCCATAACGGAAGCGATTGGATGAAGAAAACGACAAATATAAGTTGTTTTTAAATAATTGGCGTAGTTATTGCTTAATTATCTTGTTGGAATACCCGTGGTTAAAACACACTAATACGCGTTGTTGAACAAGAAGCTTTGCAGATTGCACCAATTATTGATTCTTACGTGAAGAAGGCACTACTCAATAATGGTTACAGATAATTCTTCGCTCAAGATTTTTATTGAGTTAATAATTGGCAGTGTTGATATTTTATATTCTTTGTTGTTTCAATAATTGTCATTACACAATTATCTTTCATTATCGAAGCAATAATTCATATTATCTCTAATAATATTATTAGATAACATTATTGGCAATGTCTAGAAAGTTACATCTAAGGAGAGGTTTGTCATCTAATTGCTACCAAGATGAAGAAATTCTTATTGAAAGCCCCTCTTTCCTGAGGACCTGCACGTTGTCAATATTGTGATTACGTAATATTATTTGTGAATAATTAATTATTGATTTATATGATGAGGAAAATATTGATTTTATGTGGATATAGATGGAGAAAATTTTTAAAATGACAATTGTTGAAAATTAATATTTTATCTTTTTCTGATAAAATAATTCATTTAAATATATTATTTTAATAATATATTAACGGTGATATTTTTACAATGAATGTGGGATATATGAGTATATGAGGAGGAAGAGTATTTTTGTGGCATTAAATGTTTAACACATGTTTTGTGTGTTGGTGGACACAATTATTAGATAGAAATTTGATTATAGCACAATAAAAAATCGCCCGTTTGTGGATTTCGGTCGATTTTTGTTTGGAATTTGGAAAAACTTTCTTCTGCAAAGTTGTAGAGAATTGAATTTCCTATAAAAACTCGCGAGATTCGAATTTTCTGATGAAAGGGCTATTTATTATGAATTATTGAAGTTCAAGCTCAGAAATAATTGATTTTTGGGAGTTTAAATTATTTTTGTTAAGAAAAACGTTTTTGTATTTTTTGGACATCATTAACATGTGTGGCTGGTGTTTTGACCAAAAGGTGGGCTAAGGAAAATTTGTATAATTATATTAATATTATATTAAATTTTCTGCTTTGGTGTTCTAAGCATTTTCCTATAAATAGGGTGCTTAGGTTAGAATTGAAAATCACACCAGAAACTGAAGTTTTCTCTCTATTTCTCTCTCGATATTTTGAGCGTATTCTTGTGATATTTTGAGTATACTTTGAGTATTGCTAGACGGTTGCAAGTTCCTTGAAAGACTATATACCTAGATTCTAGTTTAAATCTTGATCTTTCGAGGTAAGGGATATTATTTTTTTGTAATGATATTATTTCTTCAATATCATTATCTTTGAAATGTTGATCTGAAGTTTTATCAAATTTGGAACTTTTTCATGTATGGGGTTACTATTCACGAGTTACTATTCATGAGTTACTATTCACGAGTTACTATTCACGAGTTACTATTCACGAGTTACTATTCACGAGTACTATTCATGAAGCGTGAAGATGTTTTTGTGGAATTTCTATCTTTTGGTGTCGGAGTTACTATTCACGTATACGGCACTATTCACGTATACGGCACTATTCATCAAAAAATAAAATTTCTTCTTTTTGTCCAAAATATCTATTCTGGATACTAGCTTTGATTGTATCCATGTTTTGATCATTCTTGAATTTTACACCACTATGATTATTTTTGAGGTATTGTTGGACATGGATAAAACAAAAGTACGAATCCTTAATCCTTGTCATTTTGTTTCACCGGATTCGTTCTTTAAAAATATTTTCATCATCCTCGGTCTTAAATGATGATATTATTGAATATCTTTGGCACAGAAAGGTAAAGATGAATGATTTCTCAAGAATATCTTTGGCACAGAGTGCAAAGATGAATGATTTCTGAAGAATATCTTTGGCTTTGTAGTGCAAAGATGAACAGTGTTTAAATGAACATGACCGATGATGAATATCTTTGGCCTTTAGTGCAAAGATGAGCAGTGTTTAGAGATGAACATGACCGATCGATGAATATCTTTGGCTCAGTAGTGCAAAGATGAATATTTGATTCCAGATGCATATTGATTGATGTTACAGGGATAAAATATTGATGATGGACTGTTAAATTCATAGATTATAGTAGATTTCATTCTCTACGTAACTCTTCTATGAATTATTATTTCCGCTGCGAATATTGATCTGAAACTTGTTGTCTATTGTATTCTATCAGATTTTTCCCTGTTGAAGACTAACGATAATTTGTTGTATATTATCTTAGTCATAATATTCTTTACTGGGCTAGTTGAGCTCACCCTTTTCCTTGTTGTTCCATTTTTCTTCTCAGGAGGCGAGAATATAGCGAGTACGAGTCGGGGTATGGAATGAAGGTTTTAGAAAGGATTGTTTAGTAGTCCTCACCATTTTTGCAAAATGATGTATCAATAAATGTGATGAGGATTTATTTGAGTATAGATATTATCTAGAAGATAATATTTGTATTCAAACTCACAGTTTTACTGTTGTAATAATAAAGTTGTAGTTGTTTCTGTACCATGTATTTGGCGACTCAGAATGGGTGTTGTGTATACCTATTTTGGGGGCGTCACAATTACAGCATTATATGACCCTCCTGATGTTTCAGGGTCTTGCAGGCTTTATAGAGGGTATGTTGGAGCACTGAATACCGGAGAGGTAGGTTTTCCAGTTTATTATCCATGAGTTGACTCCCACCTCAGAGGAGTATGCACGGTTAACGGTGCTTCCATTAGACAGACCTTGCGCGCGGATGGCCATAAGCGATATGAGCTGGCAGTTTATGACCCTCACCGGTCTATGGCGTAGTGTCATACAGGTTGAGATTACATCCGGCCATGTGATATCCCAGCATTTTCTGATGGATAAATTTGGCTCAAAGGACATATACACATGGCAGTTCGGGGATTTTACCATGCCGGAGGATCAGTGGAGTCTAGCCAGAGTAGACGTATTGTTGATGTGTGTATTGTCATACGTGTACATGCCACGGTATATGAATGTGCTGGACATTAGCGTCATTATGGCAGTGAGAGTTCTTAGGGAGGGTCATACCATTGTGCCGATGATTGTAGCAAAGACATTGAGATCGACCACATATTGAAGCACCTACCTTGCAGGGGTATTTATAGGTAGCTCGGTCATGTTGTACGTGTGGTTTATGTCACACGTGAGACCGATGGGCACCTTCCGACGGCACGGGTATTGTTTTACCAATGAGATAGCCATGTCTTACTCCTTTCAGCCAGCAGAGTATACAAACGCTATGTCTTGGTCGATATTCTTGGCAGGGATCGGAGATCCATTTGGCATCTTGCCATGTACAGGGCTCAATTCACCTTATAGCCTCATTACTCATGCACCCGGCATGGATTATCTCCCTCTGGTTGGTTTGAGGAGCATGATAACTTACCACCCACTGGCTGTCATGTCACAGTTTGACCAGTTTTAGGATGTACATCCTTTTGAGGGGGCATTGAGTCAGCACTTGGCTTCCCGCCACTTGTCAGCAGAGAACATATCCAAGGTGTATGACTGTTGAGATCAGCACAAGCTAGTTGAGTTTTCTGTTAGCCATCCGGGCTATTCGACAGAGAATTCTGCATGGATGGAGATAGAGACAACATCGGCTAAGTTAGTATCCACAGTGTCGGGGATTGATTCTGATGATGGGGAGCCCATAGAGGACATTGATGTTCCCATTGAGGATGAGTTATTCACTAGGTTGCCAGCAGCTCTTGTAGATTCTCCCAGTACGAGTGCTACTGTGATCTAGCATTCAGCATAATATTTATAGCAGAGTCTTCATCTGATAACTTTTGAGAGAGATCAGGCTAGGGCCTTGATGTTGACAGCTCTTGATGGAAGAGATGTCGCTCTATTGGAGAGAGAGAAGGCTGTAGCTTATAGAGACACCGCTATTGCTAAGCGGGATGAGGCCAGATCATCCAGAGATGCATTTATTATTGAGAGGGATGCTGCCATATTTGCTCGGGATGTAGTCATTACGGATAGTACTATAGTGAGATCCCTTACTACTGGCATGATTGCCGATATGAGTGCATATATTGATGACCATCATGCCACCATGAAGTTGGTTGTGGATCTATTAGCTTGTGTAGATACCCTTGGGCAGGAGCTTGCAGCGTTGCCTCCTTCTTTGGAGAGAGATGCCATGTTGGACTTGATAGCTCATATATCCACGGGGTTGTAGATAGGCTTGTATTTTCCTGCACAGACTACCTTAGCCATTTTGTCATGTACAACACATATTGTATATATCAAATAGTATTATATATGGTAGGAAAATATATTTTGATTCACTTCACTTTTAGTTATGCCTTGATACTTGCTTGATATTTGCCTATTTCTTCAGGGCTTGTGATCTGGATGTATTCTGATCTCATCCTTGATGGGTGGACATTGAGATATCGCAGGATCTTTCAGAATGAATTGTTGACCTGTGTGTATCCCTACCCTCTTTAGTGTCTTGGGACTGGTTTCTGTATGTAGATGTAGAGAGGATTAAGACTTTTCCTCTCTGAGATTCACCGCACCACAGATGGTTATCAGTACTCCTATTAAAGTGGAGATCCCAAATAGTTCCATCTCTTATGGATTGGTGTTGTTCTTTGAGGAATCAATCTGCAACTTAGATGGTCGCCAACTCTCCCATTTATGGGGAGGTTGTGTAGCTCCATCCCTTTGGTCCAAGCCAGGTGAAATGTGGTGGATTGAAGGATGATCCCAGTACCATTGACAAGTTTTTGTATTTTAGTAGGGGGTTAGACCGAACCATAAATGAATTCCTACGTACTCCTATTGAAGAGGAGATCAGGTCTGCATAGTTTGAACCTAGTGTAAGAGGTTCAACGTTGTATGTGAAGGGATAGAAAGTGTAGAAATGTTTTTATGATTTTTGTTTGTATAGAAGGGTATAGAAATATTTTTGTTATTTTTTATTTATTGCGACTAGGCCATATAAATTGATTACCCAGGTATTGGGGAGATCAGGTCGATGTAGTTCTCCTCATGTTCAGGATGATTTGCAGCCAAAAAAGTTTGATCCCATGTTCAGGACAAACTGCAGGGGAAATGTTTGATCCCATGTTCAGAACAAATTGCAGGTGTGAAAAGTCTTATCCGTAGTGGGACAAAACTGCGGGTGTGAAAGGTTCAATCCCTGGTGGGATAACCTGAAAGGTTTGAAACGAAGTTGAGTGAAAGATCTGATGATCTAAAAACCAGGCTGCTGGCTTAAAGAGTGTGTTTCCCTAATGGGGCAAATGGGTATGAAGAAAGGTTGTGTGTAGTAAGGGTTAAAAAACCTGAAATAACTGGGGATTTGGTGATCACAAACCAGGATGTTTGCTTGATGGTAACTTCAGACATAGTACCGTTTCACAGTGTCTGAGTTGATGAGCTGTGAAAATTCATCGCTATCCATTTCCTGTAATCTGAGAGCATCTCATGTCAATACCTCCTTAACAATAAACGAGCCTTCCAAGTTTAGAGTGAATTTTCCCTTAGACTGATCTTGGTGGTCAATGATCTTCTTCAAAACCAAGTCATATTATTTAAACTACCAGTAGCGGACTTTTTTCGTGTTAGGGATCTGGCGATCCTTTGTTGGTATAATGACCATGGAAGATAGCATCACTTAGCCTTTCGCCTCTATTAGAGACAATTGGTGATACTTGTCTTGTAACCATTGGTCTTCATCCAGTTGAGCGTCTATCAACACTCTGAGGGATTCCATTTCCACCTCTATGGGGAGCACTTCTTCCATCCTATAGGTTAATGAATAGGGGGTTGCCCCAGTGGAAGTACGCATTAAAGTTCTGTAGGATAATAGAGTCAGAGGTAAGAGGTTAGGCCATCCTTTGTGATTGGCAAACATCTTTTGCATGATCTTCTTGATGTTCTTATTAGTTTCTTCAACAGTGTCATTCATCTTTGGACAATAGATGATGGAGTTAAGGTGTTTAATGTGGAATTTACTGCACAATTTCTCCATCATTTTGTTGTTGAGGTTCTTAGCATTATCTGACATAATCACCTCTGGTTGTCCATATCAACAAATGACATTGTTTTTGATGAAAGCAATGATGACTTCTTTGGTAACCTTGGGGAAAGAGGCTGCTTCTACCCATTTGGTGAAGCAGTCGATCATGGTGATGATAAACCAATGCCTATTACTGGCTTTTGGCTCGATGGGCCCGATCACGTCCATTCCCCACATTAAGAAGGGCTAAGGTGAACTCATGTTGTGGAGCTCCCTTAGAGGGGCATGGATAGAATTCCAATGAATTTGGCATTGGTAGCATCTCTTGACATGGTCATCACAGACAGCCTTAAGCGAGAGCCAGTAATTCCTTGTTCTGAGGATCTTTTTAACAAGTAGAGGGCCGCTCATGTGTGGCCGACATACTCCACAATAGATTTCATCCATGAGCCTCTGAGCTTGGTCCTTGTTCATACATCTAAGAGACCTAGTCCTGCATCTCTTTTGTAGAGTGCATCTCCGCTCAGGTAGAATTTCATAGCTAATCGATGGATCCGCCTTCTTTCAGTCAGGCTCGCCTCAGCGGTTGTAGATCCATCTCTCAAGTACTCCTTGATGTGCTGATACCAAGGGTGTTGGATGGAAAGTAGCTCATCCGATACTTCTCCAATGTAATTCCCATAGGCTGGAGCCTTTTGTAGGGCAAATGGGATGCTTGGCATGTTTTCCTTGTCAGGTATATTGATCAAGGAGGCCAAAGTTGCTAGCGCTTCTTCAAAATCATTCCTATTCCAAGGAATATGGAGGAAGGTTATTTCCTCGAACTCAGTAGCCATCTCAGAAACTTTGCCAATGGTAAGGAAGCAAATGTAGCCCTTTAGTGTGATAGATTCATGTGGTTTGTCGATTACCAATTCTAAATCCCCAAAGACGATTAACTTGCCTTTGATACTCATTGATTGGGCAAGGTTGAGTCCCATGATACAACCTTCATACTCAGTTCTGTTGTTGGTGCTGACAAACTGTAATTTGACGGCGACGGGATACTACTCCCCCGTACCGGATACTAGAACTGCTCCAGCTCTAGAACCTTCCATATTAACAGCTCCATCAAAATACATTTTTTATAATTGGTGTGTATCGTACTGATGGTGTTGTTGCACTGTCATTAACCCTTCATCGGGGAAGTATGTTTCCAGGGGTTTGAAATCCCCTGAAGGTGCAGCGACCAGTTGATCTACAATTCCTTGACCTTTAATGGACTTTTGCGTCATGTAGACAATGTCAAATTTTTATAGGATCAACAGCCATCTAGACAGCCAATAATTTAACATGGGTTTACTGAACACGTATTTGAGAGGATTCACGCAGGATATGAGATGGGTTGTGTGACCATGGAGGTAATGTTATAACCTCATGGAAGCCCATGCTAAAGCACAACAAGTCTTCTTAATCAGAGTGTACTTGTATTCACTGCTGCTGAATCTTTTGCTGAGCTAGTAGATAGCTCGTTCTTGGCCTCTATCATCTTTTTGTCCCTGCATGCAGCCCATGGCATTGTCATTAATGGACAGATACAAGAATAGGGGAACATCATCCCTGGGTGGTACCAAAATAAGAGCTTTGACCAGCTGCTCTTTGATTGTAAGAAAGGCTTTTTGACACTCATCGTTCCATTTCATGGAGGAGTACTTCCTTAACAACTTGAAGATAGGCTCACAGTTGATGTGAGTTAGGAAATGAACCTGTTGATGAAGTTGATTCTTCCCAAAAATCCTCGTATTTCCTTCTCTATCTAAGGAATGGGAATTTCCATGATGGACTGGATTTTGGTGGGATCCAGCTCAGTCCCTTTATTGCTGATTAGGAATCCTAGCAACTTGCCTGATTTAACGCAAAAGGCGAACTTGGTTGGATTCAACTTCAAGTTGTACTTACGCAACCTATTGAAGAGCTTTTCGAGATGGTCTATGTAGTCTTCTTCCCTTCGAGATTTGACAATGATGTCATCCACATAGATCTCTATCTCTTT
Organism: Panax quinquefolius; assembly: GCA_020205615.1. Classification (NCBI taxonomy): domain Eukaryota; kingdom Viridiplantae; phylum Streptophyta; class Magnoliopsida; order Apiales; family Araliaceae; genus Panax; species Panax quinquefolius. The sequence continues at coordinate 252,263 of JAINUW010000399.1, read as the reverse complement.
GTGCATTAAGTCATGGAAAAGAGCCATGATGGCCCGCTGGTAGGAAGCTTCGACATTGATGAGGCCGAATAACAACCGTCTATAGCAAAAGGTTCCCCAAGGTGTGATGAATGCAGTATTTTCACGATCCTCTTCAGCAACCATAATTTCATGGTACCGAGCAAAGTAGTTAGCAAATTAGTACAAGGCATATTGAGCAGTATTGTCAATGAGTATGTTGATAAATGGCATGGGAAAGCTGTCTTTAAGGCAAGCTTTATTCAGATCCCGGTAATCCACGCAAACTCGCACCTTTCCTCCCAGTTTAAGCACGAGGACTATGTTGGATAGCCATTCAGGATATGTGGACACCATGATGATGTCGGCTTGAAATTGTTTTACAATTTCGTCCTTAACCTTTAAACTCCACTTAGGTTTTAATCACCTGAGCTTCTGCCTGACTAACTTGAATCCCTCTTTAATGGTATGGTGATGGAGGATGATATAAGTGGACAAACTCACCATGTCTTCGTGAGACCATGCAAACACATCCTGGAATTTGGTTAATAGCGCAACCATGTTATTCCTTTGGTTTGGAGTGAGGTTCGCACCGATCTGGATTAGCTTATGGTTTTCTAAGGTTCCGAGGTTAAATGAGGTGGTTTGATCAAGATTTGGTTAGGGTTTATCCTCGACCCATTCCTTGATCTCGTGAGGTATCTCAGTGTCCTCTTGTATTTCCATCAAGTCTGAGTTCAACTTTTCATCAAAGTTACAGTCCTTTTGGAGAAAAGGCACCTTATCATCAAGTATAGGCACATCTAAGTTCAGAGTCCTGAAATAAAATATGCTTTCACTTAACATATGAAACTGTTCAATCATACAAAGTGTTAGCATGTACTGACAAAATAACTTCTAATACTGTACAGTAAAAGTAAGTAGTTAAAGCTATGTACAGGGCAGAGGGAGTTTCTGCCCTTTTTACCCTTGTCGACAAATGCAAAGAGTGCTGCTCCAATTGTCAAGGGTGAACTCCTGATGGAAGGCAGTGATGAAGTGGCTGTCATCGTCCTCATTTTCCCGAATAATGGCCATAATGTCGGGATAATCATCGTCTGGAGTGTATCTATTTTTGTGCTCATCATGGAAAATGATGCGTAAGTGAGACAAACTCATGCCGATGTCTTGTTTACATCTCCGTTCCTTTTCTTCCACTTTGGGATTAGGAATCAGGACCTCTTTAGCTTTAACTGGTATCGGTTTGGGAAATATCATAGCCATAACATGGGCAGGAACCTTTACCAGAGATCGTACAAGCTCAGGATTTGTATGTGGAGATAATTGCTGTATGGCTGAAGATGAAGGAATCTGTTTGTGCTTGTGAGGTTTCCTGTGACTGGAGCTAGCAGAATAGCCTAATCCAGCTGTCTCTATTTGACTGGGAAATTGAATTGGGCGCTTAATGCCCTGATGATCTTTGCCCAACCCTTGTCCAGGTTAATGACCCAATGACATCATCTCTTGAGTGGCCGACATTACCTTGGCAGAAATCTTGGGTGTGAGAGGTGGCACCCCAATGGGATGGTAATGAGTGTTGCTCACCTCCAGGGCATGGAAACTAATCGGCTCAACTTCTGCATTGAAGTTGATGAGTGGTATGTCACCTTGTTCAAGACATTCTAGCTCAGCATTAACAGTAATTAGGCTATTGTTGATAATGTACTTAAGTTGCTGATGAAGGGTGGAAGGGACGGCTCCAGCCATATGAATCCACGGTCTTCCCAAAAACAAGTTGTATCATGTGGCAATTTTGAGCAAATGAGATACACTGAATGTATGTGGACCAATCTCCACAGGTAGTTCAATTTTCCCAATAGCATTTTGTCGGGATCCATCAAAAGCTTTGATAACCGTATGGCTGCTTTTGATCCTCTTGGGATTGATATTCTTCTTCTCCAAGGTAGCATAAGGGCAGATATTCAAAGATGATCCACCATCTATCAAAACTCCTCCCACCATGTATCCGGAGGATAGAACCGCTATGTGCAACGGCTTGCAATGACTAGTCCCTTAGGGAGGTATGTCGTCATCAATGAAAGATATCACATTGTTGTTAAAAATGTTATCAACCTGATGATGGAATTTTTCAACATCCACTAATTTCGGTAAATGGGCTTCTTCCAAGACCCTTAGCAAGATCTTCCCATGATTTTCGGAAGAGAAAACCAAGTCCAGTATGAAAATTTTTTGTGGTGCTTCTCTGAAGCTTAAAACCACCTTGTCTTCATTATGGCCCATAGTACGGAGGAACTCTTCAATCCTCTCAATGGGAACTTTCCCTTTTGATTTGATGGTAGGCTTCATCACCCGGTGGGGAAGATACAATGGATTCTCGTTCGACACTGCAGCAGTTGTGTGTGATGTAGATCCTTCAGCCTCTTTATAATTCCATGGTACTTTTTGTAGGCTAACAACATGATACTGTGTTCTGTATGGCAAGAAGATTGGCTCTGGTGCATCCACTTTTAAAGGATTGTCAACACCCTTGAGTTGAATTATTTGTATTGTGAGTGGTCTGGTAGCCAAATCATCCTCAACAGATATGACTGCTACGATGTCCTTCCATTTTATAGGACATGTGTTTCCGCTCTCGAATAATAAAGTGTCGTCATCTTCCATCTACAGGACACCACTGTCAATTAAATTCTGAATGAGGTGGCGGAGTGCCCATCATTCTTCTGTGCTATGACCGCGAGAATGGGAGTGATACTGACATACTCCATTAGAATTGAACCATCTTGAACGAGGATTGATTGGAGGTAGAAGGGATGTAATTTTTCCTTCATTGATCAGCATCTGAAAAATCTCCTCCATAGGTTGGCCCAGGTATGTAAATTCCCTCTTATTAGGAAAATCCCGACGGGCTTTGGTACTTTCTCTTTTTGCAACTTTATCTTCCAGTGTTTCACTTTCTGAAGGCAATGATGGAGTATTCATAACAAAAGGAAGGAGACTAGCATGCTCCTGACTGACTAATTTGCGTGTGACTTGGTGCTGATGGATCACCAGTTCTGCCAATTGCTCTAGTTGCTTACAAAGAGCTTTCATCTTTCGTTCCATCACAAACTAGAACTGTGCGTAATCCCATTTGTCAGCACCATCCTTGCTGGTCTGGGAAGATTCTCCACCATAATTGGAACTCTGTCCATTGCTCTAATTAATCATATTAGCCTCTTCTTCTTTGTGTTGAAGAATAGGGTTATCTTGCACATGAGGTTTATCGGGTTTAGTCACCACGATCTCCCCGTTGTCGATTAAATCCTGGATCTTGTGTTTCAAGGCCCAGCATTCCTGAGTATCATGTCCTGGAGCTCCAGCATGATAGGCACATTTTCGGGTAGGATTGAAACCCTTCCCATTCGGGTTGGCTAGTGGAAGAAGATGTGTAATTTTCTTCTGAGTAGCAGAAGAGTGAGAACATTCTCGAGTGAATCCCCTAGGGGTGTGAACACTCAGTTGCATCCGACTTCTCTACCTTTTGGTAATGTAGGGTTGGAAGACTGTGCTTGAAAAAGGAGATTAGTTTCTCCTTTGGATAGGCATATTTTGACTGCCTTTCTGACCTTGTAGTATCAAGGAAAAGTCTTCCTCTTTCTTCTTATAGACCATCCGGGGGTTGTTTCCATAAGTTCCGGACTGGATGTGCTCAGTAACAGCTTTTAGAGTGGCTAGGTCTTGGATCTTTCCTGACTTCAATCATATCTCAGCCATCTTTCCATGTTTAATCATTTCAGAAAATGGCTTGCCAATGCTAGCTAAGACTGTGACGCCCCCAAAATTAGGTATACGTCACCCATCTTGGGTTGCCACTTACATGGTACATAAATTCAAATACAACTTACTAACATAAGCGTGCCGTACAATACGACATAAACTGTGAGTTTGAATACAAATATTGTCTACTAGATATTATACAAACTCAAAAGGAGTCCTCATTACAACTATTATCACACTATTTCACAGAATAGTGAGGACTACTAATGCTATCCTTTGGACCATTACTCCGCTTCCCGACTCGTCCCAAATATGTTCTCATTTCACGAAGAACAACGGTGAAAAAAAGGGTGAGCTCAACTAGCCCAATGAAAATATTATGACTAAGATAATGCAGAATAAATTATCATTAGCCTTCAACAGTGTTAAACTGATAAAATACAATAGATAACCAGTTTAACAGCAGCGGAATATGGAATCCATTAAAAGAGTCAATTAGAGAATAAAATCTACTATCTTTTATGTTTTAAAAGGTTTTCATCAATTTTTATCGCTGAGACTCAGCTTAATAAATAAACCACCACATCTAATCATCCCTGTACCACGGTCAATGATTTTCATCAAATTATCAATGGTCATGACTATACCGAATCACCCCCGGTCATAATCATACCAAAACTATCCATCAACGCATTACGAATACCGAGGACTTTTATCACATCATTTATAACAAGCCATGATTATACCGAATGATCCACGTCATAATCATACTAAGTTCATCTATGCACGTAAGCCAAAGATAACATAATATATCATGAGGATGATGACAATGACATAATAATTCAATAAAACAAGTTCAAGAAATATTTTATCCGAGAATTAGTAACGTCCAAATTGTCAACAAGATCTTTGTTTTTGTAGAGTAAAATTCAAGAATGATTAGAAGAATATTTCCATGAAAAGATATTTGGATGAAACGTAAATATCAAGGATATTCTACTAATTCCATGGAGTATAGAAGTTAAAGTTTTAACCAACCGGTATAATAAAGAATGGAATAACAAAAGAAATCACCATGCATGCGGTATTGCATGACAAAAGTTATTCCAATGTAATAATAATAACGGAACGGTCGGTGAAATTCACAAACGGGGATGATCCAACGTAATAATAAATGTTTGAATAATAAACAATGGAACCGTGTCCTGTAAAACACACGAGCGTGATATTCCAACGAGAATAATAAATGCGGAATAATAAACAATGGAACCAGTCAATTGTAAAACACACGACATGGATATTCCAAATGTAATAATAAAGAATGGAATAATGAAAGAAGATCACCAAGTATAGGGGATTCAGCAGATATCAAAGTTATTCCAACGAGAATAAATAAGGATGGAATAACATAAGGATTTCACCAAGTATAGGTATGCCGCATATACGAGGTTATGTATAGGGTATACCACTTTTACAAAAGTTATTCAGCAATGAATAATAATGAATGGAATAACGAGAGGTTCTCTTCATGAATAAGAAAGAATAACACCCCTTACGAATTTGACAAATAATATTCCCTACCTTAGAAGAACCTAATATTGGAAAAGTGAAGTAGCGAATACTTTTCTTCTTTCTCTCTATAGTTTCTCTCTCTAGAGTTTCAATGAATTAAGTAAGAAAATAATGAAGGAATGAGCTTCTATTTATAGGAAAATAGAATGCATAGTAATTAATCCATGAACGGTCCAGATTGATTTACTTTAATCGACAAATCCATATTTAAAGTAAAATCTTTTAAATAAAATATCATATATTCTATTTATATAAAAACATTTTACTATGCAAACACTATGCAACACTATGCAAAATACTATGCAAAACACTATATGCAACACTATGCATAATAAAATATAATATATTATATTTATAGAATAACTTTAATAAAGTATTCTATTTTATATAAAAGATGTTTCGCTTTTATTACGTTAATAATACTGAATAAAACAAAACGTCATTATCGCTATAATAATTCATATTATTAATCGACAATAATGGAATCAAACCGAGTGACTTCTCACATAAGCATTAATAATCAATACCGTGTATTACTATGCAACCACACGACATTCTTTGTACTTTTACTACCGAGTAGTTCAACAAGATCCACGGTAAAACTTCCGCGCCGTTATTTCAATAAAATATTTTTGTCGTTTTCTCAATCCGACAATAATTCTGTTGTGGGGTCCACCAATGATTGAGCCGTTGTACGAATATTCCCTGCTAAACCAAATATTCCCCAACCAATCGAATATAATATAACCACTTGCATACTTTGCAAAATTTATAAATACTACCCACAACTATAATATTATCTCAAATTCACACCATAATATTAAAAATTATTTCGACAAAATTTAAATCTTTATTGATAAAATCGGGGTCTCACAATCTCCCCTCCTTATGGAATTTAAGCCCTCGAAATTAGGTGCGATACACAGTATGATAAAGAGATGAGGATACCTTGAATACCTTTATCGTTAAAAATATTAAATTCATCTTCGCAATCCTACGAAAGATATTCATTAACAAATCATCTTTTTGCACTACTGAGCCAAAGATATACAATCAGAAAACCAATAATGCCGAGGCCAGCGACTTAATAGTATTACGACCACGAATTATCTATGCACCACTAGCTAAGGATATTCGTGTTTTTTCAATCTGATCGTGATTATCTACCGAATAATCCTTGGTCATAATCATACCAAGTCTATCAATGCACTACTGACCAAAGATGACTTTTACCACATCCATGAATTAATATTTCATTCTTTGAGACTCATTTCGATAATTAATTCATATCATCGAATCATCCACCGCACTGAGGCGCCAAGGATATTCATTAGTATCACGACCACGAATTATCCATGCACTACGACCAAAGATAATCGTGTATACATTAGTATCACGACCACAAATTATCCATGCACTACGGCCAAAGATAATCGTGTATTTATTAGTATCACGACCACAAATTATCCATGCACTACGGCCAAAGATAATGAGCGGGTGAACATCCTATGAAACAATCTACAATCAACCCAGCGTTAGTGCAATTTGTGGGTAGCTACAATAGAATTCCACAGAATATGTATCAGAATGCATACAATTCGGGGAATAGGAATCATCCTAATTTTTCATGGAGCAACAATCAGAATCAGAAAGCTCCACGACAAACTTATCCCCTAGGATTTCAGAATCAACATCAACAACCAGCTCAACATCAAGAGAAAAAAACAGATTTAAAAGAGTTGTTGTTAAAGTATAGAACAAGTAATGAGGCAATTATGAAATTACAGGTTATAGCCATTAAGAACCTAGAGAATCAGATGGGACAACTTGCATTAGCATTGAATAATAGACCTCAAGGGACTCTACCAAGTCACACCAAAAGAAATCCGAAGGGAAATCATGAGCAGTGTCAGGCAATCACTTTAAGAAGCGAAAAACATCTAGATAGGGAAATTGTAGAAAATTCAGTTATAAAGGATGATAAGGTTAATGAGAACAAAGTGGCTGAAGAAAAACAGGGTGAGGAAAAGAATGTTGAATAGACAAAGTCAGATGATAAGCCAGTTGTTTATCTTCCACAGCCATTTCAGCAGAGAGTTCAAAAATAGAAATTAGACAAACAATTCGCGAAATTTTTAGAAGTTCTTAAGAAACTTCAAATTAACATCCCTTTTGCAGAAGCCCTAGAGCAGATGCCAAGTTATTCTAAATTTATGAAGAGTCTTTTGTCTAGGAAAAAGAAGTTGGAAGATTTTGAAACCGTGGCACTAATAGAGGAGTGCAAAGTCTTAGTTTCTGATGAAAGTTACCACCAAAGTTGAAAGATCCAGGGAGTTTTACCATTTCGTGCACAATTGGGAATATGGCATTCAACAAGTGTTTATGTGATCTGAGGGCAAGTGTGAACCTCCTACCATTATCAGTTTATACAGAATTGGGTTTGGTAGCTCCAAAGCCTACAAACATATCGTTGCAATTGGCAGATAGGTCAGTCACATACCCAAGAGGCGTTATAGAGGATATTTTGGTCAAGGTAGACAAATTCATATTTCCCGTGGACTTCATAATTCTGGATTTTGAGGAAGATAAAAACATCCTATTTATCTTAGGGAGACAATTCTTGGCTACTGGTAGGATGATCATCGACGTGCAAAATGGTAAACTAACTATGAGGGTCCAAGATCTGGAAGTAAAGTTCAACGTATTCAAAGCCATGAAGTTCCCTACAGATGAAGAGGAGTGTTTCAGGCTGGATGTCATTGATCAGATAATCAATGAAGACATGGTTAAAAGTTTGACTAATGATCCATTGGAAACTACATTACTGGGGGATGAAGATTTGGATGATCCGGAGTTTGTGGATTACTTGAAAATGTTAGATTCTTTGCCACGAGTTAGTAGATTCAAAGAACCCTTTGAACCATTATAAATGGAGGAAAGAGCCACAACAAGGATGAAACCCTCTTTGTAGGAGCCACCTATACTCGAGCGTAAGCCACTCCCTAAACACCTCAGGTATGCATATTTAGGCAATTCTAATACTTTACATGTTATTATTTCTGCTGCGCTTAATGAATTACAGGAAAATAAGTTGCTGAGAGTTCTTAGAGAACACAAATCGGCTATAGGATGGACAATTACAGATATCAAAGGAATCATGCCCATCCTTTTTCATGCACAAAATTTTTATGGAAGAGGATGCAAAGCCAACAGTGGAGCTACAAAGACGGCTCAACCCAATCATGAAAGAAGTAATGAAGAAAGAAATCCTGAAATGGTTGGATGCAAGAATCATCTACCCGATTTTAGACAGTAAGTGGGTCAGTCCGGTTAAATGTGTGCCAAAAAAGGGAAGAATGACCGTGGTACAAAATGAGGACAATAAGCTAATTCCGATGAAGACAGTGACTGATTGGAGGGTTTGCATTGACTACAGGAAGTTGAATAAGGCAACCTATAAAGACCACTTTCCCTTGGCTTTTATCAATCAGATGTTGGACAGATTGGCGGGCCACGAATTTTACTGCTTACTGGATGGGTATTCGGGATATAATCAGATAGTTATTGCTCCCAAACATCAAGAAAAGACTACTTTCACGTGCCTATACGACACATTCACATTCATGAAAATGTCATTTGACTTGTGTAATGCACCCACAACTTTCTAATGGTGTATGATGGCCATTTTCTCAGACATGGTGGAGAAAAATGTGGAAGTCTTCATGGATGACTTTTCTGTCTATGGAAATGGTTTTGATGCTTGTCTAGAGAATTTGGTGATGGTCCTAAAGCGATCCATAGAGATAAATTTGGTACTTAACTAGGAAAAGTGCCACTTTATGGTTGATGAAGGAATAATTTTGGGGCACAAGGTTTCAGCAAGAGGGTTAGAGGTTGATAGAGCAAAGCTATAAACAATGAAAACCTTCCACCGCTAACTTCAGTAAAGGGAATCCGTAGCTTTCTTGGACATGCCGAGTTCTATAGGAGATTTATAAAAGAATTCTCTAAGATTGCAAAACCCTTGTGCAGTCTCTTAGAGAAAGATTTAGTTTTCAAATTTGACGAGGAGTGTAAGTTAGCATTTGAGTTATTGAAGAAAATTTAACTACAACACCAGTTATTGTCGCACCGGATTAGAATAAGCCTTTTGAGTTAATGTGCAATGCAAGAGACTATGCAATAGGGGTTGTATTGGGTCAACGCCGAGAGAAGACATTCCATGCCATATATTATGCAAGTAAAACACTTACGGAGACCCAAATAAATTACACAACTACGGAAAAGAAATTACTTGCAGTAGTATATGCCTTTGATAAATTCTGGGCATATTTGATCGGCACAAAAGTTGTGGTTTATACGGATCACTCGAAAATTCGATATTTAATTTCGAAGAAAGATGCTAAGCCATGACTTATCAGGTGGATACTTCTTCTACAAGAATTTGATTTGGAAATAAAAGATAGAAAGGGTACGGAGAATCAAGTTGCAAATCATTTATCGAGGTTGGAAAATGAGGGTAAAAATAAAGAGGACAAGTGTGTTATCAATGAGTCATTTTCGGATGAGCAACTATTGGAGTCAACGCAAAATTTCCTTGGTATACGGATTTTGTCAATTATTTGGTGAGCAACATCCTTCCAACTAATTTTACACGACAACAAAAGAAAAAGTTCCTATACGACGTCAAGTGGTATATGTGACGCCCCCAAAATTAGGTATACGTCACCCATCTTGGGTCGCCACTTACATGGTACATAAACTCAAAAGGAGTCCACATTACATTTATTGTCACACTATTTAACAGAATAGTGAGGACTACTAATGCTATCTTCAGGACCATCACTCGTTTCCCACTCGTCCCAAATATATATTCTCATTTCTGAAGAGAACGGTGAAAGAAAGGGTGAGCTCAACTAGCCCAAGAAGAAATATTATGACTAAGATAATGTAGAATAAATTATCAATAGTCTTCAACAATGTTAAACCGATAAAATACAATAGACAACCGGGGTTTAATCTGCGATGAAATATGCAATCCATTAAAAGAGTCAAGTAGAAAATAAAGTCTACTATCTTTTAGGTTTTAAAAGGTTTTCATCAATTTTATCACTAAGACTCGCTTTAATAAATAAACCACAATATCTAATCATCCATGTACCACGGTCAAGGATTTTCATCAAATTATCAATGGTCATGACTATACCAAATCACCCCGGTCATAATCATACCAAAAACTATCCATCATCGCATTACATGAATGCCACCGAGGACTTTTGTCACATCATTTATAACAAGCCATGATTATACCGAATGATCCTCGGGTCATAATCAAACTAAGTTCATCTATGTACGTAAGCCAAAGATAACATAATATAACATGAGGATGATGATAATGACATAATAATTCAATAAAACAAGTTCAAGAATTATTTTATCCGGGAATTATTAACGTCCCAATTTGTCAACAAGATCTTTATTTTGTAGAGTAAAATTCAAGAATGATCGGAAGAATATTTCCATGAAAAGATCTTTGGATGAAACGCAAATATCAAGAATATTCTACTAATTTCATGGAGTATAGAAGTCAAAGTTTTAACCAACCGGGTATAATAAAGAATGGAATAATAAAGGAAATCACCATGCATTCTAAGATTGCGATGTAGACAGTTATTCCAATGAATAATAATAACGGAACCAAAGTCGTGAAATTCACATCGACGGGATGTTCCAATAGAATAATAAAGATGGAACCAGATCCGGGTGTAAAACACACGATAGGATATTCCAACAGAATGATAAAGACGGAACCAGTCCGGTGTAAAACACACAAAGTGGGATGTTTCAATGAATAATAATAAAAATGAGAACTAGGTCCTGTAAAACACGTGATGCATGGATGTTCCAATGTAATAATAGAAGAATGTCACCAAGTATAGGGTAAACCACGATATCTGATTATGTATAGGGTATGTCACGTATATCTGAGTTATTCCAACGTAATAATAAAGAATGGAATAACAGAGGATTTCACCAAGTATAGGGTATGCCATGATACAGTTATTCCAATGAATAATAAAGAATGGAATAACGAAGTTCTCTTCATGAATAAGAAAGAATAACATCCCTTACGGGTATAACAAATAATACCCTTTCAGTAAAAAGACACTTTGGATATCAAAGTAGTGAAGTACCGTATCACTCTTCTTCTTTCTCTCTATAGATTTTCTCTCTAGCTTCTCTCTATAATTTCTCTCTCTAGTTTCAAAGTGAATTAAGTAAGAAAATAATTAAGGAATGAACTTCTATTTATAGGAAAATAGAATGCATAGTAATTAATCTATGAACGGTCCGTATTGATTTACTTTAATCGACGGTCCATATTTAAAGCAAAATCTTTTAAATAAAATATAATATATTCTATTTATATAAAAAACATTTTACTATGCAAATACTATGCAACACTATGCAAAATACTATGCAAAAAACACTATGCAACACTATGCATAATAAAATATAATATATTCTATTTATAGAATAATTTTAATAAAGTATTCATTTTATATAAAAAGATGTTTCATTTTATTACGTTAATCATACGAATAAAACAAAACGTCATTATCGCTATAATAATTCATATTATTAATCGACAATAATGGAATCAAACCGAGTGACTTCATATAAGCATCGATAATCAATACGTGTGTTGCTACTATGCAACCACACGTATTCTTGTACTTTACTACTGAGTAGTTCAACAAAGATGTCGATGGTAAAACTTCCGCCGTTATTTCCATAAAATATTTTTGTCGTTTTCTCAATTCGACAATAATTCTTTTAATGGGTCCACCAATGATTGAGTAGTTATGCGAATATTCCCCGCTAAACCTAATATTCCCCACCAATCGAATATAATATAACCACTTGCATACTTTGCAAAATTTATAAATACTACCCATAACTATAATATTATCTCAAATTCACACCATAATATTAAAAAAATTATTTCGACAAAATTTAAATCTTTATTGATAAAATCTGGGGGTCTCACAAGATATATGGGATGAGCCATACCTATTTAAGCGGTCTTGTTGACAAGATGATTAGAAGTTTTATGCCTATATAGCGAAGTGAAGAACATATTGCATGAATATCATTCATCTCTGCATCACAGGGGACATTATGGAAGTAAAAGAACGGTGAAAAAGTGCTTCAAGCCGAGTTCTATTAGCCTACATTATTTAAGGATGCCCACACTGTTCGTTAAAAAGTCGTGATAGATGTCAAAGGGGGGGTAACATATCGAAAAGGAATGAGATGTCGCTACAAACTATCTTAGAAGTTGAAATTTTTGATGTATGGGGCATGGATTTTATGGGGCCATTTCCTTCCTTCTTCAATAATCAGTACATCTTGCTTGCGATTGACTATGTATCGAAATGGGTTGAAGCCACAACACTCCCAACTAACGATGCCAAAGTGGTTCTCAAGTTATTGCACAAGAATATTTTTACACGATTTGGCACGCCAAAAGCTATTATAATTGATGAGGGTAGTCATATCTGCAACAGATCATTCGCAGCTCTTTTGGCAAAATATGGGGTCAACCATAATGTAGCTATGACATTTCATCCCCAAACAAGCGGGCAAGCTGAAGTTTTACACAGGGAGGTGAAGAGAATCTTAAAGAAGGTAGTAAACCCGAATAGAAAAGACTGGTCTCTCAGATTGGATGATGCACTATGGGCTTACAAGACTGCTTACAAAACACCAATTTGGATGTCACCATATCAGTTGGTCTACGGGAAAGCATGTCACCTACCTGTGGAGTTACAACATAAAGCCTACTGGGCAATTTAGAAACTCAACTTCGATCAAGCAGCTGCGGGTGAAAAGAGGCTACTTCAGTTAAATGAACTCGATGAATTCTGACTTCAAGCTTACGAGAACTCTAAGTTATACAAAGAAAAGGTCAAGAAATGGAACGACCAAAAAATCTTGCAAAGAACTTTCGAATCGGGGCAATCAGTATTATTGTTCAACTCAAGATTGCGGTTGTTCCTCGGAAAGCTAAAATCAAGGTGGTCGGGTCTATTTACCATAAAAAGGGTTTTCCCACATGGCGTCGTTGAACTATACAGTAGGAATCCTTTGGAGACGTTTAAGGTCAACGGTTAGCGGTTAAAACATTGTTAGGGTGGCAAATCCAACATATATGTCAACACAATTACACTTGCAGACGCGCCATCACAATTAAAATCAAGCGTTAATTGGGAGGCAACCAAAATTTTACTTTCGTTCTCATTAATTTTATCCATATTAGTCAATTTGTAGTTTAGAATAATAATCAGTATATAATAAGTTCATTACATAGTTATTAAGTTATATTATTCTTGATAATCTACTCTTACATGGTTAAGTTGCTCAATATCTACTTATATTTATGCTTAATGGTATTTCAGGTACTTAAAAAGATCATGTATTGGAGTTGAATGGAAAGAATAAGCAAAATAAGGCATTAACAGACCACTAGCCCATCGGGGCGGGTCCCTTCAAGCATAATACCCCAGTCGGGGTTGGGGTCAATAGTCAATAACAGGTTACAAGCCAGTCGGGGCTGGCATTCAAAGAACAATACCCCCCCGCCGGGGTAGGGGTTCCTATTTTTCAAATCAGTGAGCAAGCCAGTCGGGGTTGGCTTTTCAAGGCTAATACCCTCCGCTGGGGCGGGGGTCCGGAATGAGAACAAACATGCAGCAGTTATACATATCGTTCAGACCATTTTTCTCCCAACCGTTTTGTACGTGATACCCAATAATTCCACTCCTCCACTCTCTACCCACGAACTTGCACATTAAACCCCATCTTCCCACTACATTCAAACACTTACCCACTACTCCAACCCATAATTCTATACATTACACTGTGACGCCCCCAAAATAGGTATACATCACCCATCTTGAGTCGCCAAATACATGGTACAAAATACAAATAAAAACTTAATTATACAATTATCGTGTGAAAATACGACAAAACATAGTTGAGAGTTTACATGAATATTGTCTCATAGACAGTATACAAACTCAAATTCAATCCTCATTACACTTATTATCACACTAAGTAGTGAGGACTGTTAAAACAACCATCTTGGACTGTCACTCCATTCCCCGACTCGTCCCAGCTATATTCTCATTTCCTGAAGAGAACCATGAAAGAAAGGGTGAACTCAACTAGCCCAGTAAGAAATATTATAACTAAGATAATGTAGAATAAATTATCCTTAGCCTTCAACAGTATAACAACTGATAGAATACAATAGACAACAAGTTTTAGATCAACAACTGCAGCGAAAATAAGAAATCCATTAGAAGAGTCAAGTAGAGCATAATATCTACTATCTTCTATGATTTAAAAAGTTTTTCATCAACTTTATCGCTGAGACTCAGCTTAATAAATAAACCACATCATCGAATAATCCCTGCACCACGGCCAAGGATATTCATGTAATCATCAATGGTCATGATTATACCGAATAATCCCTGATTATAATCATACCAACAATTGTCCATCAATGCACTACGTGCCAATGAGGACTTTTACCACATCATTCGTCACATTACGGTCATGATTATACCGAATAATCCCTGGTTATAATCATACCAAGTCCATCTATGCACGTAAGCCAAAGATGACTTTCATCACAATATAAGCATGAGAATGATGACAATATTATAAGCATTAATCAAAAGAAAACAAAGATAAATATTAAAGACTTTAAATTTATCCAAATATTATCCATCACTTAATAAACTCATAATCTAATATTTTTAATATTATAACAATATTTTAATCACTTCTTAAACTTATAAATAATTTAATTTAATTGTTTACACTTTACCAAATAATACATTTAATCATTCAAAATGCCATACTCATAAGATTTCATCACCAATGATCAAATCCTTCATCAAAATCTTCATATACCCTATATAGGATTCCCAAGCCATAAAATCCTATTTTTAATTTTGTTACTTCACATAACATATTTAATTCATTTACTCATAACTAGTTCATTTTAATGAAAAATACCAAATCAGGTCCCAAAAATATTATTTTTTTGGGATTTAGCACAATATAGTCCCATATTGAACATATATTTTCTCTCATTTTTAAATTCATTTACTATTTTCATATGGCCAAAATCGCCAAATATTTAGACATTTATCATAAATTGTACTTTTGTCCAAAAATTAAAATTTACAGGTATACTCTCATATATATATATATATAGCCCCAAAAAAATTTCACCAATTTTGGAGTTAACCACAAAAGAGTTATAAATGTTTACTTTTAAAAATAGTCTTTTCCCATAAAATCCATAACTCTTAATCTAAACATCCAAAAATCGTATTTTTTGGACACAATCTAGAAAACTCATCAACTTATCATTTCATTTTTTTCCAGAATTTTTGAGGGTAAAAATTTACGAAATTGCAAATGGATTTTCGTCCGCCATGCGGTAATCCACGTAGACAGATCATTTCCACAATTTAATAAGAAATGAATACGAAGTATCATTCACCATGCATGTGGTAATCCATATAGACAGATTATTCCAACATAATAATAAAGAATGGAATAACAGAAGAATTCACCATGCATGCGATAGACCGCATAGACATGTTATTCTTAACAGAATAATAAAGAATAGAACCAGGTCATGCGTAATCCGCACAGACAGGATATTCCATTAGAATAATGAATAATGGAACCAGGTCATACGTAATTCACACAGACAGGATATTCCAACAGAATAATTAAGAATGGAATAACAACAGAATTCACTAGGCATGCGATAGACCGCACATGCAGGTTATTCCAACAGAATAATAAAGAATGGAACCAGGTCATGCGTAATCCGCATGCATAAGATGTTCCAAATGAATAATAAAGAATGGAATAACAACGTAATTCACCAGCATGCAATAGATCGCACATGCGAGTTATTCCAACATGTAATAATAAAGAATGGAATAAGGTCAATGCGTAATACGCATGCAGACGTGATATTCTAATGTAATAATAAAAATGGAACCAGGTCATGCATAATCCGCATGCAGATGTGATATTCCAATGTAATAATAAAGAATGGAATAATGTAAGAATTTCACCATGTATGCAGTATTACATATACAAAAGTTATTCAAATGAATAATAAGGAATGGAATAACAGAAGAATTTCACCATGTATGCGGTACTTTGCATAGACAGGTTATTCCAACATAATAATAAAGAATGGAATAACATAAGCTCTCTTCATGAATATGAAAGAAATAATACCCCTTACCTTAGAAAAAACTGGATACTGGAATAGTGAGGTAGCAGACTTCTCTTCTTCTTTCTCTCTATAATTTCTCTCTATAATAGTTGCTCTATAGCTTTAGTGAATTGGTGAGAAATGAAGGAAGAATGAGCTTCTATTTATAGGAAAATATAGTTTTGATAATTGTACGTTTTGGGGCTCGAAATATTATAGTATAATACCTTCCTCTTTTTCTTCATTTTTAATTTAGTCCTGCAAGTATTATCAATCTTGCACCAACTCCCCTAATAGTAAATCATGTGAATCAATAGTAAAATCATGTGACTCAATAGTTCTAAACATGTGAAAAAATTAATTATAGTATAGTACCTTCAACTATACCTCCATTTTTAACTTAGTCATGCAAGTATTATCAATCTTGCACCAACTCCCCTAATAGTAAGTGAATGTGACTCAATAGTACACATATGTGAACAAATAGTTATATAAGCATGTGAATTAGTAGCAATTAATTGCTCATTTATTCGATTAATTATCCAGTTGGTCAATATAACTTCCAGACATCAATTACTATCGAAATAAATGTTGATTTCATCTAACACCAATAATCCCAACACAATAGAAATATTTTTCTCAACAATTTCATTTTTGAAATTTCGAAGTTTGACTTTTTCCAAAAAAATCAACTGTTGACTTTTTGACCAAAAAGTCAACCCTAGAAAATTTTGTGTTTATAGTCTATTCTTACTAATTTCATCGTTCCGGACTCAAATATCAAGTCCGCGTCTCCAAATTCAACTCCGAACTCAAATTCAATTTTTAATAACATTATTCACTATTATTATAACTCACAATATTAACAACCAGTTCGTTCCCAGGAAAGAGGGGGCTTTCCAATAAAGATTTCTCATTATTAGCGAGTAATTAGGTGACTAAACCTCTCCTTGACAGAACTTCTAGACATTGTTAATTATGCAAATAATAATATGAATAATTGTATCGTCTCAATTATTGATTTAATAATATATAAAATATCGACAATAATTGAATCAAACTGAGTGACTTCTCATGTAAGCATGAATAATCAATCTTGTGTGCTACTCTCTGCAACCACGCCGTATTTTACCAATTCGATTATTTTATGACAACTTTCTTACTTTGAAAAATTTTCAAATGTCACCCTTAACTTTAAACTTTTATCAATTTAACTATTTACCAAAATAGAAAAATTGAATACTTTTATTTCATAAAATTTGGGGTCTCACATACACCCTCTCTATAAAACCATAAGTTCACAACACTCTAACCACATCTATTAACATCAATTCAGAAATTCAAGGATGGGGTTCTTCTTGAGAGGATTGTTACAACACAAGAGGGAAGAGAAAATCAAACACTTGGAGATATATAGAGAGTGAGTAGTTTGTTTCTACAATTTCTCAACACCTATCACCATAGTTGAAGCAAAATCACTAAGTTTGGGGGGAAATTGTACGTCTTGCCCTCCTAGTGTTCGACAGATTGCTTAATTGAAGTTTGGGGGAAACTTTTATTGAGTCTCAAAAATTCCAATTCCAATGGCACCTAAACCAGCATCAAAGAGGCAATGTGGAGAGAGCTCAGGGTCCACACCACCAACACGGGCCTTTGATAGACATAAATTCATAAGTGTCGTCGCCCGCCGACCGTTACGATTACCTTGTGACAAAAGCACTCACACCAGAGCGGGGGTTGTCACCTAAACATGTCGACAGCGAAATGATGCAACTTTCAGTGTCGATGCCATCAATATGTACTACCAATTACGAGTGCCTAGACATTGCCAGTACACTCACTTACGTGACCATGATCCTGATTATGAGACTATTATGAAGGAAATGACAAAGCCGGGTACCACATGGATTAAAGGCCGAAAAGGGGGCACTGTCTTTCACAGTATGGATCTCAGCCACTTTGGGAAGATATGGTATTTGTTCATATGCGGCAAGTTATTTCCATCCACTCATACGTCAGATGTGCCCAAGGAGAAGGCAGTGCTTTTATATGCTATTGTCCAAGATTTTATCATCGATGTGGGGACCATAATTAATTTTTCAATCTAAAGATGCCTGTGAGGACCATTCTCTGGAGGTTTGCGACACCCATCATTTATTTGTAAGTTGTGTAGACAGGCGGGAGTACGATGGTCAGATGATGAGACCACCCAGATGCTGCTATAGACACTAGACTCGAGAATGATTGTGCGGTATTTGGTGTTGCCCGGGGGCGAGTGTAACAACACGATATTTTTATACAAATAAATTAAAAATTTTAATTATAATTTTATTTATTTTAAATATAGGGGAATATGTGCAAAGATAATGTATATATATGTATTTATGTGATAAAAAAATATGAATATTTGCAAATAATTTTATTTTAGAATTATTGATCATTATAAATTATATTCTTATAATAATTAATTTTATAGTAGAAATGTTTTATTAATTATTTTCCATGAAAATATAATCATATATTATTTATATAATATATGAAATGATTTTAAATTATTATACTAATTATTTTATTATATGGATTTTTGTTCGATTATTAAGTTAATTATTTTAACTTAATTAATAATGTTAAGTATGATGATATAAATGGATATGGAATCCAAGCCCTAATTTTTTTGGATTTTGATCAAGACATGAGAATAATAATATAATATTATTTATATTTTGATTTTTCAGTGCTATAATTATATACTGTATGTATGTGGACTGACAATGATCGGACAGTTATGGTGTATTATGGCAAACCCTAGTTTTACTGTGAGAAACCCTAATTTGAAACTCAATTATGAGTTTAAGACTATTATATAACTGTGTTATATGATTTTATGATTAATTAGGTCACTAATTACCATTTAGATATATTAATTTCTTGAAATCCTAATTATTAATTATAAACCCTAATTTCTAAATTAGCAATGATAATTATAATTATTATATAATACCCTAATGTTCATGTATAATTAGAACCCTAATCAAATTAAGAAAACCCTAATTATAAATTTTATAAACTAATTTTATTTTTATTTTAAACCCTAAATAAACAATTTGGGTAACATATATTAAAATTGTTAGACTATGTTTATTACATGGCCTAAAACAATTAAAGGAGAAGCTCAAAAGAAATAACATGCAAACCAATACTTAGCCCACTTGATTAAGGGTATTTTAGACCTTTGATTTATCTAATTTATGCATTAAAATAAAAGCTAAAAGAAGGAATTAGTGGACATATATATAGCTGGACACTTTAGGCCTTTTAAGGCAACAAATTAAGTTAATCAATGTCCAAAAGTAAAAGTCTTACACACAAGTACATGTGTGTCAATCTCCCATTGGTTGCACATCTATTAAGCACCCTTAATCACATGATTAGGCTAATTGAAGAGATAAGGTGTAGTCTTTTATCCATGGGATAATAAAATATGGGGGTTAATAGTTATATCACACATTTGCTAGACTTCTATAAATAGATTAGAGAGAGAAAATAAGTCATTTGCTAGCTCATTTTGTATCAACTCTCAACCTAGACTCTCTCTCTCTCTCTTAAACCAACATAATTTCTTAGCATATCAGTCCCAAATCCAAGCCCCACTAACACCACAATCAAGTCAGAAAGCTAGAAATCAAGATTTGACATATAAAGGTATAAACTGTAAGACCCCAAATTATTAATAAATGAAATTTATTTTCCTCTATTTATTATTTTGAAATAGTAAGGGTTTATTTGATTAATGTGGATAGTTATGGGTAAAATACGCAAATATTTCGAATAAGCAAGTGGTTATAAAATATTCATTATTGTCGGGAATATTCGTTTGGTCGTGGAATATTAAATCTTTTGGGAATATTCGTATGCACTGGCCAGCTCTTTGTGGGCCCCATAACTGGAAAGCGATTGGATGAAGAAAACGAAAAATATAAGTTGTTTATAAATAATTTGGGCGTAGTTATTATCAATTATCTTGTTGGAATACCCGGAGGTTAAAACACACTAATACGCGTTGTTGAACAGTAGCACACGGTATTGCACCAATTTTTGATTCTTACATAAGAAGGCACTACTCAATAATTGTTACAGTAATTACTATTCAGTATTTTTTTTTATTGATTCAATAATTGCTACATTGATATTTTATATTACTGTTGTTTCAATAAATTGTCATTACACAGTATTTTTCATTATCGAAGAAATAATTCATATTATTTGAATAATATTATTAGAAAACATTATTGGCAATGTCTAGAAAGTTCTGTCTAAGGAGAGGTTTGGTCACCTAATTGCGCGCCAGTAAGGAGAAATCTTTATTGAAAAGCCCCTTTTTCCCAGGAACTAATTGATTGCCAAGATCTTTGTGATTCTCAGAATATTATTTGTGAATAATTAATTATTGATTTATATGATGAGGAAAATATTGATTTTATGTGGATATAGATGGAGAAAATTTTTAAAATGACAATTGTTGAAAATTAATATTTTATCTTTTTCTGATAAAATAATTCATTTAAATATATTATTTTAATAATATATTAACGGTGATATTTTTATAATGAATGTGGGATATATGAGTATATGAGGAGGAAGAGTATTTTTGTGGCATTAAATTTTTAACACATATTTTGTGTGTTGGTGGACACAATTATTGATCAAAATTTGATTATAGCCTGTAAAATCGCCCATTTGTGGATTTCGGTCAATTTCTGTTTGGAATTTGGAAAAACTTTCTTCTGCAAAGTTGTAGAGAATTGAATTTCCTATACAAACTAGCGATGAATTAGATCTTGTGCTTGTTTGAAACTGGTATAGTAAGGTTAGCACGTTAATGACACGTATATCGACTGATTAGTTCAAATTGATACATAAGGAATTTCTAAAGGATAATGTTATTTTCAATGAAAGATTGACAAGGATAGGCAGTACAGACGAAGAATTAGGTAAGAGCCTAAGTTTGGGGGAAAAAGTGGGGTATATAAGCTTCTATAAAAAAATATTAAGTCTTGTGGTGGGTTGAGAAGAAGCATGAAAAACACTCCCCATAAACATAGGCGTGAGATGGAGCGTAAAACGCACTCACTATCTATCTAAAAAAAAGAAGAATAAAATGGGAAATAAGAGTAAAAAGCCCCCGTGATTGAAAAAGAAAGCATAAGTACCCTATTTGGACCTTTGATCCTTGTGATTGCTTTGTTTTAGTGGGATCTCGTCTGTTTTTGAATTTCTTGAGTTTAAGCTATATGATGCCTTCTAAGAGACTGGTTATGTATTAAATTTAAATTTGTATCAGTTAGCATGATGTGAAGCACACACACACTATACCAGTAATAATGGTGTAAGATTCGAGGAGTGATAAGGAATTATTGATTGGTTTTGATGTGAAGTGTTGTTGTGTTTGCTTGGTTTCTCTTTGACCAGATGAATAAATGTGATTCCAAGATGACTACTGGATTCGTAAGCATATAGATTAGAAGCATTACATCTCATTGCATTACATTGTATAGCATGTTTATTTTGTTTCGTGCTCGAGGACAAGCACGGGTTAAGTTTGGGGGATTTTGATAAATAGGTTTTACACCGATGAATCGGCTCCTAATTCACGCTTAATTGGTGTTAATTCCTTGGTTGTATGTTTTATTTTTACTTGTTTAGTATTATTTTGTGTTTAGGATTGGTGGAATGGCTATTGGACAAAAAGGATTGAGTTTTTGAAAATCTTGGCAAGTTTGGAGCTTAAAGAGGACAACTAATGAAACATACCCCAAGTAAGGGTCGCTCTTTCGATCAGATAACACCACCACGGGCGGGGGGTCTTGATATGAGTTAAAAGTTCAATAGCCAGTCGGGGCTGGCCATTTGCAAGGCAACACTTCACCGAAGCGAGAGTACAATGACAGCAGCTCCTAGTTTGTTTCTAATGCTACAGTAACGTGAAGACAAGTGTTTGGGATGGCTTAGAACTCATATTGGCAAGGAACTAGAGTAAGAATACTGGTCTTAGTGATATAATTAACAATAAACAACAAGATTGATATATCATAGAAGGAAATTAACATCATTGAAGACAAATTTTGCTGCAAAAGCATTGGAGAGAGTTTTTAAAGGAATTTCACAACAATTGCAGTTCAATTATAGAGAAGGGTTGTTCTGGATTTATTCTTCTTCTTTAGTTTCATATTTGTAATTGGGATGATGTTTTCTTTAATTAATTAAGTTTTTAATTCATTGATGATGAACTAAATTACTTTTTAGGCTTATAATGGATCTTTAAGTGGAACGATGATTATGTAAATTTGATTTTCAGTTTAATAAGTTATTCCTCAATTTATCTATATTAATTTATGCATGAATTTATGAATTGCCTAATCACCAATTCTTTGTGGACTTGTATGGATTCGAGAGAGGAAGTACGAGTCTAGACTTAGTTTATATAGCATGTGTTATTGAATTATATGAATGAATGGAATCTTGATGAATGTTAGGGTAGAGATATGCTTAATATCGCATGTAATTAGATAGAGAATTTTAACTTAAACCTTCTTTGATTGTAATTCACATAGAGATATAGTGAGTTAGTTAATTAAGGTGTTTGATTTAATTCTATCTAATTTATGGATTTAAGTTAATATGGTGTTAGTGCATCGAGAGGCGGCTTATTCTACTTGAGTATTCTTGATTAATAAACTGGAATAGTGAGTTAAACTGGAATAAAGGGTAATAATCAGAGTGAAGCTTAGGCTGAAGTTGTAAGCCTAATTCTCCAATACTTGTTTGAAATTTTAGTTTTTAAGATTTGTGATTGTTTTGTGGTCTTAGTATTTTTAATAATATTTATTTTTTATAATAATAATTGTTATATTGGATTGTTTAATAAATTTTGGATTTATATAAGGCTAATAATTGTGAGGTTTAATTTCTTACTAATTCTCTATGGGATTGATAATCTACTTACTATTATATTACATGTTGACCATGTATACTTGCGTGTTACGCGTAACTAGATTTTACCCAATAGATAGCATGCTATTAGGAGCACCACAAGGGAGATATGTATATCGATCTTGCCTCCTACTAGGCGTTATTGGCTTGTAACACAGTCGCCCGTCATTGATATCCCATTAATGGGTGTTGATGGTTTTACACTATCAGAGGGTCCTTATACTCAGGAGATGTTCCAGCATTGGTGGTCCACTCGTACTATTGGAGCCCTGACTTGCGCCACTCGGTTTATGGGGGATATGGTTCATGGATCCATGATGATGATGGATTGGATGGTCTGTGTCTGAGATCTGACTCATTTGACACAAATTGACAGTTTGACCCGATAGGTGGACCACGCACATTTCTTTATCTGATATTTAGGCAGAGATCCTTCAGAGGCAGATACTTTTGATCCTTCTAGCTCTGGCGTTGGCCCCTCAGATGACCCATATGGCTTTACCGGTGTAGATCCTCCGTTGTATAGACATGATATCCCCGTTGATGGAGATCCAGTGACTCAGGAGGAGTTACATGAGGTGGACAAGATTGATGATGTAGACATTGATACAATTATCTTCTTGTGATGTATATTCTCGTTATATCTTTTGATAGGCCTCTGTTAGATACTGGTTGGTTGTGCCCCATTCTCGCTATATCTTTTCATAGGCCTCTATTATTTGTTGGGCATCTGTGACCCATTTCATTGTATTTTTAGCTGTACAAAGATGTATTAGATGATGATGTACTTAAGAATGTATATATTGTTATTCCCTACATCATATTGTCATCTATTTTTGATCATGCATGTATTATGTTATGCATATGTATGTATGTCCAGAGATATTCAGCATTGACCCCTGGATGGTCTTTATGATACGGTCCACACAGATGTCTTCTTCGACAGTTAGCCGCATTGATCACACCCCACCAATATTGGTAGCCTCCCGTCTGAGGTCGTGGTATGACAGTATGTCACCTCCAGACAGGGTGACCGTAGATCAGTTATTACAGCATTATATGACCCTCCTGATGTTTCAGGGTCTTGCAGGCTTTATAGAGGGTATGTTGGAGCACTGAATACCGGAGAGGTAGGTTTTCCAGTTTATTATCCATGAGTTGACTCCCACCTCAGAGGAGTATGCACGGTTAACGGTGCTTCCATTAGATGCACCTTATTGCGGATGGCCATAAGCGATATATGAGTGGCGCTTTATGACCCTCACCGTTATGGCGGCGTAGTGTCATACAGGTTGAGATTACATCCGGCCATGTGATATCCCAGCATTTTCTGATGGATAAATTTGGCTCAAAGGACATATACACATGGCGGTTAGGGATTTTACCATGCCGAGGATCATCGAGTTCAGCCTAGCAGAGTAGGCGTATTGTTGATGTGTGTATTGTCATGCGTGTACATGCCACGGTATATGAATGTCTTTGGACATTAAGCGTCATTATGGCGAAGAGAGTTCTTAGGGAGGGTCATACCATTGTCTTAGATGATTGTGGCGAGACATTGAGATCGACCACATATTGAAGCACCTACCTTGCGGGGTATTTATAGGTAGCTTCGGTCGTGTTATGCGTGTGGTTTATGTCACACGTGAGACCGATGGGCACCTTCCGACCAAGACGGGTATTGTTTTACCAATGAGATAGCCATGTCTTACTCCTTTTCACCAATGAGTATACAAACGCTATGTCTTGGTCGATATTCTTGGCGAGGATCGGAGATCCATTTGGCATCTTACCATGTCTGAGGCTCAATTCACCTTATAGCCTCATTACTCATGCACCCGCATGGATTATCTCCTCTGGTGGTTTGAGGGCATGACAACTTACCACCCAATCGGTCACATCATGTCACAGTTTGACCGATTTTAGGATGTACATCCTTTTGAGGGGCATTGAGTCAAGATTGCTTCCCGCCACTTGTCGTGAGAACATATCCAAGGTGTATGACTGTTGAGATCAGCACAAGCTAGTTGAGTTTTCTGTTAGCCATCCGGGCTATTCGACAGAGAATTCTGCATGGATGGAGATAGAGACAACATTAGCTAAGTTAGTATCCACAGTGTCGGGGATTGATTCTGATGATGGGGAGCCCATAGAGGACATTTATGTTCCCATTGAGGATGAGTTATTCACTAGGTTGCCAGCAGCTCTTATAGATTCTCCCAGTACGAGTGCTACTGTGATCTAGCATTCAGCATAATATTTAGAGCAGAGTCTTCATCTGATAACTTTTGAGACAGATCAGGCTAGGGCCTTGATGTTGACAGCTCTTGATGGAAGAGATGTCGCTCTATTGGAGAGAGAGAAGGCTGTAGCTTATAGAGACACCGCTATTGCTAAGCGGGATGAGGCCAGATCATCCAGAGATGCATTTATTATTGAGAGGGATGCTGCCATATCTGCTCGGGATGAAGTCATTACGGATAGTACTATAGTGAGATCCCTTAGAACTAGCATGATTGCCGATATGAGTGCATATATTGATGACCATCATGCCACCATGAAGTTGGTTGTGGATCTATTAGCTTGTGTAGATACCCTTGGGCAGGAGCTTGCAGAGTTGCCTCCTTCTTTGGAGAGAGATGCCATGTTGGACTTGATAGCTCATATATCCACGGGGTTGTAGATAGGCTTGTATTTTCCTGCACAGACTACCTTAGCCATTTTGTCATGTACAACACATATTGTATATATCAAATAGTATTATATATGGTAGGAAAATATATTTTGATTCACTTCCCATTTAGTTATGCCTTGATACTTGCTTGATATTTGCCTGTTTCTTCAGGGCTTGTGATCTGGATGTATTCTGATCTCATCCTTGATGGGTGGACATTGAGATATCGCAGGATCTTTCAGAATGAATTGTTGACCTGTGTGTATCCCTACCCTCTTTAGTGTCTTGGGACTGGTTTCTGTATGTAGATGTAGAGAGGATTAAGACTTTTCCTCTCTGAGATTCACCGCACCACAGATGGTTATCAGTACTCCTATTAAAGTGGAGATCCCAAATAGTTCCATCTCTTATGGATTGGTGTTGTTCTTTGAGGAATCAACTGCAGCTTAGATGGTCGCCAACTCTCCCATTTATGGGGAGACCAGGTAGCTCCATCCCTTTGGTCTGAAGCCGATGAAATGTGGTGGATTGAAGGATGATCCCATTACCATTGACAAGTGTTTGTATTTTAGTAGGGGGTTAGACCGAACCATAAATGAATTCCTACGTACTCCTATTGAAGAGGAGATCAGGTCTGCATAGTTTGAACCTAGTGTAAGAGGTTCAACGTTGTATGTGAAGGGATAGAAAGTGTAGAAATGTTTTTATGATTTTTGTTTGTATAGAAGGGTATAGAAATATTTTTGTTGTTTTTTATTTATTGCGACTAGGCCATATAAATTGATTACCCAGGTATTGGGGAGATCAGGTCGATGTAGTTCTCCTCATGTTCAGGATGATTTGCAGCAAAAAAAGTTTGATCCCATGTTCAGGACAAACTGCAGGGGAAATGTTTGATCCCATGTTCAGAACAAATTGCAGGTGTGAAAAGTCTTATCCGTAGTGGGACAAAACTGCGGGTGTGAAAGGTTCAATCCCTGGTGGGATAACCTGAAAGGTTTGAAACGAAGTTGAGTGAAAGATCTGATGATCTAAAAACCAGGCTGCTGGCTTAAAGAGTGTGTTTCCCTAATGGGGCAAATGGGTATGAAGAAAGGTTGTGTGTAGTAAGGGTTAAAAAACCTGAAATAACTGGGGATTTGGTGATCACAAACCAGGATGTTTGCTTGATGGTAACTTCAGACATAGTACCGTTTCACAGTGTCTGAGTTGATGAGCTGTGAAAATTCATCGCTATCCATTTCCTGTAATCTGAGAGCATCTCATGTCAATACCTCCTTAACAATAAACGAGCCTTCCAAGTTTAGAGTGAATTTTCCCTTAGACTGATATTGGTGGTCAATGATCTTCTTCAAAACCAAGTCATATTATTTAAACTACCATAGCCAGACTTTTCTGTGTTAGGATCTGGCGATCCTTTGTTGGTATAACTGACCATGGAAGATAGCATCACTTCGCCTTTCGTCTATTAGAGACAATTGGTGATACTTGTCTTGTAACCATTGGTCTTCATCCAGTTGAGCGTCTATCAACACTTTGAGGGATTCCATTTCCACCTCTATGGGGAGCACTTCTTCCATCCTATAGGTTAATGAATAGGGGGTTGCCCCAGTGGAAGTACGCATTAAAGTTCTGTAGGATAATAGAGTCAGAGGTAAGAGGTTAGGCCATCCTTTGTGATTGGCAAACATATTTTGCATGATCTTCTTGATGTTCTTATTAGTCTCTTCAACAGTGTCATTCATCTTTGGACGATAGATGATGGAGTTAAGGTGTTTAATGTGGATTTTACTTCACAATTTCTCCATCATTTTGTTGTTGAGGTTCTTAGCATTATCTGACACAATCACCTCTGGTTGCCCATATCAACAAATGACATTGTTTTTGATGAAAGCAATGATGACTCCTTTGGTAACCCTGGGGAAAGAGGCTGCTTCTACCCATTTGGTGAAGCAGTCGATCATGGTGAAGATAAACCAATGCCTATTACTGGCTTTTGGCTCGATAGGCCCGATCACGTCCATTCCCCACATTAAGAAGGGCTAAGGTGAACTCATGTTGTGGAGCTCCCTTAGAGGGGCATGGATAGAATTCCAATGAATTTGGCATTGGTAGCATCTCTAGACATGATCATCATAGACAGCCTTAAGCGAGAGCCAGTAATTCCTTGTTCTGAGGATCTTTTTAACAAGTAGAGGGCCGCTCATGTGTGGCCGACATACTCCACAATAGATTTCATCCATGAGCCTCTGAGCTTGGTCCTTGTTCATACATCTAAGGAGACCTAGTCCTGCATCTCTTTTGTAGAGTGCATCTCCGCTCAGGTAGAATTTCATAGCTAATCGATGGATCCGCCTTCTTTCAGTCGGGCTCGCCTCAGCGGTTGTAGATCCATCTCTCAAGTACTCCTTGATGTGCTGATACCAAGGGTGTTGGATGGAAAGTAGCTCATCCGATACTTCTCCAATGTAATTCCCATAGGCTGGAGCCTTTTGTAGGGCAAATGGGATGCTTGGCATGTTTTCCTTGTCAGGTATATTGATCAAGGAGGCCAAAGTTGCTAGCGCTTCTTCAAAATCATTCCTATTCCAAGGAATATGGAGGAAGGTTATTTCCTCGAACTCCGTAGCCATCTGTAAAACTTGCCAATGGTAAGGAAGCAAATGTAGCCCTTTAGTGTGATAGATTCATGTGGTTTGTCTGATTACCAATTCTAAATCCCCAAAGACAGTTAACCGCCCGATACTCATTGATTGGGCAAGTTTGAGTCCCATGATACAACCTTCATACTCAGTTGTGTTGTTGGTGCTGACAAACTGTAATTTGACGGCGACGGGATACTAGAACTGCTCCAGCTCTAGAACCTTCCATATTAACAGCTTCATCAAAATACATTTTTTATAATTGGTGTGTATCGTACTGATGGTGTTGTTGCACTGTCATTAACCCTTCATCGGGGAAGTATATTTCCAGGGGTTTGAAATCCCCTGAAGGTGCAGCGACCAGTTGATCTACAATTCCTTGACCTTTAATGGACTTTTGCGTCACGTAGACAATGTCAAATTTTTATAGGATCAATAGCCATCTAGACAGCCAATAATTTAACATGGGTTTACTGAACACGTATTTGAGAGGATTCACGCAGGATATGAGATGGGTTGTGTGACCATGGAGGTAATGTTATAACCTCATGGAAGCCCATGCTAAAGCACAACAAGTCTTCTTAATCGAGTGTACTTGTATTCACCTTCTTTGAATCTTTTCTTTGAGGTAGTAGATAGCTGCGTTCTTGCCTCTATCATCTCTTTTGTCCTCGCATGCGACCCATGGCATTGTCATTAATGGACGAGATACAAGAATAGGGGAACATCATCCTCGGTGGTACCAAAATAAGAGCTTTGACCGCTTTGCTCTTTGATTGTAAGAAAGGCTTTTGACACTCATCGTTCCATTTCATGGAGGAGTACTTCCTTAACAACTTGAAGATAGGCTCACGATTCTTTGTGAGTTAGGAAATGAACCTGTTGATGAAGTTGATTCTTCCCAAAAATCCTCGTATTTCCTTCTCTATCTAAGGAATGGGAATTTCCGTGATGGACTGGATTTTGGTGGGATCCAGCTCAGTCCCTTTGTTGCTGATTAGGAATCCTAGCAACTTGCCTGATTTAACGCAAAAGGCGAACTTGGTTGGATTCAACTTCAAGTTGTACTTACGCAACCTATTGAAGAGCTTTTCGAGATGGTCTATGTAGTCTTCTTCCCTTCGAGATTTGACAATGATGTCATCCACATAGATCTCTATCTCTTTGTGCATTAAGTCATGGAAAAGAGCCATCATGGCCCGCTGGTAGGTAGCTTCGACATTGATGAGGCCGAATAACAACCGTCTATAGCAAAAGGTTCCCCAAGGTGTGATGAATGCAGTATTTTCACGATCCTCTTCAGCAACCATAATTTCATGGTACCGAGCAAAGTTGTTAGCAAATGAGTACAAGGCATATTGAGCAGTATTGTCAATGAGTATGTTGATAAATGGCACGGGAAAGCTGTCTTTAAGGCAAGCTTTATTCAGATCCCGGTAATCCACGCAAACTCGCACCTTTCCTCCCAGTTTAAGCACGAGGACTATGTTGGATAGCCATTCAGGATATGTGGACACCATGATGATGTCGGCTTGAAATTGTTTTACAATTTCTTCCTTAACCTTTAAACTCCACTCAGGTTTTAATCACCTGAGCTTCTGCCTGACTAACTTGAATCCCTCTTTAATGGTAAGGTGATGGAGGATGATATAAGTGGACAAACTCACCATGTCTTCGTGAGACCATGCAAACACATCCTGGAATTTGGTTAATAGCGCAACCATGTTATTCCTTCGGTTTGGAGTGAGGTTCGTACCGATCTGGATTAGCTTATGGTTTTCTAAGGTTCCGAGGTTAAATGAGGTGGTTTGATCAAGATTTGGTTAGGGTTTATCCTCGACCCATTCCTTGATCTCGTGAGGTATCTCAGTGTCCTCTTGTATTTCCATCAAGTCTGAGTTCAACTTTTCATCAAAGTTACAGTCCTTTTGGAGAAAAGGCACCTTATCATCAAGTATAGGCACATCAATAATACTGTGTAATGACAATTATTGAACAACAATAATATAAAATACCAACGCAGCAATTATTGAATCAATAAAATAAACTATTGAACAAAGAACTCACCGTGAAAATTATTGAGTAGTGCCATCTTACGTAAGGATCAATAATTCAACAATCTTGCAATACAGGTGTGCTATCTTTATGCAACCACGCCAGACATCGTATTTTAACCACCCGGTACTCCAACAGTCTTAAATCAGTAATAACTACGCCGTTATTTTTAACCAACTTATATTTGTCGCTTTCCTCATCCAATCGCTTTCCGTTATGGGGCCCACACATGGTCGCTACTTGGCCGTCATTTAATATTCCCCACGATCTGAATATTCCACGACCAAACGAATATTCCCAAACAAAGACAAATATTCCACGACCAAACGAATATTCGCCGCAAAAAATGAATATTTTATAACCACTTGCTTATTTTGAAATATTTGCGTATTTAACCCTTAACTATCCACATTAATCAAATCCACCCTTACTATTTCAAAATAATAAATAAAGGAAATTCCTTTTTATTTAAAAAAATTTGAGGTCTTACAACCTCCCTCCTTATGAAATTTCGTCCTCGAAATTGACGTGACGTACTGTGTTTGAAAAAGGTAAAGATACCTCGCTTTCATTTTCGTTTCCAACTCCCAGTCATTTCCTCAATAAGATGGTTTCTCCACAAAACTTTAACTTATGGTATAACCTCGATACATAGGTCATGTTCTTTCCTCTACAAAATCTTGACAGTACCTCCTTGACGTTAAGTCTTGGCTATCTCATCCGGTTCTAACTCAATGACGTGTTTCGGTCGTCCACATATTTACGTAACATCGATACGTGAAAAACGCGTATGAACACGCGTCATACTTGGTGGTAAACGAGTCTATAGGCCACGCTTCCTATTCGATCGAGAATTTCAAATGGATTAATAAATCGAAGGTTTGAGCTTTCCTCACCTCACCGATTCTCGCTTTTAAAATAACAACTTCTTGCACCTCCTTCTTCAAATTCATCACCTCGATGTGTAGCTTGAAAGCGACTTTAACTTTACCGATTAAAGTCGATTATACTCAGATATCATCACGTACTCAGATATCATCATCGCGGGTACCTAGAGTTTTCATCTCCATCTCTATTATTTGTATATTATACTGAAATGAGTCTTTGATGATATTGTACTCGTACTTGTATACGATCTTCTACTCAACACGTCGGCTACCACGTTAAGCTTTTCGAGGATGGCATGGTCGTAACATATCTTTGAAATGAGTCTCCTCTTGAGTTCTTCAAGCTCTTCCCACATTCCTTGCTCCATTCGAATTTTGTATCTCTACGAGTCACTACGTTAATGGAATAGCGATTCGAGAATATCCTTCAACGAATCTCCGATAATAACCAACTAAGCCTGAAAAAGCTACGATTTCGATTCATCGACTTAGGTTGCTCTCAATCGTGACTCATATCCCAATCTTGGATAGCACGTCACAATGACACCTATCAATTTACTATCGCATCGAATATGACGCCCCTACAGAGAGTCTGCTTAGGTGAATTCCACAAAAGAAGTCACAAGATAAAGGCTCGGTACCAAATTCTATAGTTGAATTTTTAACTCCACGAAGTTCAATAGAGCCATTCGATATGAGATTTTAGAAATGAGTTTTGTCTTAGGGTTCAAAGTCGATACAAAATTTAATATCGCCTCTTTGGGAGTAAACCAAGAAATTCTTCGAAAAATACGTCGGAAAAATCAACAACAACAAGAATATTATTCAAATCGACGTGTCTTTATTCAAATCCATAACATGGACTAAGAAAACTTGACATCCGTAATAATAAGCGAATGACTTCATGGCTTGATATGAAAATGTTTGACTACAATGGTTTGATTGCTTGAGTTCGAATAACGGGTTGCTTAGGAATATGAAAACTAACAACCTTACAAAAGCAATCAATTTTGGCATGATGAGTAGTTAACCAATCAATCCCCAAAAGCAAGTATCTTTAAAGAGATAAGGTCAACGGTAAGGTAATGGTGCCAACTTGAATCAAACAAGATTTTTAAACAACGGATGTAATGAAAGTTTCTCCTAACTGATTCTCCATAAATAGGTCAAAGTCTAATTTCTCCGTAGTCAAGTTCAAACGCGAGCGCAAGCAAGAGAGATAAAAGAATGGGTAGAACCCAGATTCTAGTAAGGTATAAACTTCGCAAGAATTTATAATTAACTAACCCGTATAACTTCGTTCGGGTTCCTCGTATTTTGACCCATCACGACAAACGCTCTTCCGGGAATCATTGACTTTGACTTTTAC
Organism: Panax quinquefolius; assembly: GCA_020205615.1. NCBI lineage: Eukaryota > Viridiplantae > Streptophyta > Magnoliopsida > Apiales > Araliaceae > Panax > Panax quinquefolius. The sequence continues at coordinate 219,004 of JAINUW010000399.1, read as the reverse complement.
GGGACATCCTTTTGAGTCACCATTCCCATTGCACTAGGTTTTCGATATCGTACAATCTCGAGCGATATGTCCTTCTTTTCCACAATTATAGCATACCTTAAACTGTTGTGGGCAGTTTGGGCTGATATGTCCCTCTTTCCCGCATTTGTAACATACGACCGATGGTCTTTCTCCTCCCTTGGAACCAGTTGCCACTGGCGCTGACGTCTTCACATGGTCGTTGTTGAATCTCCTCTTTTTAAAATTTCCTCCCAACTCGCTTCTTCTATTTTCATGGCCACGATTACCACCAGAGTGGTTACCGCCTTTGTCCGTATTCTTCTTTCTCCGCTGGTTATCGTTATTCTGATGACTGCTATCTTCTGTATGATCCTGGTTATGGTCCCTCGGTTGAACGTACTCGTTATCTCGCTCTAACAACTGAGCCCTGTTTACAACATCTGAATAGAGAGAAAATTTATGAGAAATGAGATACTGACGTATGTCGGGTTTCAAACCTCTCAGAAACATCCGCGTCATACGTTCCTCATTCTCCACCAAATGAGGTGCAAACCTGGATAACTCCGCAAACTTCGCCTTCGTCTTTGGGACACCGCCATGTTATTATTCTCGCTCCAATCTAATAAACTCCACTTCCTTCATATAATGAATACTTTCGTGGAAGTACTTGTCATTGAACTGCTTTCAAACGCTCCCATAACATGCCGAGTGCAATGAATGGATACGCTTCACGATTCCCACCAATGTCGCCTTCGCCACGGAACATAAAAGTAGCGAATGGAACTTTCGTTCCTTCGTGCATCCCAAGACATCGAATATCTTGGTAATTTGCTTGACCCATGTTTCCGCCATGATCGGATCTCGCTTTCCCACTTCTGTGGTCCCAACTCTTTGAACCGCTTGGTTGTGACCACCCGTGAATTGCTATCATCTCCTCCTCAGTATTTTGAACACGAGTCTCCTCGTCGATTTTGCATGAACCGCAAAAAGCTTCTAAACATCCCCTCGTTCATCATCTCTTTCAGGTGGTGTTATTCACGGGAGGTACATTGCCAGCCTGTTGCACGTTCTCCTCGTTGTTAAGTACAGGCATCTCCACGGTCTCATTTACACCACTATTAATATTCTCAGTCGACATTCTCAAATACTGTCATAAAACAAGGGTTAATTAAGGAAATCAATCACATAATATCCCTATATACTGACCAACTAATAAATAAGCTTAGGTAGGACACACTAGCGAAGGATTTACTCGTCTCTCCCCTCCTAGTTCTATTTCCCGATCTCCGCCAGAGATCATATCCCTAAGCTCTGATACCAACTGTGACAACCCCAAAATAGGTCCATTCCACCCAACCCATTCTGAGTCGCCAAATACATGGTACAGAAACAACTACAACTTTATTATCACAACAATAAAACTGTGAGTTTAAATACAAATATTATCTTCTAGACAATATTTATACTCAAATAAATCCTCATCACATTTATTGATACATTATTTTACAATAATGGTGAGGACTACTAAACAACTCTCTCTAGAACCTTCATTCCATACCCCGACTAGTACTCGCTACATTCTCGCCTCCCGAGAAGAAAAAATGGAACAACAAGGAAAAGGGTGAGCTCAACTAGCCCAAGAAAAGAATGTTATGACTAAGATAATATACAACAAATTATCGTTAGTCTCCAACAGGAAAAATCGATAGAATACAATAGACAACAAGTTTCGAGATCAATATTCGCAATGAAATAATAATTCATAGAAGAGTTACGTGAGAATGAAATCTACTATAATCTATGAATTTAACGAATTCATCATCAATATTTTATCCTCAGTAACATCAATCAATATTCATCTCAAATCAAATATTCATCTTTGCACTACAAAGCCAAAGATATTCATCAATCTATTCGTGTTCATCTCAACACTGCTCATCTTTTGCTAAAGGCCAAAGATATTCATCGATCGGTCATGTTCATTTAAACACACGCTCATCTTTGCACTCAGAGCCAAAGATATTCATCATCGGTCATGTTCATTTAAACACTGCTCATCTTTTCACTCTGAGGCCAAAGATATTCATCGATTCGGTCATGTTCATTTAAACACCGCTCATCTTTTTACGAAAGCCAAAGATATTCTTCAGAAATCATTCATCTTTGCACTACAAAGCCAAAGATATTCAATAATATCATCATTTAAGACCGAGGATGATGAAAAATATTTTAAAGAATGAATCCAAAGAAACAAAATAACAAGGATTAAGGATTAAGGATTCAGTACTTTGTTTTATCCATGTCCAACAATACCTCAAAAATAATCATAGTGGTGTAAAATTCAAGAATGATCAAAACATGGATACAATCAAAGCTAGTATCCAAAATAGATATTTTGGACGAAAAGAAAAATTTTCATTTTTCTATGAATAGTCTCAGATTCGTGAATAGTCTTGAGATATCGTGAATAATAACTCAGACACCCAAAGATAGAAATTCCACAAAAAAACATCTTTACGCTTCATGAATAGTACTCGTGAATAGTAACTCGTGAATAGTAACTCATGAATAGTAACTCGTGAATAGTAACTCATGAATAGTAACCCCGACATGAAAAAGTTCCAAATAAAAAAGTACCAACCAATATTTCAGCATAATGATATTGAAGAATTAATATCATTTGAGAAGAAAATAACATCCCTTACCTCAAAGAATCGATTTCGGAAGGAAAGGCTCAAGTGATGCCGAATGAAACTTGTCTTGAATAAAGAACTCTCAAAGTATCTAAATACTCACAAAATACGCTCAATAATATAGAGAGAAAGAGAGAAACTTTATTTACGGTGTGATTTTCAATTCTAACTTAGCCCTCTATTTATAGGAAGATGTTAGCCCGCCGAAGCAGACTTGACCTGCTACCTGATGGCTTTACCTGCTACTATTGCTACCCACCACATTTGAAATAAAATTCAGCACATTTCTTCACCAACCACAAGTCTGGCCCACTCAATTCTAGAATTTTCCACCAAAATCAATTATAAACCTAATTTCCGAATCCGACACCTCTTAAAATTCACAACAAATCATTCGTGAATTTTTAACGGTTCAAAATTTGTGGACATATACTCAACTTATGTATGTATAACATACCCAAAAATTACCACAATCCAACGGTCGGATTAAAAATTATAACCCCATGAATATATCTCAAAACCCCGATTTAATTTTTAATACCTCCAATCCGATAAAATACTCGATAAAACACCTCAACATTAATTCCTTCATTAATAACCACATAAATAAATCCATCATTTATATTCATATAAAATAAATATTTCCTTATCATATGAATCAATAATTAATTATTCACAAATAATATTACGTAATCACATTTATGACAACCAAATCGCTCCTCAGAAAGAGGGGCTTTCCAATAAGGATCTCTCCTTATTGGGCGCCAAGCAATTAGGTGACCAAACCTCTCCTTAGACGAACTTTCTAGACATTGCCAATAATGTTATCTAATAATATTATTCAAATAATATGAATTATTGATCTGATAATGAAAAATACTGTGTAATGACAATTATTGAACAACAATAATATAAAATACCAACGCAAAGAATTATTGAATCAATAAAATAAACTATTGAATAAAGAATTCACTGTGAAAATTATTGAGTAGTGCCATCTTACGTAAGGATCAATAATTCAACAATACTGCGCAATACTGGTAGCTACTTTATGCAACCACGCCATTCATCGTATTTTAACCACCGGGTACTCCAACAGTCTTAATTCGGTAACAACTACGCCAAGTTATTTTTAACCAACTTATATTTGTCGTTTTTCTCATCCAATCGCTTTCCGTTATGGGGGCCCACATATTTTCACGCTGTCGTCAAATTTAATATTCCCGACGATGACGAATATTCCACGACCAAACGAATATTCCCACGCATGATCTAATATTCCACGACCAAACGAATATTCCCCACAAAATGAATATTTTATAACCACTTGCTTATTTTGAAATATTTGCGTATTTAACCCTTAACTATCCACATTAATCAAATCCACCCTTACTATTTCAAAATAATAAATAAAGGAAATTCCTTTTTATTTAAAAAATTTCGGGGTCTTACATAAATGACCTTCTCTTCTTGCAATTTCCACTTCTATTATCTTTGCCATGATTACCACCGAAGTGGTTACCATTCTTGGCATGATAATTTCCCCCCGATGGATGGTTATCATTGTTCGATGTATTGGTTGCCACCGATATGATTATTATCGTATTGTTGGTCGTTACCTTTTGTTTGAGCTGAATCAACACTCTCATGTGCTTCATTGCTTATCTCAGCATTTTCAGATGTCATTCTCAAACACTGTCACAAAACAAAGGTTAATTAATATATCAAATATTATCCTATATACTCTAACCGACCAATTAAATAACAAATAAACTTAGGTAGGTCATACTAGCAAAGGAATTACCCGCCTCTCCCTCCTAGTTCTTATCTCAAGATCTCGGCCAGGGATCATATCCTAAGCTCGATACCAACCGCGACGCCCCAAAATTAGGTATACGTCACCCATCTTGGGTCACCACTTACATGGTACATAAATTGAAATACAACTTACTAACATAAGCGTAGTGGTACAATACGACATAAACCGTGAGTTTGAATACAAATATTTTCTACTAGATATTATACAAACTCAAAAGGAGTCCTCATTACAACTATTATCACACTATTTCACGAATAGTGAGGACTACTAATGCTATCCTCTAGACCATTACTCCGCTTCCCGACTTCGTCTCAAATATGTTCTCATTTCACAAGAGAACGGTGAAAGAAAAGGTGAGCTCAACTAGCCCAAGAAAAATATTATGACTAAGATAATGCGTAATAAATTATCATTAGCCTTGACAGATGTTAAACCGATAAAATACAATAGAACAACCAGTTTAAGCTGCGGCCGGATATGCAATCCATTAAAAGAGTCAAGTAGAGAATAAAATCTACTATTTTAGGTTTTAAAAGGTTTTCATCAATTTTTATCATTTGAGACTCGACAATAAATAAACCACCACATCTAATCATCCTCGTATTACACGGTCAATGATTTTCATCATATTATCAATGGTCATGACTATACCGAATCACCCACCGGTCATAATCATACCAAAAACTATCCATCAACGCATTACAGCCACCGAGGACTTTTATCACATCATTTATAACAAGCCATGATTATCTTAGAATGATCCTCGGTCATAATCATACTAAGTTCATCTATGCACGTAAGCCAAAGATAACATAATATATCATGAGGATGATGACAATGACATAATAATTCAATAAAACAAGTTCAAGAAATATTTTATCCGAGAATTAGTAACGTCCAAATTGTCAACAAGATATCTTTTTTTGTAGAGTAAAATTCAAGAATGATTAGAAGAATATTTCCATGAAAAGATCTTTGGATGAAACGCAAATATCAAGGATATTCTACTAATTTCATGGAGTATAGAAGTTAAAGTTTTAACCAACTGGGTATAATAAAGAATGGAATAACAAAAGAAATCACCATGAATGCGGTAGTTCGCATAGAGAGGTTATTCCAACAGAATAATAATAACGGAACCAGGTCAGGTGAAATTCACAATCACAGGATGATCCAAATGTAATAATAAATGCTTTGAATAATAAACAATGGAACCGAATGTCCTGTAAAACACACGAGCAGGATATTCCAATGTAATAATAAATGCGGAATAATAAACAATGGAACCAGTCCTAAAAACACACGATGTGATATTCCAATGTAATAATAAAGAATGGAATAACGTAAGAAGATCACCAAGTATAGGGGATTCAGCGTATACAAAAGTTATTCCAACAGTAATAAATAAGGATGGAATAACATAAGGATTTCACTTAGTATAGGGGTATATCGCATATCGAGTTATGTATAGGGTATACCACTTTTACAAAGTTATTCCAATGTAATAATAATGAATGAAATAATGAGAGGTTCTCTTCATGAATAAGAAAGAATAACACCCCTTACAGGTACAACAAATAATATTCCCTACCTTAGAAGAACCGAATATTGGAAAAGTGAAGTAGCGAGAATACTTTTCTTCTTTCTCTCTATAGTTTCTCACTCTGTAGTTTCAATGAATTAAGTAAGAAAATAATGAAGGAATGAGCTTCTATTTATAGGAAAATAGAATGCATAGTAATTAATCCATGAACGGTCCCGTATTGATTTACTTTAATCGGACGGTCCATATTTAAAGCAAAATCTTTTAAATAAAATATCATATATTCTATTTATATAAAAACATTTTACTATGCAAACACTATGCAACACTATGCAAAATACTATGCAAAACACTATGCAATACTATGCATAATAAAATATAATATATTCTATTTATAGAATAACTTTAATAAAGTATTCTATTTTATATAAAAGATGTTTACATTTTTATTACGTTAATAATACGAATAAAACAAAACGTCATTATCGCTATAATAATTCATATTATTAATCGACAATAATGGAATCAAACCGAGTGACTTCTCACATAAGCATCAATAATCAATACCGTAATGCTACTATGCAACCACACGACATCGCATTTTGTACTTTTACTACTGAGAGTAGTTCAACAAAGATCCATGGTAAAACTTCCGCCGTTATTTCAATAAAATATTTTTGTCGTTTTCTCAATCCGACAATAATTACATTATGGGGTCCACCAATGATTGAGCCAGTTATACGAATATTCCCCGCTAAACCGAATATTCCCACCAATCGAATATAATATAACCACTTGCATACTTTGCAAAATTTATAAATACTACCCACAACTATAATATTATCTCAAATTCACACCATAATATTAAAAATTATTTCGACAAAATTTAAATCTTTATTGATAAAATCTGGGGTCTCACAAAGGCTCTCTCATAGAAGGGAGCTTCTTGTATGTCTATGAAGGTCATCACCATTTACGACTCAGTCATAGAGGGAATAACTTGAGCAACAAGGCGCCTCCACCTTTGAGCATACTCTCGGAAAGACTCATTGGCTTGTTTCTTGACCTTGGTAATTTGGTACCGGTCCGAAGCCATCTGAGGTTGGAAGTTGTACTGACTGAGGAAGGCATGATCGAACTCCTCCCAACTATGTATTTTAGAATTATCTAATCTGGTATACCATGATCGGACTTCTCCGGTTAGACTCTTTTGAAATAGCTGCATTCTGAGTTTCTCATCCTTAGCATAAGATCCGAGTTCTCCAATGAACACCTTCAAATATGTGTAAGGATCTCTCAACCCATCATACATTTCAAAGTCAGGAGTCTTGAATTTTTCTGGATAATGAACACCAGGGAATATACAGAGGTCGGCATATGAGACACTCTTGTATGCTTCAATCCCTTTTATAGACTTAATGGTCTCTTTCATTTGAAGGACTTTTTTCCTGATATCACCGGTGTCTGGATCTTCTTTGAGATGGGTGTTTTTAGAAATTTTGTTGGACTTATCCAACTGAAGCTCAGGTATTGGATTTTTTTGATCCACACCTTGTGTTCCTCTATGTGCAGAGGATTTTGTAAGTATGGGTATTCGTAGACCCTGAGTAGACTGGTTGTGACGCCCCCAAAATAGGTATACATCACCCATCTTGAGTCGCCAAATACATGGTACAGAATACAAATAAAAACTTAATTATACAACTGTCGTGTAAAATACGACAAAACATAAGCTGAGAGTTTTAACACGAATATTGTCTTCTAGATAATATTCACACTCAATGGAGTCCTCATTACAATTATTATCACACTATTTCATAGAATAGTGAGGACTACTAAAGCCACTTATCCTGGACCATCACTCCATTCCCCGACTCATCCTAGCTATATTCTTATTTCCTGAAGAGAACAATGAAAGAAAAGGGTGAGCTCAACTAGCCCAGTAAGAAATATTATGGCTAAGATAATGCAGAAGAAATTATCCTTAGCCTTCAACAATATAACAACTGATAGAATATAATAAACAACAAGTTTTAGATCAATAACTGCAGCGGAACAAGCAATCCATTAGAAGAGTCAAGTAGAGCATGATATCTACTATCTTCTATGATTTTAAAAAGTTTTTCATCAACTTTATCGTTGAGACTCAGCTTAATAAATAAACCACATCATCGAATCATCCCTGCACTACGGGCCAAGGATATTCATGTAATCATCAATGGTCATGATTATACCGAATAATCCCTGGTCATAATCATACCAACAACTATCCATCAATGCACTACAGGCCAATGAGAACTTTTACCACATCATTTGTAACATTACGGGTCATGATTATACCGAATGATCCCTGGTCATAATCATACCAATCAACAGTCCATCTATGCACGTAAGCCAAAGATGACTTTCATCACAATATAAGCATGAGGATGATGATAATGATATAAGCAATAATCAAACAAAATCAAATCAAATGAAATCAAGGATAAATATTAAAGACTTTAAATTTATCCAGAGTTTAAAAATATCTAAATTGTCAACATGATATTGCTTTGTAGAGTAAAATTCAAGAATAGTATTCATGTACCAAAAATAATTTGGACTGAGAAGAAATATATTTTTCGGGTAAATAGTACCCCGTGAATAGTACCCTATGAATAGTACTTCAAGAATAGTACCCCGACATGAAAAGTACCCCAAATACCCAAGTGAATAATATTCGGGTGAATAGTAATTGGATGAATAGTAACTCGTGAATAGTACTCCGGCATAAAAAGTGCCTCAAATATCTGAGTGAATAATATTTGAGTGAATAGTAACCCGTAAATATTAACTCATGAATAGTATTCCGTCATGAAAAGATCAATAATTATCAAGAAAGCTCAGAATAATATTTCCATGAAAAGATACTAGATTAAGCGCAAATATCAAGGATATTCTACTAATTTCATGGAGTATAGAAGCCAAAACTTCAACAAAATGAGTATAGAATTCAAAATCTGAAACGAAATAATACACTTACATACTACAGAGTATGGAAGAAAATAATATTTCAAGCGAATATTGAACAAAAATAACATCCCTTACAACTATTGAATAATATTCCAACGAATATTTAACGAAGATAATATTCCTACGAATATTGAACGAAGATAATATTCTTTATGAATATTGAACGAAAATAATATTCATACCAATATGAAAAATAATATTTCTTCAGAATATGAAATAAATAATACCACTTAGCTCAGAAGAAATTTGGATCTTTGGAGTAGTGAAGTAGCAGACTACTCTTCTTCTTTCTCCCTATAGCTTCTCTCTCTATAGCTTATCTCTCTATAATTGCTCTTGTGAGTCTTAGTGAATTGGTGAGAATGAAGGAAGAATGAGCTTCTATTTATAGGAAAATAAAGTTTCGATAATTGCACGTTTTGGGGCTCAAAATATTACAGTATAATACCTTCATCCTTTCCTTTATTTTTTAATTTAGTCATGCAAGTATTATCAAACTTGCACCACCTCCCCTAATAGTACATCATGTGAATTAATAGTGAATCAATAGTTCTATACATGTGAAAATACGAATTACAGTATAGTACTTCCATCTATACCTCCATTTTTAACTTAGTCATGCAAGTATTATAAATCTTGCACTACCTCCCCTAATAGTACATGAATGTGAATCAATAGTACACACATGTGAACAAATAGTTATAAGCATTTGAATTAATAGCAATTAATTGCTTATTTATCCGATTAATTACCCGATTGGTCAATATAACTTCCAGACATCAATTATTATCGAAATAAATATCGATTTCCACTAACACTAATAATCCCATCACAATGGAACTATCAATTTCATCTTTAATCAACACAAACTTATTCATCATTAATATTATAACGCACAATATTTAACAACCAGGTCGTTCCCAGGAAAGAGGGGGCTTTCCGATAAGGATTTCTCCTTATTAGCGCCGATTAGGTGACCAAACCTCTCCTTGATGAACTTCTGAGACATTGTCGATATTGCAAATAAGAATATAAATAACTTTGTCGTCTCAATTCTTGATTTAATAATATAAAATATTATGCGGATGATCTTTGTGACAATAATTGAATCAATAATATGAGAGATATGATGCAACAATTCATCAGAGCAATAATTGAGTATAACTGGTGTGACTTCTCACGTAAGCATCAATAATCAATACCGCAGTTACTATGCAACCACGCCAGCATTTTACTTTACTTTTACTACGGTAGTTCAACGGTTTAACGGTAAAACTTTCGTAGTTATTTTTATAAAGATAATTCTGTCGTTTTCTAACTACAACAATACTTTCGTTGTGGGGTCCACCAATGATTGTGCCGTCGTACGAATATTCCCTATTAAAACAAATATTCCTCGACCAATTGAATATTATATAACAACTTGCTTACTTTTCAAAATTTGTAAATATTACCCATAACTATAACATTATATCATATCCACACCATAATATTCAAAAATATATTTCGAGAGAAATTAATCTTTATTCATAAAAGTTGGGGTCTTACAACCTCCCATTCTTATGAAATTTCATCCTCGAAATTAGGGTACTTACTTGGTATATCAAAGAGGTGAGGATATCTTGACTTCATCTTAGATTCTAACTCCCAAGTCATTTCCTCCACATCGTGGTTTCTCCACAAAACTTTGACTGAGGTATAACCTTGGAGCGAAGAATATGATCCTTTTTATCCAAGATTTTAACAGGTAACTCTTCATATGTTAAATCTTCCTCTATCTCGTCTGGTTCTAATTCAATAATGTGGTTCAGGTCGTCCACATATTTACGTAACATCGATACGTGAAAATTGTTATGAACACGCAACATACTTGGCGGTAAAACGAGTCTATAGACCACAGTTCCTACTCGATCGAGGATTTCAAATAGACCAATAAAATTGAGGGTTGAGATTTCCTCTCTTCATCGACTCTTGCTTCTAGAATAACGCCCTCTTGAACCTTCTTCTTCATATTTATCAACTTTGGGTCTGTAGCTTGAGCAGCTTTTAACTTTATTGATTAAAGTCCATTCTACTAATATATTTGATATCACCACGTGGTTCCTTAGAGTCTTTAATTCAATCTTCATCATTTGTAAGTTATACGAAATGGGTTTTGTGTTAACAACGTCACACTCGTAACCGCATACGATCTTCTACTCAATGCGTCAGCTACCACGTTCGCTCTTCCACGATGATATTGAATGGTATGGTTATAATCGTCAACCATTCGAGCCAACGTCTTTGGTGCATTATACGTTCGTTTTGGTTGAAGAAATATTTAAGGGTTTTAGAAATGGGTTTTGTACTGGGGTCAATACAAAATTTGATTTCACACTCTGGGGTAGGCCAGGAAGTCTTCAGGAATACGTCAGGAAATTTATTAATGATAGAAAAAAAAATTGTGACTCTCATCCCAAGATTTGGATAACATGTCACATTGATACCTATCAACTTGCCATCGTTATTCACGGCTTCCCCTACAGAAAGTTTGGCTTCGGTGCATTTCACACAAGGAAGTCACCAGCAAAAGACTCAACGCTCTTTACTTATGGCTTAATATAACAGTGATCGACTTTAGCGGTTTGGTTTCTTGAATTTGCATAACAGGTTGGTTAGGAATATGAAAGCTAACAACCTTACGAAAATAATCAATTTTGGCATGATGAGTAGTTAACCAATCGATTCCTAAAATCACGTCAAGGGCAAGTATTTTCAAAGAGATAAGATCGACAGGTAACGTGAAAGTGTAGATTTGAATCAACAAGATTTATAAACAGTGGAGGTAATGAAGGTTTCTACTAACGAAGTTTCAACCAATAAGTCAAAGTCTAACTTCTCTGGGGGTCAAATTTAAACGTTGAGCGCAAGCAAGAGAGATAAAAGAATGGGAAGAACCGGTATCTAATAAGGTATAGACTTCGCAAAATTTATAATTAACTAACCCATGCTAACCCGTTTGGGTTACTCATTTTTGAAAGTCACAAAAAAATGCTCTTCCCAAACCATCGACTTTGTTTTGTCATGATCCGCCTTTGGTGCCACCGTCCCAACTGGACTTGATTTCGCTACAGGACAAAATTGAGCTATGTGACCGTCTTTTCCACAACTAAAACATACCTTGGAAGGCTATGAACAATTTGGACTTATGTGTCCCTCCTCTTCGCATCTATAGCATTTAATTGGCAGTCGTTCTCCTCCCCTAGAATTTGTTGCTGGTGTTGGTGCTGCTGCCGACGTCTTCCCATCATCGTTAAATCTTCTCTTCTTAAATTTTCCACTTCTATTATCTTGGTCATGATTACCACTGAAGTGGTTACCATTCTTAGCATGATAATTTCCTCCACGATGGTTATCGTTGTTCCGATGGCTGTTGCCACCGGTACGATTATTATCATGTTGTTGGTCATTATCTTTTGGTTGGGCTAGCTCATTATCGCACTCCAATAACTAAGCCCTATTCACAACATCTGAATATAAACAAAGTTTATGAGAAATGAGGTATTAACGTATCTCAGGTTTCAAACCTCTTAGAAACATCCGCGTCATTCTCTCCTCATTATCAACCAAGTGTGACACAAACTGAGAAAACTCGGCAAACTTAGCTTCGTAATGCGACACAGACATATTGTTTTGCTCTAGCTTGATGAACTCTACCTCCTTCATGTGACGAATACTTTCGAGAAAGTACTTGTCGTTGAACAACTCTTGGAACTTCTCCCAAGACATCTTGAGTGCGTCAGGCTGGGTATGCTTTACAGATTCCCACCAATAATCTGCATCTTCATGCAACATAAAGGTGGCAAAGGGAACCTTTTGCTCCTCTGAGCATTCCAAGACATCAAATATCTTAGTGATTTGCTTTATCCATGTCTCCGCCTTAAGTGGTTCTGGCTTTCCCAAAAACTCTGGCGGTCCCAGCTCCTTGAACTGCTTAGTAGTGACCATCCAAGAGTTGTCAGTGTTTCGACCTGAATTTTGAATAGGAGTCTCTCTCGCCTGATGTTGCATGAATTGCATAAAGCCTCTGAACATCTCATCGTTCATCATCTGATTGGTGTTGTTATTTACCTGAGGATTATTGTCTTCTTGATGCACATTATCCTGGGTATTGATCGTTGGTGACTCAATGATCTCATGTGCTTCATTGTTGATCTCAACATTTTCAGATGTCATTTTCAAACACTGTCACAAAACAAGGGTTAATTGACATATCACATATTATCCCTATACTCTGACCGACCAATTAAATACCAAATAAACTTAGGTAGGTCATACTAGCGAAGGAATTCCCCGTCTCTCCCCTCCTAGTTCTTATCTCACATCTCAGCCAGGGATCATATCCCTAAGCTTTGATACCAACTGTGACGTCCCCAAAACAGGTATACATCACCCATCTTGAGTTGCCAACTACATGGTACAGAATACAAATAAAAACATTATTATACAACTGTCGTGTAAAATACGACAAAACATAAGTTGAGAGTTTTAACACGAATATTGTCTTCTAGACAATATCCACACTCAATGGAGTCCTCATTATAATTATTATCACACTATTTCATAGAATAGTGAGGACTACTAAAGCCACTTGTAGACACTCAAAATTTTCTGCACGACTATTACTAACATTGTAGGAGCGCAGATTCGTCTTACGGAGATAACCCTGGAAGACAGCTTACATCCATTCCAGATACTACTGGAAGTTCAAGTTCAAAACTTGGGACACACACCAGGAACATCATTTCCAAACCGGGAACACACACCAGAAGGATGATTTCCAACCTCGAAGATAACCCCGAGTTTCTTCCTTGGCGATAACCCCAAGGAGTGATGTTGCAGTTCCGACGATAACTCCGAAAATGCTTATTTCAAATACATGCTATCAGCTTCAAGCTCAAACCTCCCGCCGAGGCACTCATACCTCAGACCTGGAGCTAACATCGGGCAGACAGGTTCTCCCACAGATGACCTTCTGGTATTCAAACACTTGCAGTAGTCCAATCTCAGATGTAACCCTGAGCAACGTCTACTTTCGGCTCAAACCGGCGATAACCCCGTTGAGGAGTCAAACGTCATCTTACCGCCTCAATGTTCTCTCTCAAAAGATTATATCGCAGCATACCAACAAGTAGTCCAATCTCAGATGTAGCCCTGAGCAACGTCTACTTTCAACTCAAATAGGCGATAACCCTAGCAAAGAGTCAAATGTCATCTTGCCCCCTTCAACACCTGCGCGTCGTCTCAACACTTCATACAAACATATATCCAACAATGTCCCACAAGAACCGAGGAGTTACAATCCCGAGTGACTATTACGCGTGGCAGTACCTTTGATAGAATTTGAAGCTTGAAGACCATGGGAATGGACCCCTCTTCCTGACTTCGTACAACCTCTAATCCATGTCATTGCGTAACTCTCGACACAAGTGGTCCAAAGAAGGTCACATATACCTCGTTCGGATGCTCGGATTGAAGTTCTGCAAGTTCGAGTGGACATTACAGTGCATAAGTGCACGTACTTCGAGACGACGGGACCCGCGAGGCCCGGATGCACCACGACGACACTAGCAGTAGTATAACTGCTGTCACGCCAGAGGGTAAATAAGGCCCACCGATCTATAAATATAGACCTTAGGCCAGCCATTTTGTGAGAAAAAGAGAGAGAAAAGGCGAGGAAGCCCTGTCCAATTTACTCTGTATACACCTATATTGAGTGTTTCCTCAGTATAAACACATGTTAGCTCACATATAGCTACACTTTTATCTGACGGGAGCTGAGTGTTTATCCATATAGAGTCAAAGAAGTCTACTTTGGAAGCCCACTGTAAGCCTTCTTATATTCTATAAAGCCTTCTTTCCATATTAGCACACATTGTTATACACATTGAGAGTCATTTAGTGTGCGTTTGCCTGGACTTCGGTCCGTGGTTTTCATTTCCGTCTATATATATATATACTTATATATATGTATATATTTTGTATATGGACTAACATTATCTAGTTATGCCTTGATTGAGCCTAGACTTATGTCTGGAGCGTTTATTTGCTTTTGTATATATAAATACGTATATATATAAATTGTGGTGGATCTACATCGATGAGCCTGAACTTATGTCTGGAGCATTTCTACCTTTTGTATATATATATATATATATATATATATATATTGTTGTCAGACATATCTGATGAGCCTGAATTTTATATCCGGAGCATTTACTTGCTTATATATATATTTACATTTCATCCCACTGAGTTTACTTCGTGGCGGTTGATCGCTTTTACTGACTTTATTTACATTTCGTCTCACCTTGGAGTTTACTTAGTGGCGCTTGATCGCTTTTACGACTTTATTTACATTTCGTCCCACACAGAGTTTACTTAGTGGTGGTTGATCATATCCATATATATATATATATATATATATATATATATATATATATATATTACCACTTTTATATATTTATATTTCCGATCCCCATGGAGTCTTGTGGTGGTTGATATATATATATATATATATATATATATATATATATATATATATATTCTGACTTTTATATATATAACTGCTTACTACTTTCCATACAAACTGCAATATCATGTAAGCCTAGGAATCATGTGATCACAGATTTAGCCCATTGAATCTAGATTCGGTTCCCATGATGGACGTTTTTTCAGCTGTAAGCACCTTGTACATTATTTACAATGTCTGAATTTCCTTGGATGGTTGTCATGCCCATGAGGAGTTCGGTACTGCTGTATATTATTTTCTCGAAGATGCTTCGCATCTCGAAAATAAAAGCAAACAAGCCGAACATTTAATAATAAAATGGAAGTATCAAAGGCCTCAATTACTATTGAACACAGGGTTTGAAAAACCTCTTTTTACAAAACGTCATTGCTATATCCTGTTTAAAACTGAATTTTTCATAAATTCAAACCCTATGTATATAGGTGCGAACGAGGTACAACACTACTTCCAAAAAATTGCACATTAATCCACATACACATTTATATAATAGTTTCTTTGAAAAGTGGCGGTCATCGTGGCAACACGGATGTCGGGGGGTGCCTAACACCTTCCCTCCGCATAATCAAGCCCCCGAAACTAAATGAATCTCGGTTTCACAGACCCGTTTAGCAGTGTCACATCACTGGGTCAATGTGCAAACCTTTTCGGTTGCGTTGGTGCAACCAGTTAAATACACCAATTGGCAACTCTTAAAGTCAAATCGTCGACATTATATATGTCGGACCTTTTTCACTTGTTTTTTCAAACAAATCTCACATTAACATGAGAACACCAAAGAACAAGTAACGAAAAGGGACACTAAAAATCCTTACGTCGACAGGTGGCGACTCTGCTAGGGACTCCAGTAAGAGGGCTTAAGCCGCTATTACAAGCTTTTCAAAACTATTATATGCTTGTATGTGAATATTACATTTACATTTATGATGAATGTGTACGAATGCATTTTTACTTACTGCACTATACTATATCTATCTGCGATATTAGTGCTTCGCACATGTCATCATTTTGCATAAACGGTGCGACACATTGTATGTGAATGTATGTTGTGTGGTTCCTCCATCGAAGGTTATCCTGCTTGTGTTTGATTCTTTGGACTCGTGGGAAGAATAATTCCAACGATGCTCAGGAAAGGCACCACCCAGATTCGCTCCAGTTGAAAGACCGGATTAACTTTCTGTCAAGTAGATTGCGATGATCTGGGAACCTTCATGCCAAAAAGCCGCGAGAGAAACCCTAAGATAGGTAAACCTCTGATAAACCAAATGCGAATGAAAGTCTGTTCATGCTTTCCATTTTCAATTATTTGTAAAAGCATTTACTTGTTATTTTATTCCATGTTCATCTTTATATAATGGAAAATATGAAGATTATTTGTGCATGCATGTTATCAATTAACACCCGGTTTTGCAAAACCACATTCCTAAAAACGGACATGTTATGATAACATTTACATTACTCTAAGACTAAACTACATAAGTCTTTTGTAGGGAAATCATTGGGCCTGTTACCCGCTCAAAATCCAAAAAGGCCACGAGCCTACAACCAAACATGTCTTCGTCTGACCAGTCTAATCCTGTTTCTCGAGAAGAATTTGATGGATTAAGTTAGCAAATCACAAATTTGGCTGCTCTGCTTAAAGAATTGCATCAGTCCACTCAGGGTACAAAAATCCCTCCACATGCAGAATCCTCTACACAAGAAGGAACACAAGGTTTAGATAAAACAAATCTAGAACCTCCGTTGGATATGACCAACAAAGACCCTGACAACACCCATCTCAAAGGAGATCCAGACGCCGGTGATATCATGAAGAAATTACTCCAAATGGAGGAAACTATCCGTGTTCTCAAAGGGATTGAAACACATGGAAGTGTATCATATGCTGACCTTTATATCTTCCCTGGTGTTCATTATCTAGAGAAATTCAAAACCCCTGGTTTTAAAAAGTATGACGGATTAGGGGATCCTTATACACATTTGAAAGTGTTCATTGGAGAACTTGGGTCTTACGCAGAAAATGAAAAGCTCAGGATGCAGCTGTTTCAGAAAAGTCTGATTGGAGAAACCCGTTCATGGTATACCAGATTAGACAACTCAAAGATCCATAGCTGGGAAGAGCTGGCTCACGCCTTCCTCACTCAATACAGTTTTCAATCTCAAATGGCTCCTGACCGGTACCAAATTACCAAGGTCAAGAAATAGTCTAATGAGTCTTTCAGAGAGTATGCTCAAAGGTGGAGGCGCCTTGCTGCTCAAGTTATTCCTTCCATAACGGAATCAGAAATGGTCATGACATTCATAGATGTACAGGAAGCTCCTTTCTATGAGAGAGTCTTAACTGGTATTGGCAAACCATTCTCTGAAATGATCAAGCATAGAGAGATGGCTGAAATGGGATTGAAGTCTGGTAAAATTCAAGACCTAGCCGCTCTTAAAGCTATTGCTGAGCACATCCAGCCCGGATCTTATGGAAACAACCCCCGCAAGGTCCATAAAAAGAAAGAGGAGGATGTTTCCTTGATACTACAAGGTCAAGAAGGCAATTAAAGCGTGCCTTTACAGAAGAGAAACTACTCCCCTTTTCAAGCACAATCTTCAAACCCTCCATTGCCTAAAGGTGGAGAAGTAAAGTGTCCTCGAACGTTCACACCCTTAGGGGACTTGATCGAGAATATTCTTGCTCTTCTGACTACTCAGAAGAAAATTACACATCTTCTTCCGCCAGCCAAACCCTAATGGGAGGGGTTTTAATGCTACTCAAAAATGTGTTTATCATGTCGTAGCACCTGGACATGATACTCAAGATTGTTGGGCCTTGAAACACAAAATTCAAGATTCAATAGACAACGGTGAGATCGTGGTCACCAAACCAGATCAACCTCACGTGCAAGACAACCCTCTTCCTCAACACAAAGAAGAAGAGGTCAATATGATCAGTTTGAGCACTGGACAGAGTTCCAATTCTAATGGTGAATCATCCCAAACCCTTAAAGATGGTGTTGACAGATGGGATTATGCAAAGTTCAAGTTCACTATGGAACGAAAGATGAAAGCTCTTTGCAAACAAATTGAGCAATTGGCAGAACTGGTGACCCACCAGCATCAAGTCACGTGCCAATTAATCAAGCAGGAGCATGCCTATCTCCTTCCTTTTGTTATGAATGCTCCATCACCACATTCAGAAAGCGAAGCTATGGAGGATAAGGTTTCAAAGAGAGCTAATGCTAAAGCCCGTCGAGATTTTTCCAATCAAAGGGAATTTACCTATCTTGGCCAATCTATGGAGGAGATATTGCAAATGTTGATCAATGAAGGAAGAATTACCCTCCTTCTGCCTCCAAACAATCCACGCTTGGGATGGTTCAATTCCGATGAAGTGTGTCAATACCATTCACATTCTCGCGGTCACGGCACAGAAGAATGCTGGGAACTCCGCCATCTCATTCAGAATCTTATTGATAGCGGTGTTCTGCAAATAGCAGATGATTACATTGTGCAACTCAAGGACCGGAATGCATGTCCTACCAAATGGAAGGGATCAGTAGTAGTTATATCTGAAGTGGATGATGAGACTATAAAAGTATTTCCCATACAACCAATTCAATTCAAAGGAGTTGACAATCCTTTGAAAGTGGTCGTACCAAAGCCAATTTTTTTACTTTTCAAACCACAACATCCTGTTGTCAGCTTACACAAAGTTCCATGGAATTATAGAGAAGCTGAAGGATCCATGTCTCATACTACTGCTACAGTGTCGAGGGAAAATCCACTGTATCTTCCTCAATGGGTTATGAAACCTACTTGCGAAGCAAAGGGGAAGATTCCCATGGAGAAGATTGAAAAATTCCTCTGCACTATGGGCCACAATGAAGCCAAAGTGGTTTTAAGCTTGAGAGAAGCTCCACACCAGATATCTATACTGGACTTGGTTTTCTCTTCCGAGGATCATCGAAAGATTCTACTGAAGGTTTTGGAAGAAACCTACTTGCCAAAATCAGTGGATGTGGAAAAATTTCAACATCTGGTTGATCACATTTTCAACAACAATATGATATCTTTCACTGATGACGATATACCGCCTGAAGGGACCGGTCATTGCAAGCCATTGCACATTGCAGTTTTGTCTTCCGGGTACATGCTAGCTAGAGTTTTGATAGATGGAGGCCCATCTCTAAATATATGTCCTTATGCCACCTTGGTGAAGATGAATGTCAATCTCAAGCGGATCCAAAGCAGCCATACGGTTATCAAAGCTTTTGATGGATCCCGACGAAATGTCGTCGAAAAGATTGAGTTGTCAATTGAGATTGGTCCAAATACATTCAATGTATCCTTCCACATCCTCAAGATAGATTTAGGATACAACCTGCTATTGGGGAGACCATGGATACACATGGCTGGAGTTGTTCCCTCCATGCTACATCAATAACTCAAATACATTATTAACAATAGTCTAGTCACTGTCAATGCTGATGTCATTGGGTTATCAACCTGGAAAATGATGTCATTGGGTTATCAACCTAGATAAGGGCTTGGTAAAGATAAGCAGGGTATTAAGCACCCTATCCAAGTGTCCAGCCAAATTGGAACAAATAGGACTAGGTTATTACGCGATTCCAAATCCAGGAATCCTCAAAAGCACAAGCAGGTTCCTCAAACTCCCGCCGCACGACGATTTTCTATACCTTTATCCCATGAGCTAATACAGTCTCCAGTAAAGGTGCCATCCCATGTTGTGGCCATGCTGTTTCCTAAACCAGTGCCAATCAAAGCTAAAGAGGTGCTGATTCTTGATCCCGAAATGGAAGAAAAGGAACGGAAATGCAAACATGACATTGCCTTGATGATGGCAGGCATACGCGTCATTGTTCATGATGAACATACAAACGGATACACCACATACGATGATTTCCCAGATATCATGGTTATCATTCGGGAGAAGGAGGACAATGATGATCCTTCCATCACTGCAGTTCATCAGGACTTTGCCCACGACAATTGGAGCAACACTCCATGCATTGGTCGACGAGGGTAAAATGGGCAGAAAAATCCCTCTGCCATATAGATAACTTTAATTGCTTGCTTTCCTTTATAGTACTAGCAGTTATTTTATCAAGTACATGCTAACACTGTTGTATGATCGAATAGTTGCATATATTAAGTGAAAGCATATTTTGTTTCAGGACTCTGAATTTAGATGTGCATGTACTTGCTGATGCGGTGCCTTCTCTCCACAAGGGCTGTAACTTTGATGAAAAGTTGGACTCAGACTTGGTGGACATCCAAGAGGACATTGAGACACCTCAGGAGATTAAGGAATGGGTCGCAGACAAACCCAAACCCAATCTTGATCAAACCACTTCTTTCAATCTTGGAACCTTATACAACCCTAAGTTTATCCAAATTGGTTCAGACCTTACCATAAATCAACGGAATGATATGGTTGCACTATTAACCCAATTCCAGGATGTGTTTGCATGGTCTCATGAAGACATGGTGGGTTTGTCCATAGACATTGTTCTTTATCGCCTTCCCATCAAAGAAGGATTCAAGCCAGTTAGGCAAAAACTCAAGCGATTGAAACCTGAATGGAGTTTAAAAGTTAAAGAAGAAATTGTGAAACAATTTCAAGCTGCATCATCATGGTGTCTACATATCCGGAATGAATATCCAACATTATTCCCGTGCCTAAACCAGGAGGAAAGGTGCGAGTCTACGTGGATTACTGGGATTTAAACAAAGCTTGCCTTAAAGATAGCTTTCTTGCGCCATTTATCCACATTCTTATTGACAATACTGCTCAATACGGCATGTACTCCTTTGCTGATTGCTTTGCGGGGTACCATCAAATTATGGTCGCTGAGGAGGACCGTGAGAAAAATGCTTTCATCACTCCTTGGGGAACCCTTTGCTACAGACGGTTGTCATTCGGCCTCATCAATGCCAGGGCAACCTATCAGACGGTTGTCATGGCTCTTTTCCACGATTTAATGCACAAAGAGATAGAGATCTACGTGGATGACATCATTGTCAAATCCCGAAAGGAGGATGACCACTTAGACCATCTCAAAAAACTTTTCAACAGGTTGCATAAGTACAACTTGAAATTGAATCCACCAAGTCGCCTTTGGTGTTAAGTCGTGCAAGTTGCTAGGTTTCCTAGTCATCCACAAAGGATTGAACCGATCCTACCAAAATCCAAGCCATCAAGGAAATTCCCATTCCTCAGACAGAGAAGGAAATACGGGGATTTTTGGGAAGAATAAACTTCATTAGCAGGTTCATTTCTCAACTCACAGCAACCTGTGAGCCAATCTTCAAACTGTTAAGGAAGAACTCGTCCATGAAATGGAATGATAAGTGTCAGAAAGCCTTCCTTACCATTAAAGAGCAGCTGATTAACGCTCCTATTTTGGTACCTCCCAGGGATGATGTTCTCTTGTTCATGTACCTTTCCATAAATGACAATGCCATGGGCTGTATGCTGGGGCAAAAAGACGATAGAGGCCAAGAACGAGCTATCTATTACCTCAGCAAAAGATTCAGCATCAGTGAAGACAAGTACACTCTGATTGAGAAGACTTGTTGTGCTTTAGCATGGGCTTCCATGAGGTTACAACATTACCTCCATGATCACACAACCCATCTCATATCCCGCATGGATCCTCTCAAGTATGTGTTCAGTAAGCCCATACTGAATTGTCGACTGTCCAGATGGCAGTTGGTCCTACAGCAATTTGACATCATCTACGTAACGCAAAAGTCTATCAAAGGTGAAGGAATTGCGGATCAACTGGTCGTCGCACCTTCAGGGGACTACAAACCCTTGGAAACATACTTCCCCAATGAAGGGGTAATGACAGTTCAGCAATAACATCAATACGATACATGTCGCACGTGGAAAATTTATTTTGATGGAGCTGTTAACGTAGAAGGCTCTGGAGCTGAACCAGTTCTAATATCCGGTATGGGGGAGCAGTATCTCATCGCCGTCAAATTGCAGTTTGTCAGCACCAATAACACAACTGAGTATGAAGGCTATATCATGGGGCTAAAACTTACCCGTTCAATGGGCATCAGGCAGTTAACTATCTTTGGGGATTTCGAATTGGTAATCAGACAATCCACAGGAATTTATCAAACCAAAGAATTACATTTACTGCCTTACCATCGGCAAGTTCTACAGATGGCTTTGGAGTTCGAAGAAATCTCCTTCCTACACATTCCTCGCAATAGGAATGATTTTGCGGATGCATTAGCAACGTTGGCCTCCTTGATTCATATACCTGACAAGGAAAACATGTCAAGCATCACCTTTGCTATTCAAAAAGCCCCAGTCTATGGGAACTATGTTGGAGAAGTATCGGATGAACTACCTTCCATCCACAACCCTTGGTATCAGTACATCAAGGAGTATCTGTGAGATGGATCTACCCCGGCTGAGGCGAGCCTAACTGAGAAGAGGCGGATTCATCGACTTGCTATGAAATTCTACGAGAGTGGAGATGCACTCTACAAAAGAGATGCAGGAATAGGTCTCCTCAGATGTCTGGATAAAGAGCAAGTTCAGAGACTCATGGATAAGATCCATGGTGGAATCAGTGGCCCTCACATGAGCGGACCCCTACTTGTCAAGAAGATCCTCAGAACAGGGCATTATTGGCTTACACGCAAAGCTGACTGTGATGATCACGTCAAGAAGTGCTATCAATGCCAGATTCATGGAATGCTATCCACGCCCTCGAAGGAACTCCACAATATGAGTTCGCTATGGCCCTTCTCAATGTGGGAAATGGGCGTGATCGGGCCCATCGAGCCCAAAGCCAAGAATGGACATCGATTCATATTCACCATGATCGACTACTTCACCAAATGGGTGAAAGCAAGATCCTTCCCGGTGTTACTAAAGAAGTCATCATTGCTTTCATCGAAAATAATGTCGCTCTATCGATATGGACAACCGTGAGGTCATTGTGTCGACAATGCTAAGAACCTCAACAACAAAATGATGGAGGAGTTATGCGAAAAATTCCACATCAAACACCTTAACTCCGTCCATCTCACCGGTCCAAAGATGAATGGTGTTGTTGAAGCGGCTAATAAAAACATCAAAAAGATCATGCGTAGAAAATGTCCGCCAATCACAAAGGATGGCCCGACCTATATGCCTCGACTTTATTAGCCTCTGTAACTTCTATGCGTATTTCCACCGGGCAACACCTACTCATTAGCTTATGGGATGGAAGCAGTGCTCCCCATAGAGGTGGAAATGGAATCCCTCCAAGTGTTGATGGTTGCTCAATTAGATGAAGACTAGTGGGTATAAGGCAGGTATCACCAATTGTCTCTAATAGACGAAAGGCGAACCGCGGCTATCTTCCATGGTCAGTTATATTAGCAAAGGATCGCACGATCCTACAACAAAAAAAGTCCGACTACGGTAGTTCAAACAACATGACTTAGTTTTGAAGAAGATCATTGACAACCAAGATCATTCTAAGGGAAAATTCGCTCCTAACTGGGAAGGCCCATTTGTTGTCAACGAGGTATTGACAGGAGGTGCTCTCAAATTGCAAGAAATGGATGGCGATGAATTTCCACAGCTTACCAACTCGGACACCATGAAACGGTACTATGTTTGAGGCTACCATCAAATAAACATCCTGGTGTTGATCATCAAATCACCAGTCATTCCGGTTTTGAACCCTCTCCTTTTTACAAAATCTTCTGCCCCTCAGGGAAACATACACTTCAAACCAGCAGCCTAGTTTCACTTCATTTCAAACGTTTCATACAATTTCGGTTATCCTGAAGACGGGATTGAACCTTTCATACTTATAGTTTATCCTGAAGACGAGATTAAACTTTTCTACGCTTGCAGTTTGTCCTGAAGACGGGATCAAACTTTTTCCACACTTGCAGTTTATCCCCATTATGGGATCAAACTTTCTTCTCCCCACAGTATAGCCTGCACATGGAATTTACACTTCTCTTTGGCTGCAATTCGTCTTGAGGGGCGAACTATGTCGACCTAATCTCCTTGATACCTGGTGTGACGCCCCCAAAATAGGTATACACAACACCCATTCTGAGTCGCCAAATACATGGTACAAGAAGCAAACTACAACTTCAATAATACAAATGTCGTGTGAAATACGACAATATATACTGTGAGTTTAAATATAATATTGTCTTCTAGACAATATCCACACGCAAATAAATCCCCATCATAATTATTGATTCATTATTTTACAAAAATGGTGAGGACTACTAAACAACTCTCTCTAGAACCTTCATTCCATACCCCCGACTAAGTACTCGCTACATTCTCGCCTCCCCGAGAAGAAAAATGGAACAACAAGGAAAAGGGTGAGCTCAACTAGCCCAGTAAAGAATATTATGACTAAGATAATATACAACAAATTATCGTTAGTCTTCAACAGGGAAAAATCTGATAGAATACAATAGACAACAAGTTTCAGATCAATATTCGCAGTGAAATAATAATTCATAGAAGAGTTACGTAGAGAATGAAATCTACTATAATCTATGAATTTAATAAACCATCATCAATATTTTATCCCTCAGAACATCAATCAATATGCATCTGAATCAAATATTCATCTTTGCACTACAAGCCAAAGATATTCATCACCGGTCATGTTCATTTAAACACTGCTCATCTTTGCACTACAAAAGCCAAAGATATTAATCAATCTCCACATGTTCATCTCAACACTGCTCATCTTTGCACTCTGAAAGCCAAAGATATTCTTCAGAATCATTCATCTTTGCACTACAGCCAAAGATATTCAATAATATCATCATTTAAGACCGAGGATGATGAAAAATATTTTTAAGAAACGAATCCAAAGAAACAAAATGACAAGGATTAAGGATTAAGGATTCGTACTTGGTTTTATCCACGCCCAAAATACCTCAAAAATAATCATAGTGGTGTAAAATTCAAGAATGATCAAAACATGGATACAATCGAGTTAGTATCCGTAATAGATGTTTTGACGAAAAGAAGAAATTTTATTTTTCTTGAATAGTACCAGATATACGTGAATAGTGCAGATATACGTGAATAGTAACTCAGACACCAAAAGATAGAAATTCCACAAAAACATCTTCACGCTTACATGAATAGTACTCGTGAATAAGAACTCGTGAATAAGAACTCATGAATAGTAACTCGTGAATAGTAAACTCATGAATAGTAACCCATGAATAGTAACCCCTATATGAAAAAGTTCCAAATTTGATAAAAACTTCAGATCAACATTTCAAAGATAATGATATTGAAGAAATAATATCATTACTGAAAAAATAATATCCCTTACCTCGAAAGATCAAGATTTCTAAATTTAAACACCTGATATATAGGCTATGACTTGACTTGCAACCAGTATAGCAATACTCAAAATATACTCAAAATACTCACAAGAATACGCCGATAATATAGAGAGAAAACTTCAGCTTCGTGTGATTTTCAATTCTAACCCAAGCACCCTATTTATAGAAATCGCTTAGAACACCAAAGCAATAAATTTAATAAATTAATAATATAATTATATTATTTTCTACACATGTCTAGAATCTGATTTCAGCCATCAAACACATGCCACCTTCTAGAAAAAAATAAGTAAAACGTTTTTCTAATTTTAAATATTTTAAACTTTCAAAAATCAATTATTTTGAGCTTCGAACTTCAATAATTCATAATAAATAGCCCTTTAATCAGAAAATTCGAATCTCGAGAGTTTTTATAGGAAATTCAATTCTCTACAACTTTGCAGAAGAAAGTTTTTCCAAATTCCAATCAGAAATTGACCAAATCCACAAACGGGCAATTTTATAAAGCTATAATCAAATTTCACCATAATAAATGGGGTCCAATTTACATGTTTAACATGTTTTAAACATTTATTGCAACAAAAATACTCTTCCTCCTCGTATACTCATATATCCCACATTCGTTGTAAAATATCACCGTTAATATATTATTAAAATAATATATTTAAATGAATTATTTTATCGTAAAAGATAAAATATTAATTTTCAACAATTGTCATTTTAAAATTTTCTCCATCTATATCCACATAAAATCAATATTTTCCTCATCATATAAATCAATAATTAATTATTCACAAATAATATTACGTAATCACAATATTGACAACCGTGCGCCTTCCTGTGAAAGAGGGGCTTTCCAATAAGAATTTCTTCTTCATCGCCGCAATTAGGTGACCAAACCTCTCCTTAGTATGTAACTTTCTAGACATTGCCAATAATGTTATCTAATAATATTATTCGATAATATGAATTATTGCTTCGATAATGAAAGATACCGTAAGTAATGACAATTATCAAACAACAAAGAATATAAAATATCAACGCAAAGAATTATTAACTCAATAAAATACTTTGAAGAATTATCAGTAACCATTATCGAGTAGTGCCTTCTTACGTAAGAATCAATAATTGGTGCAATACCGTGTGCTACTCGCTCAACAACGCGTGTATTAGTGTGTTTTAACCACCCAGTATTCCAACAAGATAATCTGTAATAACTACGCCAGTTATTTAAAAACAACTTATATTTGTCGCTTTCTTCATCCAATCGCTTTCAAGCATGGGGCCCACACATGGTCATACTGTCAGCATTTAATATTCCCGAATCGCATTTAATATTCCACGACCAAACGAATATTCCCCGACAACAATGAATATTTTATAACCACTTGCTTATTTTGAAATATTTGCATATTTAACCCTTAACTATCCACATTAATCAAATCAACCCTTACTATTTCAAAATAATAAATAAAGGAAATTCCTTTTTATTTTAAAAAAAAATTCTGGTCTTACAACCTCCCTCCTTATGAAATTTCGTCCTCGAAATTGGCGACGACGTACTGGTGTTTTCAAAAGGTGAGGATACCTCGCTTTCATTTCCGCTTTCCAATTCCCGTGTCATTTCCTCTATAGCATGATTCCTCCATAAAACTTTAACTTGTGGTATGACCTTTCTTGCGTAGGACATGCTCCTTCCTATCCAAAATCTTGACAGTACCTCCTCATACGTTAAGTCTTCTACTATCTCGTCCTGGCTCTAACTCAATAACGTGGTTCGGTCTTTCACATATTTACGAAGTACGATATGTGAAACACATTATGAACACGAGACATACTTTGAGGTAACGCAAGTCTATAGGCTACATTTCCTACTCGGTCAAGAATTTGAAATGGACCAATAAATCATGGATTGAGCTTTCCTCTCTTCCCAAATCTTGTAACACCCTTCCATGGAGCAACTCGCAACAATACATGATCCCCTACATTAAATTCCACGTCCTTTCAATAAAGATCCGCATAACTCTTTTGTCGATCTTGTGCCATTTGTATACGTTGTCGAATCATTAGTCATACGTACTAACTCGGGTCCCAACAATGTTGCTTCACCCACCTCATCCCAACATATCGAGAACGACATTTTTGTCCATATAATGCTTCAATGGAACCATGCCTATATTTGTTTAATAACTATTGTTGTATGAGAATTCCACCAATGGCAAGTACTTATCCCAACTTCCTTTGAAATCTAGGACACAGAGTTTTAATATATCTTCAAGAGTTTGAGTAGTCCTTTCTGATTGCCCATCCGCTTTGAGGATGGTATGCCAAATCAATCAGAAATCCGCGCTCCATAGCTTTTTTGCAAGCTAACCCAAAATCTTGAAGTGAATCTTGGGTCACGATCCAAACTATGGATACAGAATGCCATGCAACCTCACAATCTCATTCACGTATATACTAGCAAGACGCTCAAGGAATAAGTCTCCGTGATCGGCAGCAAGAAATGAGCGCACTTGGTTAATCTATCAACAATAACCCAAATAGCATTGATGCCTTGAGAAACCGTAGGAAGACCCGTAACGAAAATCCATAGTAATGTGTTCCCACTTCCATTCCTAATCTCAAGTGGTTGCAACGGACCCTTAGGTACAAGATGCTCCGCCTTTACACGCTGGCAAGTTAAACACATCGAGATAAACTTTGCAATCTCTCTCTTCATATTGTTCCACCAAAATGTATGTCAAGATCACGATACATTTTAGTACTTCGTGATGGATTGCAAATGGCGATTGTGTGCCTCCATCATAATCTTGTACTTCAAATCGTAGTCGTTAGAAACACAAAGTCTAGAGTGGACTCGAAGTATTCCTTCTTCATCAATTCTCGCTTCCGGAATAGCTCCTTCTTGTACTTTCTTCTTCATACGCATCAGCTCCGAGTCGGTGGCTTGAGCAATCTTAACTTTTTCTATTAAAGTTGGTTCTATGCGTATACTTGACATCATCGCACTCGTTCCCGCATATGATCTTCTACTCATCGCGTCAGCTACCACGTTCGCTTTTCCAGGATGGCATGATCAGAACATGTGCTGAAATGAGTCTCCTCTTGAGTTCTTCGAAGCTCTTCCCACATTCCTTGCTCCATTCAATTTTGTATCTCTACGAGTCACCAAGTTAATGGAATAGTGATTCGAGAATATCCTTCAACGAATCTCCGATAATAACCAACTAAGCCTAGAAAGCTACGATTTCGATTCTCGACTTAGGTTGCTCTCAACCGTGACTCATATCCCAATCTTGGATACCACGCCACAATGACACCTATCGCTTTACTATCGCATCAATATGACGCCCTACAGAGAGTTCGGCTTAGTGAATTCCACAAAGGAAGTCACAAGATAAAGGCTCAGGTACCAAATTCTATAGTTGAATTTTTAACTCCTGAAGTTCAATAGGAGCCATTCGATATGAGATTTTAGAAATGAGTTTTGTACCGGGTTCAAAGTCGATACAAAATTTAATATCAGGCTTTGGGAGTAAGCCAAGAAATTCTTCAGGAAATACGTCAGGAAAAATCAATAACAACAGGAATATTATTCAAATTTGACGTGTCTTTATTCAAATCCATAACATGGACTAAGAAAATTTGACATCCGTAATAAACGAATGACTTCATGGCTTGATATGAAAATGTTTGACTACAATGGTTTGATTGCTTGAATTCGAATAACAAAGTTGCTTAGAATATGAAAACTAACAACGTTACGAAAATAATCAATTTCGGCATGATGAGTAGTTAACCTTAAAATCACATCAAAAACAAATATCTCTATAGAAATAAGGTTAACGTGTAATGTGATAGTGCCAACCTAAATCAAGCAAGATTTATAAACAAAGGGATGTGATGAAAGTTTCTCCCTAACGAAGTTTCCACAGATAGGTCAAAGTCTAATTTCTCCTGAGTCAAGTTTAAACGTTGAGCGCAAGTAAGAGAGATAAAAGAATGGGTAGAACCGATATCTAGTAAGGTATATACTTCGCAAGAATTTATAATTAACTAACTCGTGCTAACTTCGTTCGGGTTCCTTGCATTTTGACCGGCCACGACAAACGCTTCTTCCAAGAACCGTTGACTTTGACTTTTCTCGACATCCTTTTGAGTCACCATTCCTACCGGATCGGGTTTCGATATCGCATAATCTCGAGCGATATGTCCTTCTTTTCCACAATTATAGCATACCTTAAACTGCTGTGGCGCTTTGGGCTGATATGTCCCTCTTTCCGCATTTGTAACATACGACCGGTGGTCGCTCTCCTCCCTTAAAACTAGTTGCTTCATCGGCGCCGACGCCTTCACATGGTCGTTGTTGAATCTCCTCTTTTAAAATCTCCTCCCACTCGCTTCTTCTATTTTCATGGCCACGATTACCACCAGAGTGGTTACCGCCTTTGTCTCAGTATTCTTCTTCTCCGCCGGTTATCGTTATTCGATGATCGCTATCTTCTAGATGATCCTCGATTATGGTCCCTCGGTTGAACGTATCGTTATCTCGCTTCTAACAATCGAGCCTGCTGACAACATCCGAATAGAGAAAATTTATGAGAAATGAGATATCGACGTATGTCGGTTTCAAACCTCTCGAAACATCCACGCCATACGCTCCTCATTCTCCACCAAATGAGGTGCAAACTCGATAACTCCGCCAACTTCGCCGCATCGGGACACCGCCATGTTATTCGCTCTAGTCTAATAAACTCCACTTCCTTCATACGACGAATACTTTCGTGGAAGTACTTGTCGTTGAACTGCTTCAAACGCTCCCACGACATACCGAGTGCAATGATGGGTACGCTTCACGATTCCCACCAAGAATCTTTCCTCGCCACGGAACATAAAGGCGCCGAATGGAACTTTCGTTCCTCCGCATCCCAAGACATCGAATATCTTGGTAATTTGTTTGACCCACGCTCCGCCTTTAATCGGATCCGGCTTTCCCTGCACTCGTGGTCCCAACTTTTGAATCGCTTGGGTGACCACCCGTGAATCGCTATCATTTCCTCCCAGTATTTTGAACACGAAGTCTCCTCGTCTGATTTTGCATGAACTGCAAAAAGCTTCTAAACATCCCTCGCTCATCATCTCGCTTTCAATGGTGTTGTTCTCACGGGAGGAACATTACCACTGTCTGCACGCTTCTCCCTCGCTGGTGAGTACAGTGCATCTCCACTACCCTCATTTGCTCCAATCATTAATATTCTCAATGACATTCTCAAATACCGCCATAAAATAAGGGTTAATTAAGGAAATCAATATATCACATAATATCCCTATATACTTGACCAACTAACAAATAAGCTTAGGTAGGACACACTAGCGAAGGATTTACTCGCCTCTCCTCCTAGTTTTATTCCCCATCTCCGCCAGAGATCATATCCCTAAGCTCGATATTAACTCGTGACGCCCCCAAAATAGGTATACACAACACCCATTCTCGAAATCGCCAAATACATGGTACAAGAAGCAAACTACAACTTCAATAATACAAATGTCGTGTGAAATACGACAATATATACTTATGAGTTTAAATATAATATTGTCTTCTAGACAATATCCACACGCAAATAAATCCCATCATAATTATTGATTCATTATTTTACAAAATGGTGAGGACTACTAAACAACTCTCTCTAGAACCTTCATTCCATACCCCGACTAAGACTTCGCTACATTCTCGCCTCCCGAGAAGAAAAAATGGAACAACAAGGAAAAGGGTGAGCTCAACTAGCCCAAGAAGAATATTATGACTAAGATAATATACAACAAATTATCGTTAGTCTTCAACAGGAAAAATCTGATAGAATACAATAGACAACAAGTTTCGCATCAATATTCGCAATGGAAATAATAATTCATAGAAGAGTTACGTAGAGAATGAAATCTACTATAATCTATGAATTTAATAGTCCATCATCAATATTTTATCCTCGTAACATCAATCAATATGCATCTGAATCAAATATTCATCTTTGCACTACAAAGCCAAAGATATTCATCACCAATCATGTTCATTTAAACACTGCTCATCTTTACACTACAGCCCAAAGATATTAATCAATCTGTCCATGTTCATCTCAACACACTGCTCATCTTTTACACTACAAAGCAAAGATATTCTTCAGAAATCATTCATCTTTGCACTACAAAGCCAAAGATATTCAATAATATCATCATTTAAGACCGAGGATGATGAAAATACTTTTAAAGAAACGAATCCAAAGGAAACAAAATGACAAGGATTAAGGATTAAGGATTCGTACTTGGTTTTATCCACGCCCAAAAATACCTCAAAAATAATCATAGTGGTGTAAAATTCAAGAATGATCAAAACATGGATACAATCGTAGTTAGTATCCGCATTAGATGTTTTGACGAAAAAGAAGAAATTTTATTTTTCTATGAATGAATAATATGAGATAAGCGCCAATAATGCCGAGTATCGATACGAATAGTAACTCAACACCAAAAGATAGAAATTCCACAAAAACATCTTCACGCTTCATGAATAGTACTGTGAATAAGAACTCGTGAATAAGAACTCATGAATAGTAACTCGTGAATAGTAACTCATGAATAGTAACCCATGAATAGTAACCCCGACATGAAAAAGTTCCAAATTTGATAAAACTTCAGATCAACATTTCAAATAATGATATTGAAGAAATAATATCATTACGAAAAAATAATATCCCTTACCTCGAAAGATCGATTTCTTAAATTTGAAACACCTGGATATAGGCTATGACTTGGACTTGCACCAGTATAGCAATACTCAAAGTATACTCAAAATACTCACAAGAATACGCCGATAATATAGAGAGAAAAACTCAGCTTCGTGTGTGATTTTCAATTCTAACCTAAGCACCCTATTTATAGAAATTGCTTAGAACACCAAAGCGTAAAATTTAATAAATTAATAAGATAATTATATTATTTTCTACACATGTCTAGAATCTGATTTCAGCCATCAAACACATGCCACCTTCTAGAAAAAAATAAGAAAAAAAACGTTTTTCTAATTTTAAATATTTTAAACTTCCAAAATCAATTATTTTGAGCTTCTAACTTCAATAATTCCTAATAAATAGCCCTTTCATCAGAAAAATTTGAATCTCGTAAGTTTTTATAGGAAATTCAATTCTCTACAACTTTGCGTAAGAAAGTTTTTCCAAATTCCAATCGAAAATTGACCAAATCCACAAACGGGCAATTTTACAAAAGTTATAATCAAATTTCAAATAATAAATGGGGTCCACCGACATGTTTAACATGTTTTAAACATTTATTGCAACAAAATACTCTTCCTCCTCGTATACTCATATATCCCACATTCGTTGTAAAAATATCACCGCTAATATATTATTAAAATAATATATTTAAATGAATTATTTTATCGTAAAAGATAAAATATTAATTTTCAACAATTGTCATTTTAAAATTTTCTCCATCTATATCCACATAAAATCAATATTTTCCTCATCATATAAATCAATAATTAATTATTCACAAATAATATTACGTAATCACAATATTGACAACCAGCGCTTCTCAGAAAGAGGGGCTTTCCAATAAGAATTTCTTCTTCTTGGCGCCATTGAATTAGGTGACCAAACCTCTCCTTAGATGTAACTTTCTAGACATTGCCAATAATGTTATCTAATAATATTATTCGGATAATATGAATTATTGCTTCGATAATGAAAGATAATCGTGTAATGACAATTATCAAACAACAAAAATATAAAATATCAACGCAAAGAATTATTAACTCAATAAAATAATCGAATAAAGAATTATCAGTAACCATTATTGAGTAGTGCCTTCTTACGTAAGAATCAATAATTGGTGCAATACTGCAGCTACTCGCTTCAACAACGCAGCCAGATAAGTGTGTTTTAACCACCGGGTATTCCAACAAGATAATCTTGGAATAACTACGCCGTTATTTAAAACAACTTATATTTGTCGCTTTCTTCATCCAATCGCTTTCAGTTATGGGGCCCACACATGGGCTGCTGGTCTACTTGTCATTTAATATTCCCCATCGCATTTAATATTCCACGACCAAACGAATATTCCCAACAACAATGAATATTTTATAACCACTTGCTTATTTTGAAATATTTGCATATTTAACCCTTAACTATCCACATTAATCAAATCAACCCTTACTATTTCAAAATAATAAATAAAGGAAATTCTTTTTTATTTTAAAAAAAAATTTTGGGGTCTTACACCTGGGGGTACGTAGGCAACCATATTCTATATGGCCCGGTCGCAATATAAAAAAACAACAAAAATATTTCTACCCTTTCTTCAAAAAAACAACAAAACATTTCTACACCTATCTGCCTTACACCCGGTTCGAACTACGCAGACTTGATTTCCTCTTCAATAGGAGTACGTAGGCAGCCTATCATGGTTCAGTCTAACCCCTACCAGAACAAAATGAAAGTAGTATGCACACAAGCCAATCATGTTTGATGATAAAGCATATACTTTGTAACAATCTTATTCATTTATTAATAAAAAGTATTAATTTATTAAAGGCTTTTAATTATCTACATGATGCTGTTTTATAATATGTGATAAACCCATAGTTTTAAGCAATGCTTTTAGAATAATGATGATGATCATTCTAATGAGATCTAAATTCTTAGAAAGCTTAAAACTAAAATAGTTCCCAATCATTGGATTACTAAATTGGGGATTAGTGAATCCGGATAGATTGGTACATACGTTGCTTGCTTCATTGGATGAGGATGATTGATCTCATGATCATTTGTGTGGAGACATTAAAGCAAGTATGTAGGTGCTTATTAGAGAATAAGTTCAATTTGAGCGTGGCTTGCTAAGGAATACCTAATGGAGTTTTATTTGCTGTCGTCGATAGGAATTCTGTAGTGATAGTAGTAGTAAGTGTGATCCTTGGACTTGAGATCATCATAGTATCTTGTGTATGATGAGTTATACTTTGACTTATTCCTTAAGACCCTTAGGGTATATCAAAGGGTATGCTTGGGTATAATAAGTTGTACATGGAGATAATGTATGATCAATAAAAATCTACCACTTCTAATAAAAGAAGAGAAATGTCCTATGTGATTTGATAAATGACAACCCAAAGAGTCCTTGGCGGCGAATGAAATTAGAAAGGAGTTTCTAATTTGCATTATTTGAGTTGTGCATTTAAGGATCGAAATACATATAATTAAATAAAATAAGACTTGACAAAGTAATTCCATGTCTTATATTTAATTGGGACATCAGTATGGTGGAAGGATTGAATTATCGGTAACTATTTACTCAAAGGTTCTTTTATGATTAATGTTGAAATCTATATTATCCGGAAAGTCGTTGATCGCTAGGGAGGCTTATCCCTATTGTAGAATAAATATTATTTATTTAAATAAATTAATTGTTTAATTTATTTATTTAAATAAGATTAGAATTGTTCTAATTGATTTATTCACAACCGGGTTTAATATGGAGAACCTAAAGGGTCACACCATAAAAGGAAGAATAATTATTTAAGAAGTTAATGGCATAATCGTAATAATATATTATGTATATTTAATTTAATCTATGGTGATAGAATAAATTAAATAGCTTAATATTTATTATTTAATATTTTAGAAATATTAAATATAAATTAATAAGAGGAGTCTTA
Source organism: Panax quinquefolius (assembly GCA_020205615.1). NCBI lineage: Eukaryota > Viridiplantae > Streptophyta > Magnoliopsida > Apiales > Araliaceae > Panax > Panax quinquefolius. The sequence goes on along the minus strand of JAINUW010000399.1, from coordinate 183,277 downwards.
TTAATATTATTACAATTATTATTATTTTAATTTCTAAAAGAGTTTAGGAATTAATTTAATATAAGTACTCTCATTTATTCCTAATTGGATTAGGAAGAAAAATTAGTTAAAGGAATTTTAATTAATTATCCCTAATAAGATTAGGGAGCTTAATTAATTAAAAGAATTTAATTAATTAAATAAAACTCAATTCCTTAATTGTTAAGGTGGGTTGCCCACATCTATTAATAAGAGGAGTCTTATTATGGGTGAGTGGTTGTTGACTTTTTACAACATCTGACGTAATTCCAATTGTTGGAGAGAGTACACCTTTCTATATGAGATAGAAAAACTAGGGTTTGAGCTAATACCCTTCTTCTTGAATTCTATTCTTCCTTGGTGGATCACCTCTAGAGGCCAAACACATGGGTGGCTAACGTTGATCAAAGGAAGGAACCAAACCCGGTGGATTCAAGGAGATCGCGAGAAGTAGGAGGTGAACTCGCACTGAGGAAGCTCGTTTCTACAAGGGTATGATTTCATAATTTCTTATTCTTCGTTTAATTAATAATTGTGCATAAAGGGTGATCCGGGGTATATGGTTTGTAATTTTTTTAAAACTCGATTTTTTCACGCTTAAAAGCAATTTATGCAATTTGATTGCGTTCATAAATATTACAAACCTAACGGTGGCATCAGAGCCAAACCTTTATGCAAATTATTAATTGTTTTATTTGTTATGTATATTGATATGTGTTTAGAACAATTTAATTGGGCATAATTTATTGTATAAAATTTATTTATAAAAAAAAAAAATCAAAAATCACGATTTTATGAAAATCGGTTTGCTGATCAAAAACACGTGACCCTTTTTTCAAGGCAACAAGGAACGCACGGCAATAAAAGGGATCACCTGCTTGATGCTTCACAGGTTTTAAAAGAAAAGTGGTCCTGCACATAATCAATAAAAAAAAAAACAAACAAAGATGTTACTCTCCTTCACTTGATTAACAAGTTGTTATCAATGCAGGATTCTTTAATAAGTTTGCATGATTTCTTTATAAGGATTTAAGGCCACGGTTTTCAAGGCAATTTAAAAGGAAGGCATGGATATATATATATATATATATATATATATATATATATTATATTAAAAACCGCACGTTTATATATATATATATATTTTATTATTTTATAATATATTATATATATTATATATATATATAATATATCATTCTCAATAATTTTATAATTAAAATAAAAGTTTATTTTAATTTTAAAATAATAGGTTTATTTTAATTTTAAAATTAAATTTCATTTCAACTAACTAATTAGAGTTGGAATTGGATTCCATGATAACTAATTGGAGTTGAAATTGATCTTTCCTTAAATAAAGGAGTTTATTTAGATATGAAATAAGATTTCATATTATTCAAAATAAAAGAGTTTATTTGTGAATAGGAAAGAAAATCCGTGTTTCCTTAAATAAAGGAGTTTATTTAAATATGAAATAAGATTTCATATTATTCAAAATAAAAAGAGTTTATTTGTGAATAGGAAAAGAATATCCATGTTTCCTTTAATAAAAGATTTTTTTTACATGGAATTGGATTCCATAATTAATTAAAATAAAAGAGTTTATTTTAATTAAAGATTTTTTATATATATATATGGAATTGGATTCCATAATTAATTAAAATAAAGGAGTTTATTTTGATTAAAATTTTGATTAAAATAAAATAGTTTATTTTATTCAAAATTGGATAAATTAAAATAAAATAGTTTTATTTTGATTTAAATTTGGATTAAAATAAAGGAGTTTATTTTGATTCAAAATTAAATTTTATACTAACTAAATTTGCCCATTAAATGATATCAATATATATATTAAATGTTTATTATTCATAAGATGAATGTTATTTATTGATGCATATGGTGATGTGTATAATAATAAATGGGATTGATTATGGACTATCAACCAATATGATTGGATTTTATTTTAGTTGGATGCATGAATGTATGGGTTTTATTAAATGGGGTTACTACGTACCTCGTCTTCTCTAATTTTTCTTAATGTAAATTCTATCTCCTCCTATGTACTTCCCTCGATCACGATCAAGGTTTCTATTTATTTTAAATAGTTTTGTAATAGGAATAGTTAAAATTAATTTTGAAGAATTAGAGATCAAGGAGCAAGGAGCGCTTGAAGACCCGCTTGTAATGGAGCCGGGTTTAAATGTAATAGTTATATTTAAATATTATTTCTTGCACCCCTAGGGTTTGACCTTTTGGTTCACTTGGTGGCTCTAGTGAACCAAACTAGAATAAAGTCCATAATCAATCCGGATAGAATATAGTATTCTATATGTGCATGCTTATATTATATATATTATATATTATGCAAACATGCTTCGCATGTTCATTAATATGATGCGTATTTTATATATATGTGCATGTGCGCTAAACAAGATGAGACAAATTAATAACAAAACCCTCAATTTTTTTATATATTAAGTCCTAAGCGTTCAAAGATATTTGGAATATCGAACGTCGCCTTCTAGCATGATAAAATTAATAGAGTATTAAATATTTAATATGAGTTTGTTGTGTCACCACAATGCAAGTATTAAGTATTTAAGATGTTAATTTATCACATTTGATGCTTATAAAGAAAATTGAACAATATTGTTTTGTTGTGTCACCACAAGGATGATATTTTTCTTTTTGAATATATAGAGTGCTAGGTCGGACTTAACTTGGATAATTTTGATTCTTGGATGTGCCACCACTTGATCAAAATAATCTAAGAGGCAAAATACAAGGAGTTGCATAGTTGATGTAATTGACAAAAGTTGTCTACCTATTTATTTATATATAGTTTGTTGTGTCACCACAAGGCTATATACATTTGAAATGGGATCCTTATTCTCACTAGCAAATCTTTAATTAGATTTTGCCGAACTATATAAGTGAGGTAATATAGTTTGAAGAAAATAGTGGGAGATACCAATTTAAAACAAGACCTAAATTATTTTGGTAATTAATAAAAGAATGTATGTTAAAATGTTGTTAATTACAAATTCATTTACGAAATTTTACAATGTCTAAAATTACTATCATCTGCGAAAGCATATTAGATGCTAAATTAACTGGCATCAATTAAATGGATTGGTTAAGGAATTTGAGAATAGTTCTCATGGCTGAAAAGCTATCTTATGTCCTTAATACGCCTATCCCTGCAATGGTTGCAGACAATGCCTTTGAGGAAGAGATTGCTACTTTTAGAAAGTGGCAAGATGATGCACAGTTGGCTCAATGCATCATGCTAGTATCCATGAGTAACAAGCTTCAGCGTCAGCATGAAACTATGGATGCTCCTACTATATTCCTGCACATCAAGTAGTTGATGGTGAGAAAAGTAGGACTAATAGATATAAGATATCTAAGGAGCTCTTCCGATCTAGAATGACCGATGACACCACAGTACAGATAAAAGTCCTTAACATTATCAATTTGATTGATCAATTAGGACAACGAGTTTTGTCATGGATGGAGAGTTGAGCCAAGATTTGATCTTGCACTCACTCCCGGACTCCTTTCACAATTGTTGTGAATTTTTCATATGAACAAGCTAGATATCAGCCTCGCTGATTTGCTTAACATGTTGAAAAATATTGAGAGTCACTTTCCAACCAAGAAAGATTAAGTCTTACTGGTAGGGGCCAAAGGATCTTCTGAAAAGAAGAACGATTCAAAGAAGGTAAATGAAAAGGCAAAAACAAAGGATAATAAGAACAAAACTGATAACGGATAGCAAAGGAGTTTGCTTCCACTGCAATAAGCCTGGACACTGGAAAGAAACTGCAAGAAGCATCTTGCAGAGGTTAACCAAAGAAGCTTAATGAAGTTTCGGTTACAATACAGTTTTTGTTCATGATTGAAATAAATTTTTCTTTAAGTCAAGGTTCTACTTGGGTATTGGATACCAACTTTGGTTATCATAAATATAGATTTATGAAAGGACCAAACAGAAGTAGAAAGCTAAACAAATATAAGTAATCCTATGTGTGGGAAATGAAGCAAAGGTTGCTGCATTAGCTATAGAAACTTATAGTTTAGCACTGCCTACGGGAAAATCTATTAAGTCAATAAGTTGTTATTGTATTCCAATTCTTGTTAGAAACATTAGTTCCATTTTATTGTTGGACAATAAAATTTTTGGTATTATAATTAAGAACAATTGTTGTTCTATTTATAATAATAATGTTTTGTATAGAACTGGAATATTACTTAATAAATTTTGTATACTTGACTTACATAAAAATTATTTTGTAAATTGAACAAACTAGTATAAGAAAAGGAGATGATCATTCAAAGAGTTGAATGTATGTATTTGTTGAAATACAAGTGTGAATTATTTGAAAGGTTCAAAGAATTCAGAAATGAAACAAATTGGCAATGTATTAAGATTCTTTGATTAGATCAAGGAATAAATACTTATACAATAAGTTTCTAGATCATCTCAAATGGTTTTCTCATAATGGACACATCCTGATACGCAATAATTGATTGATGTATCTGAATGAAAAGTCGTACATTGTTGGACATGGTGCGGTCCATAATGATTTTACCGACATTCCAATATCCTACTAGGATAATGTCCTAGAAATGGGCGTGCATATCTTCACGAAAAGGTAACCTCAAAATCCATTGAAAGACTCCATAAAAGTTATGGATGGGGAGGATTCCTAATCTTAAGTATGTTAAGATAAGGGGTTGTCCAACTTATGTGAAAAAGGTTTCAAAGGATAAGCTTGGGACAAGATTTGACAAGTGCAGATTTGTGGGACATCCTAAAATAAGTTTAGGGTATACGTTCTATAATCCTACATAGAAAAAGGTGTTTATTGCGAAACACACTACCTTCTAAGATAAAGGTGTTTATCATTAAAAGGGGCTAGTGGGAGGATAATAGATCTTGAAGAGTTCAAGAACCACAAAACACTATAAATCGAGATAAGAGGAACTCAGAGATGTAACCTATTGTACCACAACCGAATCGTAAATTTGGAATAGTCATCAAGATACCTAGGAGGTATGGATTCATCATGGATGATGATGATGAGGTACGATCATAGAAGATGATGATCCGAGTTACATACGATGAGGTAAGAGTTCTAGTGTGTACAAAAGGGTCGATGGGAGGCGTCGTGAAATTTCTAGTATTATATGTTGATATACTACGGATGAGGAATAACATACCAATGCTACAATCAGTAATGATAAAGTTGTCTAAACATTCCTCCATGAATGATTTGGAAGAGTATCTTAATTGGGGATATAAATCAATATAGATAGATTTAAGAGGATGCTCGACTTAACCCAAGGAACGTATATTCATTTGATGCTAAAGTTGTTTAGCATGGCAAACTCCAAGAGATGTCTCATGTCGATGAGCTATGGAGTGTATCTCTCTTAATAGTCCCCACGGACTCCTGAAAAGAGAGGTCGCATGAGTGACAATCATGCATGCAATGAAATGTACGAGACCGATGTTGATCACCATATTATGGAGAAGTTCACTATGAGTCGATGAAAAACATCTTAAAGTGCTTAACCCAAGCACTAAGGATGTGATCATATTCATGGTGGGTCTAAATTAAAACTAGAGGGGCTTAATGAGACTCAAGTTTTTCGAGACATGCACCAAGATGACGTAAAATCCACTTTAAGGTAAAGCGTTATCTTGAATAATTAGTGCGAAAGAATTGAAAGGTTCCAAATAGCAAATGGTTCTTTGGTTTAGTGTGATAAAGACAAAGTATATAGCTATAAATGAAGTCGCAAGTTGATTGTTTGGATAAAAGTTCATTACAGAACTAGGAATAGTTCCTAAGTCTCATCTTGGATCTAAACATGTGTTGTGGCACTTTCATTTGATTATTAGAATCATTGAAAGATGGGAAATCACTATAGAGATAGTGGACTCTCATGAACAACATTACATATCCATTAATTAAAGCTTATCCAACAGCAGGATAACCGTCACTTAGAGAAGAAGAGTATGAGTTACCATGACGATTAGCTTTAGTGCAAGTGGGAGATTGAAAGTAGTATGCACACAAGCCAATCATGTTTGATGATAAAGCATATACTTTGTAACAATCTTATTCATTTATTAATAAAAAGTATTAATTTATTAAAGGCTTTTAATTATCTACATGATCTTTGTTTTTATAATATGTGATAAACCCATAGTTTTAAGCAATGCTTTTAGAATAATGATGATGATCATTCTAATGAGATCTAAATTCTTAGAAAGCTTAAAACTAAAATAGTTCCCAATCATTGGATTACTAAATTGGGGATTAGTGAATCCGGATAGATTGGTACATACGTTGCTTGCTCATTGGATGAGGATGATTGATCTCATGATCATTTGTGTGGAGACACTAAAGCAAGTATGTAGGTGCTTATTAGAGAATAAGTTCATTTGAACGTGGCTCGCTAAGGAATACCTAATGGAGTTTTATTTGCTGTCAATAGGAATTCCTGTAGTGATAGTAGTACAAGTGATCCTTGGACTTGAGATCATCATAGTATCTTGTGTATGATGAGTTATACTTTGACTTATTCCTTAAGACCCTTAGGGTATATCAAAGGGTATGCTTGGGTATAATAAGTTGTATATGGAGATAATGTATGATCAATAAAAAATCTACCACTTCTAATAAAAGAAGAGAAATGTCCTATGTGATTCGATAAATGACAACCCAAAAGTAGTCCTTGTTAAGCGTAATGAAATTAGAAAGGAGTTTCTAATTTGCATTATTTGGAGTTGTGCATTTAAGGATCGAAATACATATAATTAAATAAAATAAGACTTGATAGTAATTCCATGTCTTATATTTAATTGGGACATTGTATGGTGGAAGGATTGAATTGTACGGTAACTATTTACTCAAAGGTTCTTTTATGATTAATGTTGAAATCTATATTATCTAGAAAGTCGTTGATCGCTAGGGAGGCTTATCCCTATTGTAGAATAAATATTATTTATTTAAATAAATTAATTGTTTAATTTATTTATTTAAATAAGATTAGAATTGTTCTAATTGATTTATTCACAACCGGTTTAATATGGAGAACCTAAAGGGTCACACCATAAAAGGAAGAATAATTATTTAAGAAGTTAATGGCATAATCGTAATAATATATTATGTATATTTAATTTAATCTATGGTGATAGAATAAATTAAATAGCTTAATATTTATTATTTAATATTTTAGAAATATTAAATATAAATTAATAAGAGGAGTCTTATTAATATTATTACAATTATTATTATTTTAATTTCTAAAAGAGTTTAGGAATTAATTTAATATAAGTACTCTCATTTATTCCTAATTGGATTAGGAAGGAAAATTAGTTAAAGGAGTTTTAATTAATTATCCCTAATAAGATTAGGGAGCTTAATTAATTAAATAAAACCCAATTCCTTAATTGTTAAGGTGGGTTTCCCACATCTATTAATAAGAGGAGTCTTATTATGGGTGAGTGGTTGTTGACTTTTACAACATACGACATAATTCCAATTGTTGGGAGAGTACACCCTTTCTATAGAGATAGAAAAACTAGGGTTTGAGCCAATACCCCTTCTTCTTGAATTCCTATTCTTCCTTGGTGGATCACCTCTAGAGGCCAAACACATGGGTGGCTAACGTTGATCAAAGGAAGGAACCAAACCCGGTGGATTCAAGGAGATCATGAGAAGTAGGAGGTGAACTTCGCACAGGAAGCTCGTTTCTACAAGGGTATGATTTCATAATTTCTTATTCTTCGTTTAATTAATAATTGTGCATAAAGGGTGATCCGGGTATATGGTTTGTAATTTTTTTTTAAAACTCTGATTTTTTCACGCTTCCGCTTAATTTATGCAATTTGATTGAGTTCATAAATATTACAAACCTAACACAAAATACTTGTCATATGGTATTGGGATCAACCTTTAATTCACCACATTTCATCGGTTTCAGATCAAAGGGATGGAATTACCCAACCTCTTCTCACAAATAGAAGATTCGGTGACCATCTAAGTTGCGATCGTGCCTCAAAGAGCAATACCAACCCATAAGAGATGGAATTAACTAGGCTTCTCATAAATAGAAGTACTGACAACCATCTGTGGTGCGGTCATTCTCAGAGAGGAAAAACTACCCTTCTCTCCACTTTTCCATACAGATACCAGTCCCAAGACACCAAAGATGGTAGGGATATACAGAAATCAATGATCCATTTTGAGAGATCTTGTGACGTCTCAATGTCCACCTATCAAGGATAAGTTCAGAATGCATCAAGATCACAAGGCCCTAAGAAACAGGAAAATATCAAGCAAGTATCAAGGCATAACTAAAAGGGAAGTGAATCAAAATATATTTCACTGCCATACATAATACTGTTTGACATATACATTTGTGTTGTACATGACAAAATGGCTAAGCTAGTCTGTGCAGGAAAATACAAAGATATCTACAGATCTGTGTGTATACGGACTATCAGATCTAACATGGCATCCCTCTCTGAAGACGGAGGTAGCACTGCAAGCTCCTGCCCAAGGGTATCTACACGAGCTAATAGATCAGAGGCTAACTGCATGGTGGCATAATTCTCATCAATGTAAGCACTCATATCAAGAAGACCGGTCATATCCGGATCCGATCAAGCATCGCTCTGCAATGGCCATATCCCTAGCAGATAAGGTGGCATCCCGCTCCGCAATCAATGCATCCCTGGTTGATCTAGCCTCATCCCTCTCTAACAGTGCGGGGTCTCTCTCATCAAGAGCTGTCAACATCGCGACCCTAGCCTGATCTCTTTCATAGGTCATCAGATGTAAGCTCTGCTCTAAATGTTATGCCAAATACTGAGTAACAGTGGCACTCAGAGTGGGAGAATCCATCACAAATGCTGGCAGCCCAGCAGCCAATTCATCGATGGGAATGTCAGCCTCCTCTATAGGCTCCTTATCGTCGGAATCAGTCCCCTGCACTGTGGATACTACCGCAGCCAATGCAGTCTTTGTCTCCATCCATGCGGAATACTCTGCAGAACAACCCAGATGACTGACAAAAAACTTAGCCAGCTCTCACTGATCCCAACAGGCATACAACCTGGATCTGTCCTCTGTTGATAAATGGTGTGAAGCGATGCGCTGACTCACTGCCCCCTCATAAGGGTGAAAATCCTAAAACTGGTCAAATTGGCACATCACGGCCATTGGATGATAAGTAATCATACCCCTCAATCTAGCCGAAGGGAGATAATCCATGCTTGGAGCATGAGTAATAAAGCTGTAGGGTACACTAATCCCTGAACACGGTAATATAGCAAATGGATCCCTAATCCTTGCCAGGAAAGTTGACCATGATGCAGCATCTGTACACTCCGCAGGCTGAAAGGAGTACGACATGGCTATATCATGGGTAAAACAAAACCCCTGCCGTCTAAGTGTGCCAATCGGTCTCAAGTGTTACATACACCACACATACAGCATGACCGAGCTACCTATAAACACTCCTGCCGGATAAGTACAGCAGTATGTAGCTGACCTCGGAGTCTCTGCAATGATCATCGGTACAATGGTATGACCCTCCCTGAGAGCTCTCACTGCCATAATGACGTTGATATCCAGCTCATCCATGTACCGCGGCATGAAGACGTATGATAATACGCACAAAAGCAGTACATCCACTCTGGCTGAACGCCAATGATCCTCTGGTGTGCTGAAATCCCCAGAATGTCGTGCATAACTATCCTCAGAGCCAAATCTGTCAAATAGAAAATGTTGGGATATCACGTGGCCGGATGTAATCTCATCCCGTACCACTCTACGTCTCAATCTGGTGAGGGTCATGAACTATATGCTCATATCTCTGATAGCCATATGCACGCAAGGTCTGTCCAGCGGCAACATCGTCAACCGTGCATACTCCTCCAAAGTAGGAGTCAACTCCTGGGTCCCAAATCGAAAAACCTGCCTCTCCGATACCCAATTCTCTAGCATACCCTCTACAAATCCTGTGGGAGCCTAAAACATTAACAAGGTCATAGTATGCTGCAACAAATCATCTACGATCACCATGTCTGATGGTGATATACTATCATACCATGAGCGCATACCAGATACCACTAAAAATGGTAGGGTATAATCAATACGGCTAACTGTTTAAGAAGACATCTGTACGGGTCGTGTCATAAGACCATCCAGGGGTCAATACTAAATATCTCTGGACATACATACATATGCATAACATAATAAAAAACATGATAAAATAGATGGCAATATGATATAGGGAATGGAAAACTGTGCATACATTCCTAAGTATATCATTATCTAATACATCTCTATACAGCTAAAATACAGGGAAATAGGGCAAAGCTACCCAACATCTAACAGAGGCCTATCAAAAGATATAACGGGAATGGGGCAAAGCTATCCAGCAGCTAACAGAGGCCTATCAAAAGAGATAGCGAGAAATATACATTAGAAAAAGTTAATGGTGTCGATGTCTACATCATCGATACTTTCCACCTGATGTAACTCCTCCTGAGTCACTGGATCTCTATTTACAGGGATGTCAGACCGATACAAGGGAGGATCTGCATCGGTAAAGCCATATGGGTCACTTGAGGGGCCAGCACCAGAGCTGGAAGGATCAAAAGTATCTACCTCTGAAGGATCTTTGCCCAAATACCGAATGAAAAGATGTGTCCGGTCCAGCTATCGGGTCAATCTGTCCATCTGTGTCACATGAGTCGGATCTCTGGCATAGGCTAGCCAATCCGTCATCATCATGGATCCTGAAACCATATCCCCCATAAACTGTGTGGCACGGGTCTGAGCTCCAATAGTACGAGGGATCCACCAATGCTGGAACTTCTCCTGAGACCAGGGGCCCTCTGACAATGTAAAATCGTCAATCCCCATCAATGGGATGTTAATGATGGGTGACTGCGAAACAGGCCAATAACGCCTGGCAGGAGGAAAGATCGGCATGCGAATCTCTCCTGCAGTGTTATTGATAGCACACTCTCCTAAATAGAGATCCCATCCTCCATCTGTAAAGAAAGGAATCCTATGGGTGGAAATGACGTACTCTACTCCAGTCGAGTACCCATCCTCAAATCTAACTCTAGCTGTAGGCGATAATGAATGATGCCCTCAGCAATAGGGACCTCCGTCAGTATGGAATGATGCCATCTCCATCCTCGTGGATAGGTGTCTAAACCTAGCACGCTCACAGGATGCAAACAGGGAAGCCTCTCATAGGCCCAAAACTACCAACATAAAGGTAACATCTGCTGTGAGTCAACACTCTTAACTTATAAACAGGAAAAGACAAGAGAAACACTCACCAGCAGAAAACAGGTAGAATCCTAACCACGCCTTGGTCAAGCCTTGCGATCGCATGCGCATTCCCCTGAGGAAGTAGGCAAAGGTGTAAGAACCCCAATCATAGTCTCCTATATGGTCCACGTGTCTAGTGGCGCTGATCAAAGCGAAGGACACCATAGAGGAATTATCTGCTATGAATCAACCCCTAATGATCATCAGGAACAATCGCCGAAGAATGTGATCCCTAACTCTCACATCATCGGGTATGGGCTCACTCAACAGCCCGCTTATAGCATTTACGCTCAAAGGACCTGTACGAACAGTTCTGCCCTTGAGCGCCTCCGCCGGAACACACAACAAGAATCTGACGGCAGTAGGGGTAATATCCGCCATGCAAGGCAGTGGATCCCCTCTAAACTCCATACCTGTGATAAACCGTCAATCCATCAGCGTTATCATCACCTCACACTCCAGTAAATGGAGTGACTGAGTCTGGTGAAACCACCGCTCAGACAATGCCCTGAGGTAACCCCAGGGACAGCGACGGGGAAGAATGGAGAAGAACATCCCAAATCCCCAGCCATGTACAATCGCTCTGTAGTCATCATGCAAAGCCTAATACATAGAGTGGATGCTAAAACAGTTCCCTCAAGGCTATATGAAGCCGAGAACCTACATCAAATACAGATCCACATCAGAATCCTTGCCTCCTCATCAATAGGAAATAAGGAAGATTAAAGATCTAACTTTATACCTCGTTTGCGTCTGGTAGGTCAAGGATGCTTACTCCACCACCCGTAAGATCCGGGTTCGTCCACTGAATACCTGGAAATTCCCTATGGGGAACATGTACAGCAGGAGTAGGAACCTCAATCGGTACATCCTCCTCTTTGTCCTCGACATTCAGCACTTCAACCCGAATAGGACGTATCACCGCCTCCACCAAATGACGAGGCTATCTGACAGACCGGCGTTGAGGCTCTTCAGAAGCCCTCCTCCATACACCAGAAGTAATCCTACGGGAACTACTCGGCTGATCCGGATCAATAATATCTGGACGACAAATCTCCAAATCACCTCAGAAAGGGTGTGGTAAATTCTTACCTAGAGCTTTTCAAAATGCATTTTATGATTACATGCATGCATGCATTGTTTTAACATACGTCTACAGTAGAGTTAAAAATGCATGACTATCCAATACCTACATTTTGGAAAATTTTGCCATAGCCCCCTTTGTAAATGGGACTATCCACATGCACATAGGCATAACTAGGTGGCCATTCAGTAGCACACATGTACACAGTCATATACATCCTACATGCATTATCATCACAGTAAAAAATCCGTAAGTATAATTAATTACCATGATTGTTTTGCTTTTCTACCTTTACTCATTTGTCCTCAAATAGGATAAGAAATGACAGTAAAAAGGTGCCAATTTGACTATTTCAAAAGTCAAATTATTTCACATCATTATGTTAAGCATGGTTTAATATTAACATTTACTATGTTGAATATTTTTTATCAAGTCATATCAGCATGCATATTCACTACTATGTGTCTAAATGCATTTAATGTGATAAGTCATTTTCCAACGGATAGAAATTGGAAAAAAAAATATATGCATGTGTTACCAGGACAGTGAAGAACGCTTGTATGGTGGTAGAATATGTAGAAAGTTTCCCGAACTCAGCAAATCTGAAGAAGAGCTCTCAGATTTCCTTCGCAGCACAACTTGAAATGACTTATAAAAGAAACCTTTGGGCTTTACATAGCCACGGTTAGCCACAGGCCTACCTGCGGCTGCTGCAGGTATACCTGCGACACTCCTACTTGGGTCCCACACCTCCGGCTCGCTCCAGTTAGAGTTGCAAAGGAGGTCTCACAAGCTAAAAAGGTCAACTCATGAATAAAAATGCTACGCGATTGAGCAGAATAGCCTGGAATCCTGGTTTCATACGGGTCAAAATTGAATTCCCGCCATCTCATTGGTATTCGCCTGAATGCAAGGTATACTATACCGATGAGCTCAGCTTTCACAGATCATGCTCGGCAATACCTCACAAAGGTCTGATGTCGTCATTGCAGGGTCACAACCCTAAACCTCCCCGGTAGGGGTTACAACACCAAGCTACGAGATGCTAAACCTCCCCGGCGGGGGTTACAACGCCGAAGTTATCAAACGATCAAGTATCCCCGGCGAGGGTCACAACGCACATCTTTCAAGCATCCAAGTATCCCCGGCGGGGGTCACAACGCACATCTTTCAAGCATCTAAGTATCCCCGGCGGGGGTCACAACGCACATCTTTCAATCATCCAAGTATTCCCCAACGGGGGTTACAATGCAATGCAACCATTGATACACACATCAATGAGGGTCAAGCAACCTTGACGTCATGTCAGTCGATGGCAAGTAAACCTATCTAAGTAACCTTCCCCAGCGGGGGTTTACAACGTGATGCGACCATTGACACATACATCAATGAAGGTCAAGCAACCTTGACAATGCACCCAGCAGGGATCTATCCGGTGATACACACATCAACGAAGGTCAGACAACCCTAACGGCGATAAACTGTTGGCAGTAACTCCGATAGAATAACGAAATATGTTATACACATCCTCAAATAGACAAAGCTTTATCCCCACAGATCTCTTATATACAAGAGGTACCTCTATGGAATATAAGCTAGTGTCAAGGATTCAAGACTTTGGTGATAGCCCCAACATCAACATCCTTCAAGACTTGGATCGCATGTCCAAGCCATCATTGATTATCATCCCAACTGGATTACCTGACAATCATGCATCATACATTTGCATTATGTTGCTGCATATAACATTATGTTTACCCTACTTGCATTTCAAGTGTCTAGGATTCTTTATCATATCCATGCCTTGCATTGCATGAATATGATAAAGAGGGGCATCTGTAGACACTCGAAATTTTCTGCACGCCTATTACTAACATTGCAGGAGGGCAGATTCATCTTTCAGAGATAACCCTGGAAGACAGCTTACATCCATTTCGGATAATACCGGAAGTTCAAGTTCAAAACCCGGGACACACACTTTGAACATCATTTCCAAACTCGGAACACACACCGGAAGGATCATTTCCAACCTCGGAGATAACCCCAACTTTCGTCCTTAGCGATAACCCCAAGGAGTGTTGTTGCAGTTCTGGCGATAACTTCGGAAATGCTTATTTCAAATACATGCTATCAACTTCAAGCTCAAACTTCCCGCCGAGGCACTCATACCTCACACCCGTGGTTAACACCGGGTAGACAGGTTCTCCCACAGATAACCTTGCGGTATTCAAACACTTGCAGTAGTCCAATCTCAGATGTAACCCTGAGCAACGTCTACTTTCAGCTCAAACCAGCGATAACCCCAGTGAGGAGTCAAACATCATCTTACCGCCTCAACGTTCTCTCTCACAAGATGATATCGCGGCATACCAACAAGTAGTCCAATCTCAGATGTAACCCTGAGCAACGTCTACTTTCAACTCAAACCGGTGATAACCCCAGCGAAGAGTCAAACGTCATCTTTCCCCCTTCAACACCTGCGCGTCGTCTCAACACTTCATATATACATACATCCAACAATGTCCCACAAGAATCGAGGAGTTACAATCTCGACTGATTATTACGCGTGGTAGTACCTTGGATAGAATTTGAAGCTTGAAGACCATGGGCATGGACCCCTCTTCCTGACTTCGTACAACCTCTAATCAATGTCATTGCATAACTCTCGACACAAGCGGTCCGAAGAAGGTCATATATACCTCGTTTAAATGCTCGGATTGAAGTTCTGTAAGTTTGAGTGGACATTATAGTGTACGAGTGCACGTACTTCAAAACGATGGGACCTGCAAGATGGCTGGATGCTACGACCACCACTTGTATATAACTGCACGCTTATAGGTACCTACTACCATCATCGATCTATAAATATAGACCTTGGGCCAGCCATTTTAAGAGAAAAAAGAGAGAGAAAAGGCGAGGAAGCCCTGTCCAATTTACTCTGTATACACCCATATTGAGTGTTTCCTCAGTATAAACACCTATTAGCTCACATACAGCTACACTTTTATCCGGCTGGAGCTGAGTGTTTATCCACATAGAGTCAAAGAAGTCTATTTTGGCAGCCCACTGTAAGCCTTCTTATATTCTATAAAGCCTTCTTTCCATATTAGCACACACTGTTATACACATTGAGAATCGTGTAGTGTGCGTTTGCCCAGACTTCGGTTCGTGGTTTTCATTTTTGTTTATATATATACTTATATATATCTATATATTTTGTATATGGACTAACATTATCGAGTTATGCCTCGATTGAGCCTAGACTTATATCTGGAGCGTTTATTTGCTTTTGTATATATATATATATATATATATATATATATATATATTTATATATATAAATTGTGGTCAGACTCTGTCTGATGAGCCTAGACTTATGTCTGAGCTTTTCTTTGCTTTTGTATATATATATATATATATACTTATATATATAATTGTTGTCAGACATATCTGATGAGCCTGGATTTTATATCTGGAGCATTTACCTGCTTATATATATATAGATATATATAAAGAATGATTTCAAATGTTTAATGTGTTCTTCAATTGAATTGGAAAAAATGAGAATATCATCAATGTAGACGACAATAAAGTGACTGAAAGGGTTCAAAATATCATTGAGAATATTACGAAATTCACTTGGAGCATTTTTAAGCCAAATGCTGGACATTCCATTATATAATGACCAAATGGGGTAGTGAATCTTTGTTTTATACCTATCATGTTCAAGGTAGATTGCAACTTGCCTTATTTAAACAAAGATTTAAGGTCAAATTCTTGAAGATAGTGGCATTACTCGATTCGGTTAATAAGTAAGTCTTTGTTAGGTAAAAATGGAGTTAATCCAAAGAGATTAATGACTTTGTTTAAAGGCTTTAATTGATTAGTAAATGAGGCAGCCATCTCCCGCCTTTTTATGTTAATAATGAAGGTAGGAAGACGAGAGAGGCATTCCTCGCTTAGTAATCATCATTAATCTCTTTTTACAACAAAGTCTTTGTTAGATTCATTAGTACCTTTTTACCTAACAAAGACGAGCTTATTAATTCCTTAGCATAGTAATGCCACTATCTTCAAGAATTTGACCTTAAATTCATTTTTTGTTTTTAAGTTGCAATCCACCCGTATGATAGGTACAAAAAGGAATTCACTACCCCATTTGGTCATTACTGGCATGGAACGCCCAAGCATTTGGCCTAAAAAATGCTCCCAGTGAATTTCAGAATATTCTCAATGATATTTTGAACCCTTTCAGTCACTTTATTGTCGTCTACATTGATGATATTCTCATTTTTTTCCAATTATATTGAAGAACACATTAAACATTTGAAATTGTTCTTCAAAACAGTTAAAGATAATGGACTTGTCCTTTCACCTTCCAAATGCAGCTTGTTTCAAGCTAAAGTTCGGTTTCTTGGTTTAAATATTTATCGCAGACTCATATAGCCTATTGACAGAGCTATTCAATTTGCTGACAGATTCCCAGATAAAATTACCAATAAAACCCAACTATAGAGGTTTCTGGGCTTGCTCAATTATATTGGCAAGTTCTATAAAAACCTCAGGAAGATTTGTAAACCTCTTTTTCAATTGTTTAGAGACAATCCTCCTCCTTGGTCGACACTCACACTTCATCATCCAACAAGTTAAAAAATATGTCAAGGCATTGCCTCTACCTTGGTATTTCAATGATTACGCATTTAAAATTGTTAAAACCGATGCGTCTCGATATTGGATTCGGAGGAATTCTCAAGCAAAACTTACTCTCGCCTTCTAAACAAATTATCCGCTTTCCATTCCGGTCATGGAATACTACACGCTTAAATTACAATCTTATTAAAAAGGAAATACTTTCTTTAGTATTATGTATTAACAAATTTCAAAGTGACTTATTGAATCAAAAGTTTTTAGTTCGCATTGATTGCAAATCAAGAAAATATGTGTTAGAAAAAAGATGTTGAAAACATAGCCTCTAAACATTCATTTGCTAGACTAAGAAGCCTTATTGAGTATCTTTGATTTTGAAATTGAATACATTAAAGGCGGTAAAAATTGATTCCCCGATTTTCTCACTGGAATTTATTAATAATGCAGTCTTGTCTGCTTCATCATGAGTACTCGAGGAGCATCATCCTCTCATGGTCCGAGTCGCCCTACTGGCCCAAGTAATCAACCAAAAGGAACCATGGTTCCTCATCCAGTTAACCTAATTTATCAAACCACCGGCAAATTCACCAGTCTGGGTACAATACCCAAGCCATACAGTTCAGCCTTAGCTAGTAACCCAACCCTAGTTGACCCTTTTTCCATCTAATCAAAAGCTTCCAGTCCAAACCCCAGTCATCCTCCTTCTGAGTATATGCTCAAATGGACCACTCACCTGTTTCATATTGAACTCCATATGAAACCTAAAGATGACCCAGTCAAATTGGTCGCCCAGTTCTTTCCTTCTGGCTGGCATTTCCAACCCGCAGCTCCTTATTAATCCCTTGTGTATTATAAGGACATCCTAGTTGAAACCGAGTCAATCTTTGTTAAACCCATTTATGCTAATAATGATAAATCCAAAGTACTTTATCATTCATTATATATTAAACAATTCATTTCAATGTCAGATTGAGGAAAACATCCTTCTGACCTCATGCAGCTTTCTAATCAGGATAACTCTTATTGTTATTATGATTATATGGAAGCTTGGTATAGAGTCATCCTTTTTCAAAATGAGTTAAATAGTCATTCCTTGTTTTTACAGTTCGACCACATGTTCAAAAGCCAGTTCCCTCATTGGTTCTCTCAATGATGGATGAGGTTTGGCTCCACTTATAATCTCCTTCCTGAACCATTGAAAGTTCAACTTAGTCACTTTTGTAACCACAGTAAACACAATCCAAAGTATGATGGAGTCCCTGTCATTCTTCAATTTGTTAGTAAATACAAGATTCCCGGGATTCTTAAATGGCAGTATGACATTAAAACCCCAACCAAAGTAACCGATCCGTTTGGTCGAGATTTTGTTTTGGCAGAAGCCTATACCCTTTGTGAACCATTCCCTCTTCTCTCTCGACAATTTTTCATCAAATGGTGGGATAAGTTTGATGTTAATAGGATTGTTAGTCAAGTTCAGTTAGAATTTCCCACCGTTCCTCTTAAGGTTCTTCCAGTCTCGTCCAAAGAACCTTCCAGTCAATCAAAAGAGTCAAAACCCAAAGAGTCAAAAATCAGTCCTACTGGTTCGTCTTATTCTCGGGACATTTCTAATTTCAAGAATTGTTCTAGTAAAGAATTGAAATTAATTGACCAAGCACTTAACAAAAGAATTGATAAGTTACATGAGGAAGCTTCTGTTCATTCTTCTTCCTCTGCTTCAGTCAGCCAGTTTGTAGATGATGATGGTCAGTATGATCCATATGGCACCATCGATCTTCAGGATGCTCAGGACCCATTTTCCTGACTTCCCAGTCACATGCACCTGCCCCTGCAGCCAATCAGTTAGAAGAATCTGCTTTTCCACCGAAAGCAGCTCCAGTCACGCGCACCTACCCCAACAGCCTTTAAAGTCAAAAGATGTTCTCTCTTTTCCACCGAAAGCATCTACTGAGTCAAAAGTTGTCGGCCTCTTTGTCTAAAGTAGCTGAAAGCATATGTATTTAGTCAAAAGTTAGTACTATTCATCTACAGTTGTTTGTCTGTAATGATTCAATTTATAATAGTAACTTTGTAATAGTTCTTTTCATTATTCTATAAATGGAAATCGAACTCAGTTAGCAAAACAGACTTCGAAACTTAGAAAGACTTCGAGTTCCTTCTCGCACGAATCTTTGGTTTCTACCACTGTTTAGCCCATCTTAACCCCTCCTTCTCTTTCTTCTTAAATGTTCTGAGTTAAATTGTAAGTCACTTTAATTTTTAGTTTGTTTGTAAATAGTTTCAGTTATCAATAAAATTATTTCTATTTAGTAATAAATTGTGTTATTTTTATGCACCACTCTTGTGTTTTCATTTATTCTTACTTCCGCCCCCAAATGGTATCAGAGCCAAGTTGTTTTTGTTCTAGTTGCCAGTAAGATCTCAGTAATCTATTTATCTCCTTACTATTTTCAAAATTTCTTTTTGTTCTTGTTCCAAAGTCACCTAACTTGCTGTAGTCCACCTAGTTCGTGTTTAACCTTTGTAAGTCTCTTGGGTGAGCAATGTCGGGTTATAGAACATAGGTATGAGTCTACTTAAGGTAAGAGGGTATGAATGGAAGAACATTGAATAAAGATTTATTTTGAAAACTGTAAAAGATGAGTAGATTATTTAGGTCTAACTCTTCAGCTAATAACTGGTCAATTTTGCCTCCCGTCCCAGACATAGTTAACCAAGAAACACACAGTTTTGAAAATATCAGTCAAGTTTTACACAATTGGAAATACCTAGGGTTTCCCCTAAAGAAATATACCAGTCAACCTTTTTAGATAATTTTAAGACAGATTATAATGTAAAAACTGTTGAAAAGATTTATGCAATTAATAAAGAATATGAAAATTGTAGTCTTTTATCTCCTGATGTTATCAAAAAACATAGGAAGAAGGGTTACAATTTTATTCACATCGGTCTAGTTCAAGTTGCAGTCAAATCGTTGATTATTAAAGGAATTAATTCAAGTATCTACCTCTGTCTCAGAGATGCTAGGTTCCTGAATTATTATCCTAGTATGATTGGTGCTATGGAATCAAGTTTGCATAATGGACCTATCCATTTTAATTGCTTTCCTGATTTCACATTAAGCCTGAGTGATCAACACTTATTAAAAGCTTTGACATTAAACATTAAAACAGCTGGAGAAATTACTCTTATGATTGAGGGTTCTCAGCCCATAGCTTTGATCTATATAATTTATTATAAGACCATGAAAACGAATTTAAACGTTCATGCTCTTAATAAAAGTCCTAAAGATCAAACTGTATTAATTCAAAGTTCAACTAGTGATGCTAATATTCAGATCCCAAGAACCATCCTCTGGAAGGATATTACTTTACCTAGTCAATGGACTTTACCCAGTGAAATCCCTCAACAACATATAGTTAATAATTTATTAAATGTTGAGAATGTTAAACAATTTTCTGATGGAACGGTCAGAATAAGTTTTGAACGTACTAGAAGACCAGTTATTATAGAAGATTTTACTAGTTCTTCAGCACCTTCAGTTCACACTCGAAGAGACACTGAAGTACTTAGTAACCCTTCTGTTAGGGATATTAAATTAAAGGGTATCATTAATCATGGTCAAACTAGTCATCCTTGTTATATTCAAAAGGATTTTGTTGAAGAAGAAGGTTCTTCTTCACCTACCCCTTCTGAGTTGCCTATTCAGTCAGATTTTGAGATTCCGATTAATAATCAATTAAGAGTTCTTAAAAAAGATTTCATATTAGATTGGGACAATCTTGTAAAAGATTTTAATTCCAAATCTAATAGGGAAAAAAGACATTTATTTAGGTCTAATCATTCAACATAAAAAGAACGTGATAAAATTGTTAATAGATGGAAACGATTTATTAACAGTGAAAAGATAAACATTACTTTTTACGATTGGTATGATCAATATCAATGTAAATGTAATGTTATAACTAAAACCCAATGGATTAAAGAAGATAAGTCAAAAGTCTCTTCTAGTCATCCCCCGCTAGAAACCTGCTTTTACTTCCGAAAAAAATAAATACATTATTGCCACCCTTTTAAGATCTCAGATGGCAATAAAGATGATAAAAAAATAATTGAACAATTAAATTTTAGTAATCAATATCTAGCAACGGTAGGAAGACAGCTAGATAGGATTGAAGAAAAATTCGAGGAAACTACTATTAAAAACCCCGATTGAAAAATTACACAACCTCTATTAAAATTACCAGAAAATAGAAGTAAACTAGGTTTACCCAACAAAGACGGTGAACTCACTAGAGCTATTGATACGTTATTTAAAAAATTAAAAACTGAGCCTGAATCAAGTGGCACCATTACAATCATTGATCAAGTTGAAACAAACAATGAAAGCAATAGCAAGTCAGACCATTCTGATACTTCTTCAGTCCCAGATTTTAATGATCAGTTAAATAAATTAACAGTTAAAAATACTAGTATAACCAGGAATTGGTACTCTAGACCTACTCCTCCGGATCTATAGTTCAAAGAGAGAAATCTAGATAAGCAATTCTATGTTTCATCCAATAAAATTTATGAATGGAAAATTGATGGTTTCAGTGAACAAGAGATTTTAAACAAGTTAAATCACATGTCTATGGTAGCAAATAGCTATATAACTAAATTCAACAATCTGACTCGGCCAGATATTGTTGAGTTATTAGCTAGTGGATTCACTGGTATTCTCAGATCTTGGTGGGAAAAACATCTCACAGAAGATACTAAACTATCAATAATCCATGATGTCCAGTTAGATGATGATGGCACCCCATCTTTGACGAAGATGTCGGTATTGGTCCGCCTGATGGAGTTAACACTCTAATATTTACCATAATAAAATATGTTGTTGGCACTCCCAGTAACATAACTGAGAGAATCCACGATCAACTTAGTAATATCACTTGTCCCACTCTAAGTGATTTTAGAGCTATTCAATTTGCTGACAGATTCCCAGATAAAATTACCAATAAAACCCAACTATGAAGGTTTCTGGGCTCGCTCAATTATATTGGCAAGTTCTACAAAAACCTCAGGAAGATTTGTAAACCTCTTTTCAGCGTTTGCAGGACAATCCTCCTCTTTGGACTGACACTCACACTTCTGTCGTCCAACAAGTTAAAAAATATGTCAAGGCATTGCCCTGCCTTGG
The DNA here is from genome assembly GCA_020205615.1 of Panax quinquefolius. NCBI lineage: Eukaryota > Viridiplantae > Streptophyta > Magnoliopsida > Apiales > Araliaceae > Panax > Panax quinquefolius. The sequence goes on along the minus strand of JAINUW010000399.1, from coordinate 160,974 downwards.
TATTTCCAATGATTCTGCATTTAAAATTGTTAAAACTGATGCCTCTGATATTGGATTCGGAGGAATTCTCAAGCAAAAACGTACTCTCAATTTTCCGGAACAAATTGTCTGTTTCCATTCCGGTGCATGGAATACTACACAGTTAAATTACAGTACTATTAAAAATGAAATACTTTCTTTAGTATTATGTATTAACAAATTTCAAAGTGACTTATTGAATCAAAAGTTTTTAGTTCGCATTGATTGCAAATCGGCAAAATATGTCTTAGAAAAAGATGTTGAAAACATGGCCTCTAAACATTCCTTTGCTAGATGGCAAGCCTTATTGAGTATTTTTGATTTTGAAATTGAATACATTAAAGGAAGTAACAATTCGATTCTAGATTTTCTCACTCAGAAATTTATTAATACAGGTACTGTCCGTTCATCATGAGTACTCGAGGAGCATCATCCTGACGTGGTCCGGGTCGCCCTACTGGCCCAAGTAATCAACCATAAAGAACCTTCGTTCCTCATCTAGTTAACCCAATTTATCAAACCACTGGCAAATTCACCAGTCTGGGTACAATACCCAAGCCATACAATTCAACCTTAGCTAGTAACCCAATCCCAGTTGACCCATTTTCCATCCAATCAAAAGCTTCCAGTCCAAACCCCAGTCATCCTCCTTCTGAGTATATGCTCAAATGGACCACTCACCTGTTTCATATTGAACCCCATATGAAACCTAAAGATGACCTAGTCAAATAGGTCGCCCAGTTCTTTCCTTCTGGCTCGCATTTCCAGCCCGCAGCTCCTTATAAATCCCTTGTGTATTATAAGGACATCCTAGTTGAAACGGAGTCAATCTTTTTTAAACCCATTTAGGCTAATAATGATAAATCCAAAGTACTTTAATCATTCATTGTATATTAAACAATTCATTTCAATGTCAGATTGGGGAAAACATCATTCTGACCTCATGCAGCTTTCTAATCAGGATAACTCTTATTGTTATTATGATTATATGGAAGCTTGGTATAGAGTCATCCTTTTTCAAAATGAGTCAAATAGTCATTCCTGGTTTTTCCAGTTCGATCACAAGTTCAAAAGCCAGTTCCCTCATTGGTTCTCTCATTAGTGGATGAGTTTTGGCTCCACTTATAATCTCCTTCCTGAACCATTGAAAGTTCAACTTAGTCACTTTTGTAACCACAGTAAACACAATCCAAAGTATGGTGGAGTCCCTGTCATTCTTCAATTTATTAGTAAATATAAGATTCCCTGGATTCTTAAATGGCAATATGACATTAAAACCCCAACCAAAGTAACCGATCCGTTTGGTCGAGATTTCATTTTGGCAGAAGCATATACCCTTTGTGAACCATTCCCTCTTCTCTCTCGATAATTTTTCATCAAATGGTGGGATAGGTTTGATGTTAATAGGATTGTTAGTCAAGTTCAGTTAGAATTTCCCACCGTTCCTCTTAAGGTTCTTCCAGTCTCGTCCAAAGAACCTTCCAGTCAATCAAAAAAGTCAAAACCCAAAGAGTCAAAAATCAGTCCTACTGGTTCGTCTTGTTCTCAGGACATTTCTAATTTCAAGAATTGTTCCAGTAAAGAATTGAAATTAATTGCCCAAGCACTTAACAAAAGAATTGATGAGTTACATGAGAAAGCTTCTGTTCATTCTTCTTCCTCTGCTTCAGTCAGCCAGTTTGCAGATGATGATGGTCAGTATGATCCATATGGCACCATCGATCTACAGGATGCTCAGGACCCATTTGCCTGACTTCCCAGTCACATGCACCTGCCCCTGCAGCCAATCAGTCAGAAGAATCTACTTTTCCACCGAAAGTAGCTCCCGTCACGCGGACCTACTCTAGTAGCCTTTAAAGTCAAAAGATGCTCTCTCTTTTCTACCGAAAGCATCTGTTGAGTCAAAAGTTGTCGGCCTCTTTGTCTAAAGTAGCCGAAAGTATATGTATTTAGTCAAAAGTTAGTACTATTCATCTACAGTTGTTTGTCTGTAATGATTCAATTTGTAATAGTAACTTTGTTATAGTTCTTTTCCTTATTCTATAAAAGGAAATTGAACTCAGTTAGCAAAACAGACTTCGAAACTTAGAAAGACTCTGAGTTCCTTCTCGGACGAATCTTTGGTTTCTACCGCTGTTTAGCCCATCTTAACCCCTCCTTCTCTCTCTTCTTAAATGTTCTGAGTTAAATTGTAAGTCACTTTAATTTTTAGTTTGTTTGTTAATAGTTTCAGTTATTAATAAAATTATTTCTATTTAGTAATAAATTGTGTTATTTATATGCACCACTCTTGTCTTTTCATTTATTCTTGCTTCCATCCCCAAGAGTTAGATACATTGAATATATATATATATATATATATATATAATTGTTGTCGGACATATCCGATGAGCCTGGATTTACATCCGGTGCATTTACTGCTTTTATATATATATGGACATATATATATTTACATTTCGTCCTGCCTGGAGTTTACTTCGTGACAGTTGATCGCTTTTACAGCTTTATTTACATTTCGTCCCACCTGGAGTTTACTTCATGGTGGTTGATCATGTCCATATATATATATATATACCACTTTTATATATTTATATTTCTGATCCCCTATGGAGTTGCTTCGTGGTGGTTGATCATGTTTGTATATATATATATATATATTTACAGCTTATATATATATAACTGCTTACTGCTTTCCATACAAACTGCAGTATCATGTGAGCCTAGGAATCATGTGATCACAGATTCAGCCCATTGAATCTAGATTCGGTTCCCATGATGGACGTTTTTTCAGCTGTAAGCAGCTTATACATTATTTACAGTGTCTGAATTTCCTTGGATGGTCATTATGCCCATGAGGAGTTCGGCAGATCACAGATATTATTTTTCTCAAGATGCTTCGCATCTCAAAAATAAAAGCAAACAAGACGAACATTTAATAATAAAATGGAAGTATCAAAGGCCTCAATTACTATTGAACACAGGGTTTGAAAAACCTCTTTTTACAAAACTTCATTGCTATATCTTATTTAAAACTGAATTTTTCATAAATTCAAACCCTATGTATATAAAAAGCGAACGAGGTACAAAGACTACTTCCAAATAATTGCACATTGATCCACACACACACACACATTCATATAACAGTTTCTTTGAAAAGTGGTTGTCACCGTGGCAACACAGATGTCGGGGGGTGCCTAACACCTTCCCTCCGCATAATCAAGCCCCCGGACCTAAATGAATCTCGGTTTCACAGACCCGTTTAGCAGTGTCACATCACTGGGTCAATGTGCAAACCTTTTTGGTTGCGTTGGTGCAACTAGTTAAATACACCAACTGGCGACTCTTAAAGTCAAATCGTCGACATTATACATGTCGGACCTTTTTCACTTGTTTTTTCAAACAAATCTCACATTAACATGAGAACACCAAAGAATAAGTAACGAAAAGGGACACTAAAAATCCCGACGTCGATACCACTTATCCTGGACCATCACTCCATTCCCTAACTCATCCCAGCTATAATCTCATTTCCTAAAGAGAACAATGAAAGAAAAGGGTGAGCTCAACTAGCCCAGTAAGAAATATTATGACTAAGATAATGCAGAAGAAATTATCCTTAGCCTTCAACAGTATAACAACTAATAGAATATAATAGACAACAAGTTTTAGATCAACAACTGCAGCGGAACAAGCAGTCCATTAGAAGAGTCAAGTAGAGCATGATATCTACTATCTTCTATGATTTTAAAAAGTTTTTCATCAACTTTATCACTGAGACTCAGATTAATAAATAAACCACATCATCGAATCATCCCTACACTACGGGCCAAGGATATTCATGTAATCATCAATGGTCATGATTATACTGAATAATCCCTGGTCATAATCATACCAACAACTGTCCATCAATGCACTACGGGTCAATGAGGACTTTTACCACATCATTTGTAACATTAGGGGCCATGATTATACCGAATGATCCCTGGTCATAATCATACCAATAAACAATCCATCTATACACGTAAGCCAAAGATGACTTTCATCACAATATAAGCATGAGGATGATGACAATGATATAAGCAATAATCAAACGAAATCAAATCAAACGAAATCAAATCAAGGATAAATATTAAAGATTTTAAATTTATCCAGAGTTTAAAAATATCTAAATTATCAACATGATACTACTTTGTAGAGTAAAATTCAAGAATAATATTCATGTACCAAAAATAATTTGGACAGAGAAGAAATATATTTTTCGGGTAAATAGTACGCCGTGAATAGTACACTGTGAATAGTACTTCAGGAATAGTACCCCGATATAAAAAGTACCCCAAATACCCTAGTGAATAATTTTCGGGTGAATAGTAATTGGGTGAATAGTAACCCGTGAATAGTAACTCGTGAATAGTACTCCGGCATAAAAAGTGCCCCGAATACCCGAGTGAGTAATATTTGAGTGAATAGTAACCAGGTGAATAGTAACTCATAAATAGTAACTCATGAATAGTATTCTGTCATGAAAAGATCAATAATTATCAAGAAAGCTCAGAATAATATTTCCATGAAAAGATACTAGATTAAGCGCAAATATCAAGGATATTCTACTAATTTCATGGAGTATAGAAGCCAAAACTTCAACAAAATGAGTATAGAATTCAAAATCTGAAACGAAATAATACACTTACATACTACAGAGTATGGAAGAAAATATTATTTCAAGCGAATATTGAACAAAAATAACATCTCTTACAACTATTGAATAATATTCCAACGAATATTTAATGAAGATAATATTCCTACGAATATTGAACGAAGATAATATTCTTTATGAATATTGAACGAAAATAATATTCATACCAATATGAAAAATAATATTTCTTCAGAATATGAAATAAATAATACCACTTAGCTCAGAAGAAGACTGGATACTGGAGTAGTGAAGTAGCAGACAACTCTTCTTCTTTCTCCCTATAGCTTCTCTCTCTATAGCATCTCTCTCTATAATTGCTCTTGTGAGTCTTAGTGAATTGGTGAGAATGAAGGAAGAATGAGCTTCTATTTATAGGAAAATATAGATTCGATAATTGCACGTTTTGTGGCTCAAAATATTACAGTATAATACCTTCATATTTTCTTTCATTTTTTAATTTAGTCATGCAAGTATTATCAAACTTGCACCACCTCCCATAATAGTACATCATGTGAATTAATAGTTCAATCATGTGAATCAATGGTTCTATACATGTGAAAATACAAATTATAGTATAGTACCTCCATTTTTAACTTAGTCATGCAAGTGTTATCAATCTTGCACCACCTCCCCTAATAGTACATGAATGAGAATCAATAGTACACATATGTGAACAAATAGTTATAAGCATGTGAATTAATATCAATTAATTGTTCATTTATCCGATTAATTACCCGATTGGTCAATATAACTTCCAGACATCAATTATTATCAAAATAAATATCGATTTCCACTAACACTAATAATCCCAACACAATAGAACTATCAATTTCATCTTTAATCAACACGAACTTATTCATCATTAATATTATAATGCACAATATTTAACAACCAGGTTGTTCCCAGGAAAAAGGGGGCTTTCAGATAAGGATTTCTTCTTATCATGCCGCAATTAGGTGACCAAACCTCTCCTTGATGTAACTTCTAGACATTGTCAATATTGCAAATAATAATATGAATAACTTTGTCGCCCTCGCTTATTGATTTTATAATATAAAATATTGTGCGATGATATTGTGATAATAATTGAATCAATAATATAACGAAATGATGCGTAGATTCTTCGTAGTAAATAATTGAGTATAATCGAAAGTGACTTCTCATGTAAGCATCAATAATCAATACAGTGTGCTACTATGCAACCACGCGTATTACTATACTTTTACTACCAGGTAGTTCAACAGTTTAACGGTAAAACATTTTCCGTTATTTTTATAAAAGATAATTCTGTCATTTTCTAACTACGACAATACTTCTGTTGTGGGGTCCACTAATGATTGTGTCGTCATACGAATATTCCCTGTTAAAACGAATATTCCCCAACCAATCGAATATTATATAACCACTTGCTTACTTTGCAAAATTTGTAAATATTACCCACAACTATAACATTATATCATATCCACACCATAATATTGAAAAATATATTTTTAGAGAAATTAATCTTTATTCATAAAAGTTGGGGTCTTACACTGGTGTAGTTCTTTAAGGAACAGCCAAATCTGTAATTTGTTTGCTTAATCCATCAAACTCCTCGCGAGAGACAGGAGCAGGATTAGACTGGTCAGATGAAGACATAATTGGTTGTAGGCTCGTGGCCTTATTGGTCTTTGAACGGGTAACAGGCCCAATTATTTTCCTACAAAAACTTATGTAGTTTAGTCTTAAGGAATGTATAAATGTTACATGCTATCATAATGTGTCCGTTTTTAGGAGTATTATCCTACAAAATGGATGTCAATTGATAGCATGCTAGGCTTTAATAAGCATGTACACATATTCTTCATATTTTCCATTACATAAAGATTAACATGGAATGAAATTACAAGTAATTATTTTTACAAGTAACTGAAAATGGAAAGCATGAAGAGACTTTCCTCCACGTTTGGTTTATCAGAGGCTGACCTATCTTAGGTTACTCTCACGGGTTTTTGTCATGAAGGTTCCCAGATCATCGCAATTTACTTGACGGGAAGTTAATCCGGTCTTTCAACTGGAGCGAATCTGGGTGTGCCTTTCTTGAGCCTCGTTGGAATTAGTCTCCCTACAAGTCCAGTAATCAAACACCGACAGAATAGCCTCCTAGTGGAGGAACCTCACAACATACATTCACATGTAACGTGTCTCACCGTTATGGGAATGATGACATGTGCGAAGAACTAATATCGTATGCAGATATAGTGTAAAGCATTAAGTGCAGTAAGTAAATGCATTTGTACACATTCATTAAAAATGTAAATGTAACATACACACACAAGTATATAACAATTTTGAAAAGTTTGTAGTAGCGGCTTAAGTCTTCTTACTTGAGTCCCCAGTAGAGTTGCCACCTATCGACGTCGGGATTTTTACTGTCCGTTTTTTGTTCTTGTCTTTTGGTGTTCTCATGTTAGGTGAGATTTTTTTGAAAAAACAAGTTGTGAAAAGGTTCAACATTTATATGTTGACGATTAAACTGTAAGAGCCACCAGTTGGTATTTTTAAATGGTTGCACCAACTCAACCAAGAAAAGGTTTGCACATTGACCACATGATGTAACACTACTGAACTGGTCTATGAAACCGAGATTCGTTAGGGTCCGGGGACTTGCTTATGCAGAGGGATGGTGTTATGCACCCCCCGACATCCATGTTACCACGATGACCACCACTTTTTAATTAAACTATTATATGAATGTGTGTGGGGGGTCAATGTGCAATTATTTGAAAGTAGTGATATGCCTCATTCGCACCTATATAGAAAGGGTTTGAATTTGTGTAAAAATTAAGTTTTAACAAGATATAGCAGTGATGTTTTGTAAAAGAGGTTTTTCAAACCCTTATGCTCAATAGTAATTGAGGCCTTTGATACTTCCATTTTATTACGTGTTCGGCTTAGTTGCTTTTATTTTCGAGATGTGAAGCATCTTCGAGAAAATAAGATATATAGCAGTGCCGAACTCCTTGTGGGCATGAGAGTCGTCTAAGGAAATTCAGACACCATGAATAATGTACAAGCTATTTACAGCCAAAAATGTCCATCACGGGAACCGAATCTAGATTCAGAAGACTGAATCTGTGATCACATGATTCCTAGGCTCACATTATGTAGCAATTTATATGAAAGTTGTAAGCAGCTATATATATAAAAGCTGTAAATATATATACAGACTGTAAACCACCACGAAGCGCACTTCATGGGGGACTGTAAATGTAAATATATAAAAACGGTAAATATATATATATAGAGAGAGAGAGAGACAAAATCAACCACCACGAAGCACCTCCATGGGGGATCGTAAATGTAAATAAAGCAGTAAATATGATCAACTTCCACGAAGTAAACTCAAGGCAAGACGAAATGTAAATAAAGCAGTAAAAACAATCAACCGCCGCGAAGTAAACTCTAGGCGGGATGAAATGTAAAGAAAGCAGTAAAAGACCACGAAGTAAACTCCAGGCCAGACAGAAATGTAAATATATATATATATAAGTAGTAAACACACTGGATATTATATCCAAGCTCAATCAAACAGAGTTTGATGGGTATAATATATATAAGTATTTATATATATATATAAGTAGTAAACGCTCTGTATATAAAATCCAGGCTCATCGAATAGAGTCCGAAAACAGTTTATATATGTGTATATATATATATATATATATATAAAAGCAATAAATGCTCCGAATATAAATCCAGGCTCATCGAATAGAGTTCGACCACAGTTTATATATAAGTATATAAACGCTCCAAACGTGAGTCCAGGCTCAATCAAGGCATAACTCGATAATGTTAGTCTATATATATATATATATATATATATATATATATATATATATATATATATATATATATATATATATATATATAAAACAAAATAAAAAGCCATGGACCGAAGTCCGGGCATACACATGCAACACAACTCTTAACGTGAAGAACGATGTGTGCAAAATATGGAGAAAAGGCTTTGCAAGGTGTAAGAAGGCTTACAGTGGACTACCAAAGAAGACTTTTATAGCTTTAAATGGATGAACACTCGGTTCCCACTGGTAAAAATATAACAATATATGAGCTCAAAAGTGTTTAAAATGAGAAAGCACTCAATTTATAGTGTGTACAAAGCAAATTGGACAAGGCTTCCTCGCCTTTTTCTCTTATAAAATGGCTACTGCAAGCCCTATATTTATAGAGGGGGGAGCTGCAGGTGTACCTACGGTAGCCGCAGGTGCACCTGCGATTTCTCGGGGTGCCCCGGGCTCTGCGGGTCTCACCGTCTCGAAATACGTGCATGAATGTAACGTGTTGTCCGCTCGAACTTTAAGAACTTCAATTCGGGCCTCCAATTGAGGTGTATAAGACCTTTTATGGAGTATTGTTGTCGAGCGATACACAAATGACATGGGATTAGAGGTTGTAAGAATTCAGTAAGATGGGACCATGTCATTGGTCTTCAAGCTTCAAATTTCATCCGGTGTGCTGTCTTGTGTAGTTGTCACTCGAGATTGTAGCTATTTGGTTCTTGTAGTACACTGTTGTGTAGAATGTATGTTGAAATATGTTGATACGGTGCGCATGTGGGATCAAGGTGAGAAAATGATGATTTTGCCCCTCATCAGGGTTACCTCCATTTTGGGCTGATAAAGCAGTTGTTGCTCAGGGTTATCTCTGAGATTGGGCTGCTACAACTGTTGAATGTCCTTAGGGTTGTCTCTGAGGTGTGCCTGACCTCCCGGGGTTATCTACGGGTTTGAGACTGAGTGCCTCGGGGTTATCTCTGAGGTTGAAACTGATTGCAAGGGTTAAAATGAGCATCACCGGAGTTATCTCCGGAACTGCAACTACACTCCTCGGGGTTATCTTCGAGGTTCAGACTGAAACTCCCGGTGTTGTTTTCCGGGATTGAATATCTCAGGGTTATCTTCGAGATTGAAAAGGCTTCTCCGGTGGGATTTTCGGAACTGGAACTGTTTTGTCCTCCAGGGTTATCTCTGGAAGACGATTTTACCCTCCTGCCAGGTTAGTAACAGAAATGCAAAATTTTGAGTGTCTACAATAAACCCACAGTTTTAAGCAATGCTTTTATAATCATGATGAGATCATGCTAATGAGATCTAAATTCTTAGATAGCTTAAAACTAAAATATTCTCAATCAATGGATTACTAAAAAGAGGATTAGTGAATCCGAATAGATTGGTACATATGTTGCTTGCTCATTGGATGAGGATGATTGATCTCATAATCATTTGTGTGGAGGAACTAAAGCAAGTATGTAGGTGCTTATTAGACAATAAGTTCACTGAACGTGACTCGGTAAGGAATACCTAATGGAGTTTTACTTGCATGTCAATAGAATTCATGTAGTGATAGTAGTACAAATGATCCTTAGAATTGAGATCATCATAGTATATTATATATAATGAATTACACTTTGACTTATTCCTTAAGACTCTAAGGGTATATCAAAGGGTGTGCTTGGGTGTAATAAGTTATATATGAAGATAATGAATGATCAATAAAGAATCTACCATTTCTAGTAAAAGAAGAGAAATGTCATATGTGATTCGACAAATGATAACCTAGGAATCCAATGAAATTAGAAAGTAGTTTCTAATTTGCATTCATTAGGAGTTGTGCATTTAGGAATCGAAATACATATAATTAAATAAATTAAGACATGACAGTAATTCCATGTCTTATATTTAATTAGGACATTGTATGGTGGAAGGATTGAATTGTACGGTAACTATTTACTCAAATATTCTTTTATGATTAATGTTGAAATCTATATTATCTGGAAAGTTGTTGATCGCTAGGGAGGCTTATCCCTATTGTAAAACAAGTATTATTTATTTAAATAAATTAATAGTTTAATTTATTTATTTAAAAAAGATTAGAATTGTTCTAATTGATTTATTCACAATCGGTTTAATATGGAGAACCTAAAGGGTCACACCATAAAAAGAAAAATAATTATTTTAAAAGTTAATGGCATAATCGTAATAATATGTTAATTATATTTAATTTAATCTATGGTGATAGCGTAAATTAAATAGCTTAATATTTATTATTTAATATTTTGAAATTATTAAATATAAATTAATAAGAGGTGTCTTATTAATATTATAACAATTATTATTAATTTTAATTTTTAAAAGAGTTTAGGAATTAATTTAATATAAGTACTCTCGCCTCATTCCTAATAAGATTAGGGGTAAATTAATGAAAAGAGTTTAATTAATTATCCCAAATTAGATTAGAGAGTCTATTTAATTAAAGGAGTTTAATTAAATAAATAATACCTTATTTTAATTAAATAGGGTTACCTGATATCTTTATAAGATGAATCTTATATCAGATATCAGATATCAGATATACATAATTCTAAAAGTTGGAGAGTAAGCCGCCTTTTTCTATAGAGATAGAAAAAACTAGGGTTTGAGCCAATACACCATTCTTCTTGAAAATTCTTCTTCCTTGGTGGATCACCTGTAGAGGGCATACACTTGGGTGGCTAACATTGATCAAAGAAATGAATCTACTTGGAGATTCAAGGAGATCGCGAAGAAGTAGGAGTTAAACTTGTATATGTGGAAGCTCATATCTACAAGGGTATGATTCCATAACTTCTTGTTCTTCGTTTTAATTAATAATATGCATAAAGGATGATCCAGGTAATTGGTTTGTGAAAATTTTTAAAATCTGATTTTATTTTGCTTCCGCTAATTTTGAAATTTGATTGCTACTTTGATTTTCACAAAACCTTACACTTGGTTGCCATCATTGGATTTTTCCTGTCGTAACGTTGAATTATCATCACCGCCCTGACTTTCTATCAGGTTGATGTCAATAGCTTCACTTGAGATAGAATTTTTACTGCTTGCTTTCACAACATCCTCACAATACTTACTCGAACGATAGTTTTGTGAAGGTTGACCATCACCGACTTTCCTCGGTGCCTACTTGAACAGTAGTTTACAACAGTCTGGAATTCACCGAACCTTCACGGTGTCTCGACTGGGGATTTGTATAACAGATTCCATCATCGGTCCTCCCCGATGAAGATAGTTTTCCACAGTTTTCATCATCAGATCTTTCTTGATGCTACACTGGAGTTTTCGCCAACGGTTTGCAATATCAGATACTCTAACCTTCATTGAAGTAGTTTTCAACGGCTTACATCACTAGATCTTTCTCGATGCTACGCTGGAGTTGTCGCCAATGGTTTACAATGTCAATCATTCTGACCTTCGTTGAAGTAGTTTTCAACGACTTGCATCTCCGGACCATTCCCGATGCTACGCTGGAGTTGTCACCAACGGTTTCGCTAGACAGATCCAACTTTAGAGTCCTGAAAACAAAATGCTTTCACTCAATATATGAGATTGTTTAATCATATAAAGCGTTGGCAAAAGCATAACAAAAGTAACTTCTAGTATTGTGTAACAAAAGTAAGCAGTTGATAATATCTACATAACAGGGCAAAGGAATTTTCTGCCCTTTTTACCCTTTTCGGCAGATGCAAGGAGTGCTACTCTAATTGCCTAGGGTCAAGTCCTTGTGGACAACTGTGATAAAGGGGTAGTTGATGTCCTCCTCCTCTTTGATGATGACCATGACTGAATTCATATCAAGGTCAGTATTTTCCTTTGACCGGTTCTCCTTAGCCCTATTTATGTGAGGGGTCATGATTTGATCTTCTGAGCAGTCATCATCTGGGATATCGCCGTTCATACCCTCAATATGCACCAGAAAGTACATCTTTGATAACCAATTGTTCACTTCTTGTTTGAGTCTCTGATTCTTTTCCTCGCTTTTTTGATCCGGAATTAGGACTTCTTTTCCACTAGCGGCTTGGGCCTAGGAATCAGCATACCTACCACAAAAACAGGAATTTTTCTCAAAGGTTTTACAAATCCTACATCTGTAAGATTGGGTAAAAAAATTGTAGAGGAAGGAACCAATGGATGTTTGTACGGATTCCAATGATTTGATCCAGAGGAATAGCCTAATCTAGCCTTCCCTATTTGGCTAGGAATTTAAACAAGACTTCTGATTCCTTGCTGAGTTTTCCTTAACCCTTGTCTAGGTTGGAAACCCAAGGATATCATTTCCTAACTTATCGACATTACTTCGTTGAAAACTCTTGGTTTCAAAGTTGGGGCCCCGCTAGGTTGATATTGAGTGTTGCTCACCTCAACGGCTTGAAAAGTGATAGGCTCAATTCCTTTATTGAGACTGATTAAAGGCATATCACTTTAGGTATGAACAGGATATTTTGGTTAAGCATTGATAGTGACCAAATTACTGTTGATGATGTATTTGACCTGTTGATGAAGGGGAGATGGAACTGCTTCTACCATGTAGATCCATGGCTTTCCCAACAGCAGATTATATCCTATGGTGATGTTTAGCACTTAAAGGATATTAAAAGGTATGTGGATCAATCTCTATTAGAAGTTCAATTTCTCCTATAGCATTTCGTCGAGATCCATCAAAGGCTCTTATGACTATGTGGCTACTTCGGATTCGATTGGGATTGATCTTCATTCTTTCCAACATAGCATAGGGACAGATGTTCAAGGAAGATCCTCCATCTATCTACACACCTCCGACCACATATCCTAAAGACATCACTACTATGTGTAGTGTCTTTCAATTGCCCGTCTCTTCAGGAGGTATGTCATCATCAGTAAAAGATATCACATTACTGTTGAAAATGTGATCTACCAAATGATGAAACTTTTCAGTGTCCACTGTCTTTGGTAGGTGAGCTTCTTCCGGTACTTTCATTAAGACCTTGCGAAGATCTTCAGAGGAGAGTACCAAGTCCAGAATGGATATCTTTTGAGGTGCTTCTTTCAATCTTTGCACCACTTTGGGTTTATTATGCCCCATTTTATGGAGGACTTCTTCAATTTTCTCCTTAGGCACTTTCCCCTTGGATTTAATGACTGGATTCATTACTCGCTGAGGTAGATACAGTGGGTATTCTTTTGATATAGCAGCAGTTTGATTTGAAGTTGATCCATCATCCTCCCCATAGTTCCATGGGACTCTTTTCAGGCTAATAATGGGATACTGCGGTCGGAATAGCAATACCAATGGTTCTGGTGCAACCACCGTCAATGGGTTTTTCACTCCTTTGACCTTTATTCCTAGGATTGCAAGAGGTGTTTCAGACATGTCTCCTTCAGAGGATATAACTGCTATAACCTCCCTCCATATCTGTGTTCTTGGAGGAAATATCTTCTCTTCCTCAGGCAATACAGCATCATTATCTGCCATTTACAGGTCACCATTGTAAATCTTGTTCTTTTAGAATGTGGATTGATTGGGAGTAAAAGTGTTGTGATCTTCCCTTCATTAATCAATATTTGTAGGATTTCTTTCATTGGTTGACCCAAAGGGGTGAACTTTATTTGGTATGCACAATCTCGACGAGCCTAGGATCTTGCTTTCCTTCCAAGTTTTTCCTCCAAGGTTTCATTCTCTTAGACTTGTTGATTCCTTGTGATAAGGGAGAGGAGACTATTATGCCCCTGACTTAGCAGTTGTCGAGTTACTTGGTGCTGATTTATCACCAGTTCTGCCAGTTGATCAACCCTTTCATTGATAGAATTTATGTGAGACCCCAGATTTTATCAATAAAGATTTAAATTTTGTCAAAATAATTTTTTAATATTATGGTGTGAATTTGAGATAATATTATAGTTGTGGGTAGTATTTATAAATTTTGCAAAGTATGCAAGTGGTTATATTATATTCGATTGGTCGGGAATATTCGGTTTAGCGAGGAATATTAAATGCAACTACTCAATCATTGGTGGACCCACAATGTAATTATTGTTTGATTGAGAAAAACGACAAAAATATTTTATTGAAATAATGGCGGAAGTTTTACCGGTTGATCTTGTTGAACTACTCGGTAGTAAAAAATACGATGTCGTGTGGTTGCATAGTAGCATTACCTGGTATTGATTATTGATGCTTATGTGAGAAGTCACTCGGTTTGATTCCATTATTGTCGATTAATAATATGAATTATTATAACGATAATGACGTTTTGTTTTATTCAGTATTATTAACGTAATAAAATGCGAAACATCTTTTATATAAAATGAATACTTTTTATTAAAGTTATTCATAAATAGAATATATTATATTTTATTATGCATAGTGTTGCATAGTGTTTTGCATAGTGTTTTGCATAGTGTTGCATAGTGTTTGCATAGTAAAATGTTTTTTATATAAATAGAATATATTATATTTTATTTAAAAGATTTTGCTTTAAATATGGACCGTCAGATTAAAGTAAATCAATCTGACCGTTCATGGATTAATTACTATGCATTCTATTTTCCTATAAATAGAAGCTCATTCCTTCATTATTTTCTTTACGAATTCACTTTGAAACTCTAGAGAGAGAAATTATAGAGAAGCTATAGAGAGAAAATCTATAGAGAGAAAGAAGAAGAGTATTACGGTACTTCACTACTTTGATATCCGATGTCTTTTACTGGTAAGGGGTATTATTTGTTGTACACGTAAGGGGTGTTATTCTTTCTTATTCATGAAGAGAACTTCATTATTCCATTCATTATTATTACATTGGAATAACTTTTGTAAAAGTGGTATACCCTATACATAACTTTATATGCGGCATACCCTATATACTTGGTGAAATCCTTATATTATTCCATTCTTATTTATTACATTGGAATAACTCAGATACGCTGTGGAATCCCTATACTTGGTGATCTTCTTCTTTTATTCCATTCTTCTATTATTCATTAGAACATCTTGTGCATGTGTTTTACACCACTGTTTCCGCCTTTATTATTATTCTCATTGGAACATCCTATCGTGTGTTTTACACCTTTAATTGGTTCCGTCTTTATTATTCTCGTTGGAACATCCTGTGCGTGTGTTTTACACCGACCGGTTCCGCCTTTATCATTCTGTTGGAATATCCTATCTCGTGTGTTTTACACCGATCCGGTTCCATCTTTATTATTCTGTTGGATCATCCAGCCGTTTGTGAATTTCACCGACACGGTTCCGTTATTATTATTCTATTAGAATAACTCGCCTGTCATCGAAACCGCATGTATGGTGATTTCTTTTGTTATTCCATTCTTTATTATACCCAAATGGTTAAAACTTTGACTTCTATACTCCATGAAATTAGTAGAATATCTTTGATATTTGCGTTTCATCCAAAGATCTTTCATGGAAATATTCTTACGATTATTCTTGAATTTTACTCTACAAAACAAGATCATGTTGACAATTTGGACGTTAATAATTCTGGATTAAATAATTCTTGAACTTGTTTTATTGAATTATTATGTCATTGTCATCATCCTCATGTTATATTATGTTATCTTTGGCTTACGTGCATAGATGAACTTAGTATGATTATGACCGAGGATCTTTCGGTATAATCATGGCTTGTTATAAATGATGTGATAAAAGTCCTCGATTGGCACTGTAATGCGATGATGGATAGTTTTTGATATGATTATGACCAGGGGTGATTCTAAGGTATAGTCATGACTATTGATAATTTGATGAAAATCCTTGACCGTGTAATGCAGGATGATTAGATGTGGTGGTTTATTTATTAAGTCGAGTTTCAAATGATAAAAATTGATGAAAACCTTTAAAACCTAAAAGATAGTAGATTTTATTCTCTACTTGACTCTTTTAATGGATTGCATATTCATTGCCGCAGCTTAAACCGGTTATCTATTGTATTTTATCGCTTTAACATCATTGAAGGCTAATGATAATTTATTCGCATTATCTTAGTCATAATATTTCTTCTTGGGCTAGTTGAGCTCACCCTTTCTTTCACTTTTTTTCTTGAAATGAGAACATATATGGGACGAGTCGGGGAACGGAGTAATGGTCCAGAGGATAGCATTAGTAGTCCTCACTATTCGTGAAATAGTGTGATAATAGTTGTAATGAGGACTCCTTTTGAGTTTGTATAATATCTAGTAGACAATATTTGTATTCAAACTCACGCTTTATGTCGTATTATTACACTACATGCTTATATTAGTAAGTTGTATTTGAATTTATGTACCATGTAAGTGGCGACCCAAGATGGGTGACGATACCTAATTTTGGGGGCGTCACGGTTGGTATCGAGCTTAGGGATATCATCCTGGGCGAGATGTGAGATAAGAACTAGGAGGGAGAGATTCGGAATTCCTTCGCTAGTATGACCTACCTAAATTTATTTGGTATTTAATTGGTTGGTCGAGTATAGGGATAATATGTGATATGTTAATTAACCCTTGTTTGTGTGAAGTTGTTTGAGAATGGCATCCGAAAATCTTTGAGATAAACAATGAAGCACATGAGAGTGTTGATTTAGCTCAAACAAAAGGTAACGACCAACAACACGATAATAATCATACTGGTGGCAACGGCTATCGAAACAATGATAACCATCGTGGGAGAAATTATCATGCCAAGAATGGTAACCACTTCAGTGGTAATCATGGCAAAGATAATAGAAGTGAAAATTATAAGAAGAGAAGGTCATTTAGCCGAATGATATTGTCGCAATTTTTAAAGTCAAGTCCAGATGGGACGGTGGCACCAAAAGCGGATACGGACAAAACAAAGTCGTTGGTTATAGAAATAGCGTTTTTCATGACTTCTCAAAAAGCGAGTAAACCGAACAAAGTTAGCACGGGTTAGTTAATTATAAATTATTGCGAAGTCTATACTTTATTCAATACAAGTTCTACCCACTCTTTTATTCTACCTAGTTGTGTTCAATGTTTAAATTTGACTCTGGAGAAGTTAGACTTTGACTTATTAGTTGAAACTTCGTTAGTAGGAGCCTTCATACATTCGCTTACTATTTTTAAATCTTGTTTGATTCAAATAAACACTTTCACGTTACCCGTCGATCTTATCTTTTTGAAAATACTTGCCTTTGATGTGATTTTAGGAATCAATTGGTTAACTACTCATCATGCTTTTCGTAAGGTTGTTAGCTTTTATATTCATAACCAACCTGTTGTGCGAATTCAAGTAACCAAACTACTAAAGTCAATTATTGTCATATCAAGCCATAAGTAAAGAGCCCCGAACCTTTCGCGTTGACTTCCTTGTGTGGAGTGCACCGAAGCCAGACTTTCTGTAGGCGACATCGTGAATGAAGATGGCAAGTTTATAGGTATCATTGTGAGGTGCTATCTAGGTTAAGGGATAGAAGTCACAGTTGGTATCAATATGACGTACTATCCAAGTCTTGGATGAGAGTCACAGTTTTGAATGATATTTCTATTATTAATAAATTTCTTGGCGTATTCTTGAAGATTTCCTAGCCTACCCTAGAGCGTGAAATCGAATTTTGTATTGACCCCAGTACAAAACCCATTTCTTAAACCCTCAAATATTTCTTCAACTAAAATGAACAGTTTACGTGGTTTATGATGAAAGTCATAATAAAAGCATTGGACTAATGAAAATCATGGGTATACATGGTATTAGTAAGTTTTATGATGAGTTATGTTGGTTAGTATGTAAAAACATGAAAGTTTCTTAGAAATCACAAAGAGTTGAAAATCAGATTTTGGTGAAAAACGTAACATGAAATTCAATTGACCAAATCTCCTATTATATTGTGAATTTTTGAGTGTGGTCAAGTCCTAGAGTTAGATCTATGAGTTACCTAACTAATCCAAGTGGAATTACTGGAAAAGGTGTTGTAGATTTTTGTGTGGAATGATTTTAGCAAAGGAGTGCAAAGCTGCAAAAACAAAAAAAGCTGCTGCCATGATTTTAGAGGAGCTGTTTCGGCCACTTAAATTATGAGAAAAATTCTGGCCTTTTGGGACATGAAGGTAAATGGTATAAAGTACCTCCTGTCCAAAAATGAACTCATTCTGACTTAAAATGAGCAAGTTATGACTATTTCAATATTTAGGTTATTTCGACGAAAAATGCTATAACCGGAGTTCTATAACTCCGATGACCATGAAATTTAAACTGGAAGCTCACGTTAACATGTGTAAGGTCCTGCCAAGATTTGGGAATTTTTGGAGTTAAAATTGAGGTAGCTAATTTCTTAAGGAATTAATTAGAAATTGATTTTTGAAAAATAGTAAATGAATTTTAAAAATTCTGAGAAAAATATATTTTCATTATGGGACTATATTATGCTAAATCCTAGAAAAGAAATATTTTTGGGACTGACTTGGTATTTTTCATGAAAATAGTTTAGTTACGAACATATGAGTTAAATATGTTATGTGAAGTAACAAAGTTGAAAATAGGATTTTATGGCTAGAGAATCCTATATAGAGTATATGTATTTTTTTTTTGATGAGGGATTGATAATTGGTGATGATATCTTATGAGTATGGCATTTTGAATGATTAAATGCATTATATGGTAAAGCGTAAACAATTGAAATAAATTATTTATAAATTTAAGAAGTGATTAAAAATTGTTATAATATTAATGATATTAGATTATAAGATTATTAAGTGATTGATAACATGGGGATATTCTTGAATCCTAGATAAATTATATTATAAATGTTTAATATTTATCCTTTATCTCATTTGATTGATTCTTTATATTATTGACATGATCCTCATTCTTATATTATGTTGAAAGTCATCTGTGGCTCACGTGCATAGATGGACTTGGTATGATTATGACCAGGGATTGTTCGGTATAATCATGACCGTAATTGAAAACACGATTATCTTTGGCACGTAGTGCATGGATAATTTGTGGTCGTGATACTAATGAATACACGATTATCTTTGGCACGCAGTGCATGGATAATTTGTGGTCGTGATACTAATGAATACACGATTATCTTTGGCACGTAGTGCATGGATAATTCGTGGTCGTGATACTAATGAATACACGATTATCTTTGGCACGTGGTGCATGGATAATTTGTGGTCGTGATACTAATGAATACACGATTATCTTTGGCACGTAGTGCATGGATAATTTGTGGTCGTGATACTAATGAATACACGATTATCTTTGGTCGTAGTGCATGGATAATTCGTGGTCGTGATACTAATGAATATCCTTGGCCTGTAGTGCAGGGATGATTCGATGATATGGATTAATTATTGAGCTGAGTCTCAGCAATGAAATATTAATTCATGGATGTGGTAAAAGTTATCTTTGGTCGTAGTGCATTGATAGACTTGGTATGATTATGACCAAGGATTATTCGGTATAATCATGATAGTATTGAAAACACGAATATCCTTGGCCAAGAAGTGTGCATGGATAATTCGTGGTCGTGATACTATTAAGTCGCGTCCTCAAAGATTATTGGTTTTATAGCTTGTATATCTTTGGCCCAGTAGTGCAAAGATGAATTGTTAATGAATATCTTTGCCGGATTGCAAAGATGAATTTAATGTTTTCAACGATAAAGGTATTCAAGGTATCCTCACCTCTTTATCATATCGTCACGCACCCTAATTTCGAGGGCAAAATTCCATAAGGAGGGAGATTGTGAGACCCCGTGATTTTATCAATAAAGATTTAAATTTTGTCGAAATAATTTTTAATACTATGGTGTGAATTTGAGATAATATTATAGTTGTGGGTAGTATTTATAAATTTTGCAAAGTATGCAAGTGGTTATATTATATTCGATTGGTCGGGGAATATTCGATTTAGCGGGGAATATTCAGATAACTACTCAATCATCAGGACCCCACAATGTAATTATTGTTTGGATTGAGAAAACGACAAAAATATTTTGTTGAAATAACGGCGGAAGTTTTACCGCTTGATACTTTGTTGAACTACTCTTAGTAGTAAAAGTACATGTCGTGTGGTGGTTGCATAGTAGCACACGCAGATTGATTATCGATGCTTATGTGAGAAGTCACTCGGTTTGATTCCATTATTGTCGATTAATAATATGAATTATTATAATGCGATAATGACGCTTTTGTTTTATTCGTATTATTAACGTAATAAAATGTAAACATCTTTTTATATAAAATGTAATACTTTATTAAAGTTATTCTATAAATAGAATATATTATATTTTATTATGCATAGTGTTGCATAGTGTTTTTGCATAGTGTTTTTTGCATAGTGTTGCATAGTGTTTGCATAGTAAAATGTTTTTATATAAATAGAATATATTATATTTTATTTAAAAGATTTTGCTTTAAATATGGACCGTCGATTAAAGTAAATCAATCTGGACCGCTTCATGGATTAATTACTATGCATTCTATTTTCCTATAAATAAAGCTCATTCCTTCATTATTTTCTTACGAATTCACTTTGAAACTCTAGAGAGAGAAATTATAAAGAGAAGCTATAGAGAGAAAATCTATAGAGAGAAAGAAGAAGAATATTCGGTACTTCACTACTTTGATATCCAAAGTCTTTTTACGGTAAGGGGTATTATTTGTTTGTACTGTAAGGGGTGTTATTCTTTCTTATTCATGAAGAGAACTTCATTATTCCATTCATTATTATTCTCATTGAATAACTCAGTAAAAGTGGTATACCCTATACATAACTTTGTATATGCGGCATACCCTATACTTGGTGAAATCCTTATATTATTCCATTCTTATTTATTTTGTTGGAATAACTCAGATACGCTTAATCCCCTATACTTGGTGATCTTCTTCTTTTATTCCATTCTTCTATTATTCATTGGAACATCATGTATCATGTGTTTTACACCGACCGGTTCCGCCTTTATTATTATTCTCGTTGGAACATCCTCATACGTGTGTTTTACACCTGGTTCCGTCTTTATTATTCTATTGGAACATCCTGTCTCGCATGTGTTTTACACCGGACTGGTTCCGCTTTTATCATTCTGTTGGAATATCCTATCTCATGTGTTTTACAATTCGATCCGTTCCATCTTTATTATTCTCATTGGATCATCCTGCTTGTGTGAATTTCACCGACTCGTTTCCGTTATTATTATTCTATTGAATAACTCGCCTATGCTAAGTACCGCATGCACGGTGATTTCTTTTGTTATTCCATTCTTTATTATACCCAGGTTGGTTAAAACTTTGACTTCTATACTCCATGAAATTAGTAGAATATCTTTGATATTTGCGTTTCATCCAAAGATCTTTCATGGAAATATTCTTCCGATTATTCTTGAATTTTACTCTACAAAACAAAGATCATGTTGACAATTTGGACGTTAATAATTTCGGATTAAATAATTCTTGAACTTGTTTTATTGAATTATTATGTTATTGTCATCATCCTCATGTTATATTATGTTATCTTTGGCTTACGTGCATAGATGAACTTAGTATGATTATAACCGAGGATCATTCTCGGATAATCACGGCTTGTTATAAATGATGTGATAAAAGTCCTCAAAGTGGCACTGTAATGCGTTGATGGATAGTTTTTGATATGATTATGACCAGGGTGATTCGGTATAGTCGCTGACCATTGATAATTTGATGAAAATCCTTGACCGTGGTATGCAGGGATGATTAGATGTGGTGGTTTATTTATTAAAGTCGAGTCTCAAATGATAAAAATTGATGAAAACCTTTTAAAACCTAAAAGATAGTAGATTTTATTCTCTACTTGACTCTTTTAATGGATTACATATTCACTGCAGCTTAAACCGGTTGTTTATTGTATTTTATCGCTTTAACACTCATTTGAAGGCTAATGATAATTTATTCGCATTATCTTAGTCATAATATTTCTTCTTGGGCTAGTTGAGCTCACCCTTTCTTTCATTGTTCTCTTGGAAATGAGAACATAGGCGGGACGAGTCGGGAACTAGAGTAATGGTCTAGAGGATAGCATTAGTAGTCCTCACTATTCTGTGAAATAGTGTGATAATAGTTGTAATGAGGACTCCTTTTGAGTTTGTATAATATCTAGTAGACAATATTTGTATTCAAACTCACAGTTTATGTCGTATTGTACACGACAGTTATATTAGTAAGTTGTATTTGAATTTATGTACCATGTAAGTGGCGACCCAAGATGGGTGACGTATACCTAATTTTAGGGGCGTCACAATTTAATTATCACTCTATCATAAACTAGAATTCTGAATAATCCCACTTATCAGAACTATCTTTGCTAGTTTAATTTGGGGAGAGTTACCTATATATTTGAGGTAATTTGAAACTTTTTCCACTCCCTCTATTGATCATGTTGACATTCTCTTCCTTGTGTTTAGGGAGAGGGTTATCTTGAACATGTGCTTGTTCTAGATTTGTTACCACGATCTCACTAATGTCTATCAGATCCTCGATTTTGTGTTTGAGAGACCAACGATCTTGGGTATCATGCCCTGGAGCTCCAAAATGATAAGCACATTTTTTGTTTATATTAAAATTCTTTCCACTCAGATTGGCTGGAGGAAGGAGCTGGATAATTTTTTTCTGTGCTGTTAGAAGCTTGAATATATTTTCCAATAAGTCCCCTAAGGGTGTGAAAACTCTTTGACATTTGACCTCTCCAACTTTTTGCATTGGAGGATTTTAGGGTTGTGCAGATGTTTGAAAAGGAGAATAATTTTTCCTTTAAATGGGAAAGTTTTGATTGCCTCTCATAGTTTGTCCTTGAAGCACCAAGGATACATCCTCTTCTTTCTTTTTATGAGACCTCTGAGGGTTATTCCCATAAATTCAAGCTTGAATGTGCTCGACCACAGCTTCTAAAGTAGTGAGGTCTTTAATTTTCCCAGACTTTAACCCCATCTTATCCATTTCTTCGTGTTTGATCATTTCTAAGAATGGTTTTCCTATGCCTGCTAGGACCCTCTCATAAAATGGAGCTTCTTGTATGTCAATGAAGGTCATCACCATCTCAGTTTCTATCATTGATGGGATTACTTGAGCAGTCAGACGCCTCCATCTTTGGGCATATTCTCTGAATGACTCAGTATTCTATTTTTTGACTTTGGTAATTTGATATCTATCTGGAGCCATTTGTGATTAGAAACTGTATTGGTTTAGAAAAGCATGGGCTAGTTCTTCCCAGCTATGGATTTTAGAATTGTCAATCTGGCATACCATGCTCTGGCCTCTCTAGTTAGACACTTTTGAAAAAACTGCATTCTTAGTTTTTCATCCTTGCCATAGGATTCGAGTTCTCCAACGAACACTTTTAAATAAGTTTAAGGATCTCTCAATCCGTCATATATTTCAAAATCAAGAGTTTTGAACTTGTCTAGATAATGAACCCCAAGAAAGATGGAAAGGTCTGAATAAGTCACGCTTCCATACATTCAAGTCCCTTTGATTGACTGGATGGTTTCTTCCATTTATTGGACTTTCTTTTGAATATCACTAATTTCTTGATCTTCTTTAAGACTGGTGATCGTAGGGATTTTGTTGGATTTTTCAGTTTGTGGCTCAGGTATCTGTACTTCCTTTTCCTTCTTGTCAGTACCCTGGATTCCTCCTTGTGCAGAGGATTATGTTTGAGTGGGTATTTGTTGACCCTGAGTCTATTTGTTTTGTTCTTTTAAAAAGACAGCCAATTTTGCTATCTGATTTATTAGTCCCTTAAACTCCTCTCGAGAAACAGGAGTAGATTCAGGTTGGGCACTTGCAGCTATATCTGAAGGTGGGCTTAGTGCCTTTTTAGATTTTGAACGGGTAATGGGACCAATTGATTCCCTACAAAAACACTATGTAGTTTAGTCTAGATAAACATTAATAGGATTCATGCTCTATAATGTGTCTGTTTTAGGAGTTTTCTAATGTTTTCCTGCAAAACAGATGTTAATTGTTTTGATAACAGGATAACATGACAAGTTCTGATAGGGAAAGGAATGCATATTTAAATCTTTCTTTATATTTACATGGATTTGTAATTTATATTGAATCAGGATTTACATGGAATTGAAAGGGAAAGGCATGAAGGGACTTCCCTTCATGTTTGGTTTATCAGAGGCTGACCTACCTTAGGCTACTCTCGAGGTTTTTCGGCATGAATGTTCCCAGATCATCTCAATTTACTAGATGGGAAGTTAATCCGATCTTTCAATTAGAGCGGATATGAGTGGTGCCTTTTTTGAGCCTCGAGGGATTAGTCTCTGTTAAGTACAGTAATCAAACACCGAGGGGTTTGCCTCCTGGTGGAGGAATCACATAACATACATTAACATACATCGTGTCTCACAGTATGAAATGATGACATTGTGTGAAGCACTAATACAACATGCAGATATTGTGCAAGGCACTAAAGTGCAGTAAATAAAGCATCCATTCAATATAAAAGCAGCATTCACACAAGCAAATAAGAAGAGTTTTTGAAAAGTTTGAAATGCGGCTTAAGCCCTCTACTGTCCCAATAGAGTCGCCACCTATCGACGTCGGGAAAAATTTTCGCTTTTCTTTTTTACCCTTTATGTTCTCTATGTGTTGAGTTTTTGTTTGAAAATGAGAGTTTGAAAATGTCGACGATTTGAAAATTCAGAGTCTCTAGTTGGTAGTTTTGAAATGGTTGTACCAACTCAACCAAATTTGAAAAGATTTACACAAAGGCCCAATTATTGGACATTGTTTAACAGGTTTGGAAACCGAGATTCACAAAGTTCAGGGCTTGATTAAGCGGGGGGAAGGTGTTAGGCACCCCCCGACTTCCGTCAAAACACGGTTACCACGACTTTTCAATTCCCTAATTATCTAAAATGTGTGTGTGTTTAGTGGGCCTAAGTGCAGTTATTTGGAAGTAGTGCTATGCCTCATTTGCACCTATATAAAAAGGGTTTAATTTGTATAAAAGTTCAATTTTAAGCAAGATATAGCAATGATGTTTTGAAAATAGGTTTTTCAAACCCCTATGCTCAATAGTAATTGAGGCCTTTGATACTTCCATTTTATTCTTCATTCGGCTTGATTTAAATTTATTTTTTTTTGAGATTTGAAGCATCTTCGATAAAATAATATATATAGCAGTGTCGGGCTCCTTATGGGCATGAAAGCCTTCTAAGGATGTCCAAACACCATAAATAATTTAAAAGCTGGTTGTGTAGCTAAAAAGGTCCATCATGGGAACCAGATCTAGATCCGTCAGTTGGACATTATACCTCGTGGCTGCTAGGCTCGCATTGTTGTTTAATATTTACAAAAACTACAAATAAAACTAGATTTAATTAAATCTTAGCCATTCTAGCTCAACGGTTCCAGTTTTGAAACTTTTGAACCGGTTAAAAGTTAGATATGGTTAGATTTAGATAAATCTAGTTCGCATATTTACATATTATGGATTTACATTGAATGAGCAGTTAAAACAGATATTTAAATGCAGTAAACAGTTAATATATATATATATATATATATATATATTAAAGAGACAAAAAGTCATGGATCGATGATCCGGGCGTAACTAATTGGTAAGAATATATATATATATATATATATATATATATATATATGTGTGTGTGTGTGTGTGTGTGTGTGTGTGTGTGTGTGTGTGTCTATATATATTCAAGAAATAGAAAGCTTTAACTCTGAAAAAATCGTACAGTGTGCTGCAAAGAAGGCTTCAGCCTGCTTTTGGAGCTTAAAAACTCAGTTTTCAGTGGTTAAAATTTGATATGTTGTAGAATATGTGTCTACCAGTGTTTAGAAAGAAGAATATCAAAGTTTGAAACACTCTAAAAGAGGTTAAGGGCTGAAATGGATGGAGTTTTCTCTCTTTTTCTTCTTTTTTTGCTTTTTAGCTGATCGGGGGTCTATTTATAGACCAAAGTGGTCGCGGGTCAACCCATGGCAGCCGCGGGTCTACCTGCGGCTTCCGTTGTGTCGAAGTACATGCACTAAGGCCAACGCGATATCCGCTCAAACCTTCATAACTTTCAATCCGAAAATCTGATGGAGGTGTGATATACCTTTCCGGAAAACCCTTGACGAGAGCTACACAATGACATGAGATTTGACATCTTCCGAATTCGAGAAGATGGGTCCATAACCAGATCTTTGAGTCTTCCCAATCTATCTGTTGAGCTGTCTTATGCTATTTTCACTCGGGATTGATGTTATGGTTCAACATGACTTCTTTTGCATTGATTTGGGGTAATTTGATGTTGAGTTAGCAAAATTACTATTTTTTCTCCTCCCGAGTTGGTTTCGGGTTTGATGTAGTCTTAGCTGTCTTTTCTCAGGGTTGTCTCCAAGATTGGACTGCTGTTGATTCCTGACAGTTCTCAGGGTTGTCTCTGAGGTTGTTTTGATCTCCCGGGGTTGTCTCCAGGATTTGAACTTGATCTCCTGGGTTGTCGTCGAGGTTTGAACTTGATCTCATGGGGTTATCGTCGGGGTTGACATAATCTTCCAGGGTTATCGCCGGGGCTGGATTTGATCTCCTGGGGTTGTCACGGGGGTTGGATTTGATTCCTAAGGTTGTCTTCGGGGATTAGATTTGATCTCCTAGGGTTGTCACCGAGGTTTGGACTTGATCTCCTGAGATTGTCTCCGGGGCTTGATTTGATCTCCCGGGATTGTCTCCGAGGCTTAAACATGGTTATTGGACTTCTAGGGTTGTCTCAGGAAGTTAAAAGATGATTCTGCCCTTCTACATGAATAGTAACAGGAATGCAAAATTTGAAGTGTCTACAATATGTATCGTCTTCACCGGATGCAATATGATGATATTTGTGTGAGACACTAATATGTGATATGAGGCACTAATATGAAGTTCTTGAAAATTAAAACATTCATCGCACACAGAGATCATCCACACGATATGCAAATGCAAGATGGAAATCAAAAAGATTTAATGAGGTTTAAGCCCTCTGTAATCCCCAGCGGATTCACCACCTGTCAACGCCAGGAGAAATTTCTTTCTTTTTTAATTTTTTCTTCCATTTTTCCTATTGTTTCTACCCTTCTTATGTTGTTATGTCGATTAATTTATGTAAAGGGTTAGATTTTAGAAAAGACCGACATTAGTCGACTTATTTTACGAAATTTGATTTTTGATGATTGGGTCGAATGAGATAGAGTCGCCAGTTGGTATGGTTTGCAATGGATGTACCAACTCATTCAGATTTAAAAGTTTTTGCAATATGGCCCAATATGTGACTCCATAGTATTGGTTTGAAACTGAGATTCTCAGAATTCGGGGGCTAGTGTAACACCCCGAAATCCGGTCTATCTTCACACCCGGATTTTGTATGTCACGATTCCATCTTCTTCCAAACATACATCATTATATACTGAAATATAACAACATATACTCTCAAATCCCAGGTTCTAAAAACCATATAACCTTTTTTCATTATAAATAATGATAATTACATTACCCTTTACATCTTACACGAGTAACTTTCATCCGCCACTAAGGATACATAACAGTTCATTAAACTAATCTAAAGTTCATTTAACTTATTTTATATTACAAGTGTTCACTTGATCTTCTCGCCCATCCACGTTCTAAATGGCACTTCATCTGGATACCGTCAGCTTGATCTTTACGAGATCCTTAAGTTCTTCTAACATCATTCGCTGAAAATGTTTTTCATTTAAAGCAAGTGTGAGCATTCAATTGCCCAGCAAGTCATCACAGTTGAAAAAACATCTTCAAGAATTCAAACATTCTTTTAAGACTTCAATAACCGAACAAAGGTTATGAAGCAGCTTGAATAATAGGAATAATCTCGATTCCTATCATTTTAAAACAATATTCATTTTCATTTTTAAATACTTTCATTCTTCTACTTTTCTTTCATACACATTCTGTCTGGCTAGAATCATTAGCATAGACTTAACAATAACGGATCATGTATGAACAAAGCATTCTCTTATTGAACAGTTAAATCACAGAATAGTTCATCTCATAGAAACACCGAAGTGTTCACATTGTGGCCAAGGCCTCATATGTTCTACCACTTTACACAAATATCGCACATTAGCACATAGACAAAACTTCTCAAGTTCAACATCTGAGAAGTTTAAGAAACTAGCATTCATTTGAAATATGAATGAAGTTAAGAAACTTGCCTTACTCCTAGCTACAGCTTACGCTGAACTACTCATCTCAAATCCTATATAACACATAAAAAACACCACATACACCAATTAGTCATACATCTTTGACTTATGCATTAGTTTACTTAACTTTACTTCTTAAGGTTCGCGTTCTTGCAACCTAAGTTTATGCGACCACTTTCACTACCGTTCTACGGCTTCATGACATACGGAGATGTCTTACTTATACATTCATCATCTTTGATGTTTTACATCTTATCTTCTTCTTATTACTTCTCTAAGACTCAGCACACATCGCTTCTCTGCTAGTAGTCCATATGGTACTCTGAGTGGTTTCCCACAAACAACCAACAAACAAGTTCCCGTCTCGTCTACACTGCCGATAACAGTGAGTTAGATCGGTTTCCAGTTTTGTATATACCTTCGCACTCTGAAGGAATTGTTTAGCCCAGCTCCCATATGTCAACCATCAAAGGTTACGATTGTACTACAACTTAACTTATCTTAACTTATACGAACTATTAAACTATATGTTTGTTTAAGTTAATTTCTCCTTCCTTATGGCTTCCTGGCAACTAAATGCCACACCTCAGAATTCATTCTTATACGACTCACCTTTGGCTTTCATTACTCTTATTATCGTTCATTACGGCTTTCTCGATAATTCATGTCTTACTTACTACCTTTGCCAACGTCTAGGTCATAAAACCAGGGTATACTTAGAACGTTCGTCCGATGGAAATACAAATTCACGAGGATCATTTACGTATTCAACGTTCACGTTGCTCGTCTTTTAATCTCTCATTCAACCTTTACTCAAGGTTTTAATTGCTTTCGATCGTTATCCATCCCATGAACCCCATGTTCATTATTCTTTCTTAATGTCGAAATCATATCGCTTCATTGTATGCTAAGATCGCTTGCAATCAAGGTTATGCATACACAATGCCTCTATCGCTTCACACTTATCTCTCACTATCATGTCATAACATCGAAATGTTATTCATTACCCTCGTCGCTTCAACGCTTAAGGAATTACAACCATAAAGAATCCTCCACGTTCGCTTTTTCGAACTACGGTCCTCGATATCGGCTTCAGAATCCGCATTTACATTCTTTCTCTTTTACTCTTATTTAATCTTTTCATTCGACCTCCATTAAAGGTTTCATTCGCTTGTTAAAGTGTTATATTAGTTGCACATTATGTTCTTTATCTTGTCGTACGTTTCCCCCCAAGAGTTGAGCAGTTAAAAGCTCTTCTCTGGCTTTTTCCCTACATTGGCGCTGCGGTGCCACTTTCCCTTCTATTTCTCGCGCCGTGGCACGAGTTTGCAGTACCTGGCTCCCCGGTCTGGCACTGCAGTGCCACCTTACAAGACATGGTTGGCGCCTCGGCGCCAAGCCCTAATTCTTGATAATTTCTTCTAAGTGTTAACTTCATTTTGAGATGCTACTTCCCGATCTCATAACTCCTTCGTTATAACTCGGAATAAGGTCATTCTAAAGCCATTCTCTTCCTTATCTTATGTACTCCAATCCCCCTTAGACAGAACTTCATTCTGAATCCGTTAACATGCCATTCGATTAGCTTGATCTTCACCCTTCGTTCATTTTACGTTTTTAACGCTCTTTGTTTGTTCGTCCGTAATTTGGTCATCCGAACTCGGAATTCGTTCGTTCTTTAGTCCACGACTCACGTTTTCTATGTTCTCTTACATTCTTATAAAACCTTACACATTCGGGTTCATTTACTAACTTTCTAATTCTCGTTTGTCTTTTATAAAATTTTTGCCATAACTTCGTTATAGCTAAGTTTTAATCCATTCTTCATGAACGTTTCTACCGTTCCTAACAAAGCAATATGCATCTAACTTATACGCGATGGTTTTAAACTTGTCCATCAACAACAATTATCCCATGATGGTTTTAAATTTGTCCATCAACAACGTTCTTCGTGTTCTTCGCATATTCTTCGTGTTCTTCGTTCGTTCTTCATTTTAATCGATATTTTGGATTACGATTTCACTTTTTATTGGAATTTGACGTTATAGAACATTATTTCTTACTTATTTCATCTACTTATTGATATAATCAACTCAGATCGTTCTAATTCATTATGAATCCTATACTTCCTTAAGAAATTTATTTACTAAACTTCAAATTCTTATTTTTCTTATTTCTCATGATTTCAACCATATGAAATCATCCCTAACATTATCTACCTCTTATTCTCATTAAGTTATGCTTAAAACATATAAAACTTAAAGAAAATCTAACATAGAAGTTAGGTTTTAATACCTTTCCTCTTTATTTTTCTTCCGCTAGCCAAAACCGGCGATTTGCTAGCTTTTCTATTTCACGAACATTTTTGATCCGATCAATCATGCTCATGCTCTTCCTTCTCTCTCTCCATCCGAATCCTCTCTCTCTCTCTCTAGTTCAGAATTTTCCAAATCCCATTTAAATGAAATCTAGCTTCCTATTTATAGATTTTCTAAAGCTAGGGCAAAATAGTTATTTCACCCCTAACCTCCTTACTATTCACACCTCCTTACTATTCATTACTTAAATGTTAAGTTAACTTAGCCCTTAATTCTACTTAGCCTTTAAGTTACGTGATTCCGTCTTTCGGGTTTTCGTCCGACAGTTTTAAAACCAAAGATTCTCGGAATCCAAATATTTTTGGATATTTCGTCTTTCCTTTACCGATTAAATTTTACGTATTCTTCGGATTTCTGAAAAACTGAAAAACACTTTTTGGCGTTAAGCATTTTCCTTCACGTTTTACCCTAACGTAGCTAAATGAATGAAAAGTACATAACAGTACTTTTCGTCATTTTTATTTTGTCCGATTTCTGTACATTTTTTGAGAAAAACTATTATTGGCTTACTTAACTTTTCAAGATATATTATCGTCAAATCTTTTGACGGAATATCATTTTGACATACCGAACTCTCAGAACGGCTTAGGTTATTCAAACCCTAACCCTTAGGTTTCGTCGGGAGAATAGTGCCTATTTCGTCTTTTTCCCCGGAAAATTTTTATTTTCGTCTGGAAAATTATTACTCGTTCAATCTAGATCGTAGCCAGAATCCTCCCAACTTATAATCATCCTAGGTTCTAGAATGATTAATAAACACATATCACATAATATTATTAATAAAAATTCATTTTATTAATAACTAATTCTTTAAACTTAAATTATGAAAAATCTGAATTTTTGGGTCGTTACAGCTAGCTTAAGCTAGGGGAAGGTGTTAGGCAGCACTGACTTTCGTGAAAACATGGTTACCGCATCTTATTGATTATCTATGAATAAAGTGTGTGTGTGTGTGTGTGTATGTGTTTATTTATTATTTTATTCTAGGATTTATTTATGTTATTTGAAAGTAATGTTGTTCCTCTTTTGCACCTATGTACGAAGGATTTGATTTAGCCAAAAGTTCATTTTTAGAGAAAATATACATTTCAAATGATATTTTAGAAAAACATAATTTTCAAATCCTTCGCCCGAATAGTAATCGAAGACCTTTGATACTTCCTTATATTATCTTTATGTTTATTAGGTGATCTACCCAAATTGCTTTATTATTTGTTAAAGCTCTTTGCGATTTTGATTTGAAAATCATTTTTAGGTGATAATGTATGTAATAAAGCACCAAAAAGGGTCGAGCTATCATCGGACATGAATGTCATCTCAATAGACTCGAACTCCTGCACTTAGAGGCTTTTCATTATCATGGCATTTTAAATCCGAATTCTCGGAACGAACCACTCATACTCATTTTAAGATCCAATATTACATGTACAGTGAATTTGCAGTATTTAAACATTACATTTAAACATAAAGTCCATTATGGGAATCTAGTTAAGATCCATTTAATAGATCTCAATCCTAGGATTCCTAGGCTCACATTATTATGCTTAAATATGTATATACAATATCCTAGACTTGATGTTAGGTGATTTCATCAGTTGAAATCCCCATATCAAGCCATTATGACCTCCTCACCTCTAGAAACATATCTAGGGCTCTACGGAATGACCAGGACTTACCAAAAGCAGTAAAATGACTGGATCTACCATAGATCTAAACCAATCTAGCTTATACGTTAGGGCTTCAAGCTCCATAACCGGTTAAAGTGCTAGATCCGGCTAAATCTAGGTAAATTTAGCAAATAACTTAGTTTCTAATAATATATGCACAATATAATTAGTAAAAACTCCAAATATACCAACTATTACACAATATATATGTAAAAAAACAAGTTTAAATGATAGAAATTGGTATTTCTATATTGATCTACTATTTATAACAATATTTACAAAGAAAGTCACCAAAAGCAGTGTTTTTCACCTTGGGGGAAGCGAGAACAAGCTTCTTTTGGCTCAGGATCAACATATATCACTCTATACACTTAATATGTATGATATAAAAGATCATACAATGAAAATATGATGCAAATGGGCCAAATCCGAGAAACCTCGTCGTCTCGAAGTTCATTCCTTTGGTCACGGTCCGGTGAAAGTTGAGCCCCATACCCAAAAATCCCAGAAGGTTTCTACTGAAGGTTGCGACATAAGGTTGTGTCTGACTGATTTATAGTCCAAAAAGATGATGCAATAAGCTGAATGGTATCTTCCCATTCCCGAATAATTGTCAATTGTCTCGTCTTTGATAGCTCACAGATTGATGATTGTTGTGGTGACTTCTTATGGCCACGCTCTCAACTTCGCCATCCATGTTCGGTCTGCGTCATGTTCGGGCGTCGTTGCACTTTGATTTCTCCACAGGATTGTCTCCAGGGTGAAATGATGATTTTCCCTCCCTTAGGGTTGTCTCTGTGAGAGCCCCGAATCTGGGTCCCAAATCACCGCGGATCCGGTATAATCATTGTACAACTATTGCGGAAGATATATGTAAGACCCCAGCTTTTATAAATAAAGATGAATTTTTCTATAAATATTATTTTTGAATATTATGGAATAAATTTGATATAATGTTATAGTTGTGGGTAATATTTATAAATTTTGCAAAGTATGCAAGTTGTTATAAAATATTCGTTTGGTTCTGGGAATATTCTTTTGTTAAGGAATATTCGTGACAACTACTCAATCATTGGTGGACCCCACAATGTAATTATTGCCTTGATTGAAAACGACAAAAATATATTTTATAAAAATAACTACGGAGGTGTTACCGTTAAAACCGCTGAACTACCCGGTGATAAAAGTACAAATAATGTCTGGCGTGGTTGCATAGAAGACACTAAGATTGATTATCGATGCTTACGTGAGAAGTCACTCACCATGCTCAATTATTGCTACATGAATTGTCGTGATCATATCTCTTATATTATTGATTCAATTATTGTCACAAGATCATCCAGTATAATATGTTATAGTATTAAATCAATAATTGAGACGACAAGTTATAAATGATTAATAATTGTTGAAAGATTAAATATGTGTTGATGAAAAATAAAATGATTTGTGGTAAGTTTGATTATTTTATGGGGGCTCATATGTCATCATCTAAGAGTCTCTTCACAATAGTAATTACCTTCACAATAGTAATTACCCTTGTGAATAGTATTTACCTTCGTCAATAAGTAATTACCTTCGCCAATATAGTAATTACCCTTGTGAATAGTATTTACCTTTATCAATAGTATTTACCTTCGTTAATAGTAATTACCTTTACCGAACGTCAACCACTTGTCGCTTCACATTACAAAAGGCCGAACCACTTGTCGTTTCACACATTACAAAAGCCAAACCACTTTTCTTTTCACATCATTAGTCGTCAAGCCACTTGCCTTTTCACACTAAGCAAAAGTGCTAAGCTAGAAATCTTCTATAAATAGAGGCCTAGGGCTTCATTATTTTTCACTTAATTCATTCAAGCTATAGAGAGAGAAAGTATAGAGAGAATAAGAGAGAAAGAAGAAGAGTATTTTGTTACTACACCGCATAAAGATTCAATCTCCTACCAAAAGTAAGGGTGTTATTCTTTCTTATTCATGAAGAGAACTGCTGTTAATCCATCGCTTATTATTCTTGGAATAACTCAGATAATGCGTGGTTTACCCTATACTTGGTGACATTCTTCTATTATTCTGTTGGAACATCCTGCTCGTGTGTTTTACACCGACCGGTTCCGCTTTTTATTATTATTCTGCTGGAACATCCTGTCTCATGTGTTTTACACCGACTCGTTCCGCTCTTTATTATTATTATTCGTTGAACATCCTGCTCATGTGTTTTACACCTGACCGGGTTCCGCCTTTTTTATTATTATTCTGCTGGAACATCCTGTCTGCATGTTTTACGCCGGACCGGTTCCATTCTTTATTATTCGTTGAACATCCCGTCTGCATGGCGCTTTCACCCGGACCGGTTCCGTTATTTATTATTCTCATTGAATAACTCGCCTGCTAATGGCCTATCGCATGCACGGTGATTTCTTTTGTTATTCTATTCTTTATTATACCCAAATTGGTTAAAAATTTGACTTCTATACTCCATGAAATTAGTGGAATATCCTTGATATTTGTGTTTCATCCAAAGATCTTTTCATGGAAATATTCTTCCGATCATTCTTGAATTTTACTCTACAAAACAAAGATCATGTTGATAATTTGACGTTAATAATTCCTCGGATAAAATAATTCTTGAACTTGTTTTATTGAATTCTTATATCATTGTCATCATCCTCATGTTTATATTATGTTGAAAGTCATCTGTGGGCCTCAGTAGTGCATAGATGGACTTGGTATGATTATGACCCGAGACTATTCAAAGGTAATCACGACCGTAATGTTACAAATGATGTGATAAAAATCCTCGCCGGTCAGTAGTGCATCGGTGGACAAATTGTTGGCATGATCATGACCATTAATGAATACACAAATATTCTCGGCCCGTAGTGTATGAATAATTGTGGTCGTGATACTAAAGAATATCCTCGGTCAGAAGTGTGGGTGATTCGATGATGTGGAATATTTATTAAAGTCGAGTCTCACTATAATAAAGATGAAAAATCTTTAAAACCTAAAAGATAGTAGACTTTTATTTTCTACTTGACTCTTTTAATGGATTGCTTATTCCGCCGCAGCTTAAACCGTTGTCTATTGTATTTTATCGCTTTAACATTGTTGAAGACTATTGATAATTTATTCGCATTATCTTAGTCATAATATTTCTTCTCGCTAGTTGAGCTCACCCTTTCTTTCACCGTTTCTTCAGAAATGAGAATATAGCCGGGACGAGCCTGGGAAACGAGTGATGGTCCTGAAGATAGCATTAGTAGTCCTCACTATTCGTGAAATAGTTTGATAATAATTGTAATGAGGACTCCTTTTTTCGAGTTTCAGATAATATCTAGTAGACGATATTTGTATTTAAACTCACGCTTTATGTATTAAGTTGTATTTATGTTAAAAGTTGTATTTAAATTCGCACTATGTAAGTGACCCCCAAGATGGGTGATGTATACCTAATTTTGGGGCGCCACAATTTGGTATCGTAGCTTAGGATATGATCCTCGGCTAAGATGTGAGAATAGTACTAGGAGGGGAGAGACGGGAATACATTCGCTAGTATGACCTACCTAAGTTTATGTGCTATTTTATTGGTTGGTCGTAAGATAGGGATAATTTGTTACATGTCAATTAACCTTTTGTTTTGTGGCGATTCTCAAAATGACATCCGAGAATGTTGAGAATAGCAATGGAGCGCAGCGCGATCGCCGATTCACCACATATCAATAATCGTGATAATGTGCATCAGAAGGCGACAATCCTCATGCAAACAACAACACCGACCAAATGATGAATGATCAAATGTTCGTGAGGCTTTATGCAATTTATGCAACAAAGAAAGTAGAGCGACTCTCGCCCAAAACGTAGGTGGAAACACGGAAAACTCTCGGGTGGTCACCGCTAAACAATTCAAGGAGCCGGGACCACCGGAGTTTAAGGGAGAGCCAAAACCACTTCGGAGGAAGCATGGATAAAGCAGATTACCAAGATATTTGATGTCTTGGGATGCTCCGAGGAGCAAAAGGTTCCTTTCGCCGCTTTTATGTTGTGCGAGAGGCGATTCATCGGTGGGAATCCCAGAAACGTACTCAACTCCGCCAGATCAAGATATCTTGGGAGAAGTTCTAGAGTCGTTCAACGACAAATACTTTCCCGAAAGTATTCGCCACATGAAGGAGGTGGAGTTTATCAAGTTGAACAAAACAATACGACCGTGTCGCAATACGAGGCAAAATTTATGAGTTATCACTTGGCCATAGTCCCCACTGTGGATAATGAAGAGAGAATGGCGCCAATGTTTTTAAGAGGTTTGAAGTCGAGATACGCCAACATCTTATTTCTCATAAACCGTGTTTGTATTCGATGTTGTAAATAGGGCTCAGCTTAGTGGAACGCGATAATGAGTCAACGCAACTAAAAGAGAGCAAATTTAAAAATTATAATACCAAATGAGAGAGTAGTCATCGCTTGACAACAAG
Organism: Panax quinquefolius; assembly: GCA_020205615.1. NCBI lineage: Eukaryota > Viridiplantae > Streptophyta > Magnoliopsida > Apiales > Araliaceae > Panax > Panax quinquefolius. The sequence continues at coordinate 123,727 of JAINUW010000399.1, read as the reverse complement.
CGTGAGGGAATCAATAAAGCCGATATGGTAACCACTTCTTAGTGGTAATCGTACCAAAACAATAAGAATGGACATTTCAAGAAATGGAGATTCAACAATGATGGAAAGACGCCAAAGACCAAAGACCCATTGTTAAGGAAGGAGAAAGACCACCTATCATATGCTTCAAATGCGAGGAGAGGGACACATCACCAAATCAAGGCCATGCCATCCAAAGCATGTTATAATTGTGGAAGAGAAGGTCACTTAGCTCGATTTTGTTGTTGCCATCAAGACAAATTCACTAGGATGGAGGCACCAAAGGCCATCCCGTAAAATTCAAAACCTAGAAGGTGCAGGGAGAGCGTTTGTTGTGACCTCCCAAAGAGCAAGGAATCCGATTAGGTCATCACGGTAAGCTTATCATAAACTCTAATGAAGTTAATACTTTATTTGATACCGGTTCTACCCATTCTTTTATTTCTCCTACTTGCGCCATCGATTAAATTTGACTCGAGAGAAATTAGACTTTGACTTATCTCGTGGAAACTCCGTTGGGAGAAACCTTCATTACATCCACTCGCTTATAAGTCTTGTTTGGTTCAAATCGGCACCTCACATTACCCGTCGATCTTATTTCATTAAAAATACTTGCATTTGACGTGATTCTAGGATTGATTGGTTAACTACTTATCATGTAAAAATTGATTATTTTTGTAAGGTTGTTAGCTTTCATATTCCTAATCAACCTATTATGCTAATTCAAACGACCAAACCATTAAAATCAATCACGGCCATCTCAAGCCATAAAGCTATTCGCTTATTGAAAAACGGATGTCAAGCTTTCTTAGCTCATGTCACGATTTAAACAAAATACGCCGCTTTTGAACGATATTTCTATTGTTAATAAATTTCCGACGATTCCCAAGAACTTCCCCGCCTACCCCAGAGCGTGAAATTGAATTTTGTATCGACCTTGAACCCGTGATAAAACCTATTTCCAAAGCCCCATATCGAATGGCTCCTATTGAACTTCGTGAGTTAAAGACCCAACCGCAGGAATTGTTAGACATCGGCTTTATTCGGCCCTAGTACTTCTCCTTGGGGTGCCTCTGCTCTATTCGTGAAGAAGAAAGATGGGAGTATGCGACTTTGTATTGATTATCGAGAATCAATCATGTCACCATCAAAAATAGGTATCCATTGCCACGTATTGATGACCTGTTTGACCAAATTTGCAGGAGCCAAATTCTTTTCAAAGATAGATCTTCGTTCCGATATCACCAATTGAAGATTAGAACCACCGACATTCCAAAGACGGCTTTAACTCCCCAGACGGGCATTATGAATTCCTAGTCATGTCCTTTGATCGACTAATGCTCCCGCCGCCTTCATGGATATGATGAACCGAGTATTCAAGGAATATTTTGATCACTTTGTGGTCGCCTTTATTGATGACATCCTTATTTATTCCAAAAGCCGTGAAGATCATGAGCAACACTTGAGGTCGACACTCCAAAAGCTTCGTGAATATAAGCTTTATGCCAAGTTGAAGAAATGTGAGTTCGTCAAGAAGTAGCATTCCTTGGGCACGTGGTATCAAGTCATGGAATATCTCGCTTGACCAAAGAAAGATCGAAGCTATTCAAAGTCGGGAACAACCTAAATCGATGATCAAGTACGTAGCTTTCTCGGCTTAGTTGGTTATTATCGAGATTCGTGGAAGGATTTTCTCGAATCGCTACTCCATCGACTCAAATTGACTCGAAAGATACAAAGTTCTATTGGAGCGAAGAATGTGAGAAGTGTTTTCAAGAACTCAAGAGGAGACTTATTTCAAAGACCTGCTCGGACAATACCATCCGCCTCTTGAGGATTTGTCATCTACAAAGATGCTTCGAGCAAAGGGTTGGGATGTGTTCTTATGCAACATGGAAAAGTTATAGCCTATGCCTCGCGACAACTCAAAGAATATGAGAGGAATTATCCTACTCATGATCTAGAGTCAGCAAATGTTGTCTTTGCACTTAAAATTTGGAGGCATTACTTGTATGGGGAGAAAGTGGAGATCTTTACGGATCATAAAAGCCTCAAATATTTCTTCACTCAAAAGGAACTCAACACGCGACAACGACGCTGGCTTTGAACTCGCTGAAAGATTATGATCATACCATCCAATACCATCCTCGAAAAGCGAACGTGGTAGCCGACGATTGAGTAGAAAAATCATATGCAAGCACGAAAAGCGATATTGTCAACGCAAAGGCCCATTTTGTGTGACTTGGAAAGAATGGAGATAGAGTTAAAGACTCCGTGACGCGCATGTGATGATAAGCGGTATACGAGTAGAACCGACTTTAATCGATAAAGTTAAAGTCGCTTGCTACGCACACGGAGTCGATGCGTATGAGGAAGAAAGTGCAAGAAGGTGCTATGCCGAAGCAAGAATCGATGAAGAAGGAATACTTGAGTCAACTCCGCACTTTGTGTTCCTAACGACCTCGATTTAAAGTATAATATCATGATGGAGGCGCACAACACACCATTTGCAATCCATCTCGGAGTACCAAATGTATCATGATATTCGCCATACATTTTGGTGGAGCAATATGAAGAGAGAGATAAACGCTGCTTATATCAAGGTGTCTAACTTGTCAACGAGTTAAAGCGAGCATCAAGTACCAAAAGGTCCATCAGAACCACTTGAAATTCTAGAATGGAAGTGGGAGCACATTACCATGGATTTCAACCAATCTTCCTAAGGTTTCTCAAGGCATTGATGCGATTTGGGTCATTGTTGATAGATTGACCAAGTCCGCTTCATTTCTTACCGACACGAGAAACTTATATACTTGAACGCCTTGCTCAGATGTATATAAACGAGATTGTAAGATCGCATGGTATGCCAGATCCATAGTTTCCGATCGAGACCCAAGATTCACTTCACGATTTTGGGTTAGTTTGCAAAAAGCTATGGGCACAGACTTCACGATTTAGCTTCGGCATATCATCCTCGACGGAGACGGACCATGGAGAGACTATTCAAACTCTTGAAGATCTATTAAGACTTTGTGTCCTTGATTTCAAGGAAGTTGGGACAAGTTCTTACCATCGGTGGAGTTTTCCTACAACAACAGCTTATCAAGCAAGTATCGGCATGGCTCCATTCAAGCGTTGTAGATGGAAGAAAGTGTCGCTTCTCCAAAGATGCTAGGATGAGGTGGGTGAAGCAACATTGTTGGGACCGAGTTGGTACGTATGACTACTTTAAAAAGATTCAAACGATCCGACAACGATAAAAAACCTCACAAAATCGATAAAGAGTTATGCCGATCTTCATCGAAAGGACGGGAATTCGATATAGAGATCATGTGTTGTTAAGAGTTGCTCCATGGAAAGGAGTTACAAGATTTGGAAAGAGAGGAAAACTTAATCCTCGATTCATCGGTCCATTTTAATCCTCGATCGAGTAGGAACGGTGGCCTATAGACTCGCTTTTACCGCCAAATATGTCTCGTGTTCATAACGCTTTTCACATATCTATGTTACGTAAATATGTGAAAGACCCGAACCATATTATTGAGTTAGAACCGGACGAAATAGCGGAAGATTTGACGTATGAAGAGGTTCCCGCTCAAATTTTGATAAGAAGGAACATATTCTACGCCCAAGGTTATACCTCAAGTCAAAGTTTTGTGGAGGAACCACGATGTTGAGGAAATGACTTGGGAGTTAGAATCAAAATGAAATCAAGGTATCCTTACCTCTTCGACATACCAGTATCGCATTCTAATTTCGAGGGCTTAAATTTCATAAGAAGGAAGGTTGTAAAACCCCAAATTTTATAAATAAAGATGAATTTTTCTATAAATATTATTTTTGAATATTATGGAATAAATTTGATATAATGTTATAGTTGTGGATAATATTTATAAATTTTGCAAAGTATGCAAGTTGTTATAAAATATTCATTTGGCTCTGGGAATATTCTTTTTGTTAGGGAATATTCATACAATGGCTCAATCATCAGGACCCCATTAAATGTAATTATTGTTTGATTGAGAAAACGACAAAAATATTTTATAAAAATAACTACGAGGTGTTACCGTTAAAAACGTTGAACTACCCGGTGGTAAAAGTACAAGAATACGCGTGGTCGCATAGTAGCAATACACTCAGATTGATTATCGATGCTTACGTGAGAAGTCACTCACCTATGCTCAATTATTATCACAAGAATTGTCGATCATCATCTCTTATATTATTGATTCAATTATTGTCACAAAGATCATCAGATAATATGTTATAGTATTAAATCAATAATTGAGACGACAAGTTATAAATGATTAATAATTGTTGAAAAATTAAATATGTGTTGATGAAAAATAAAATGATTTGTGGTAAGTTTGATTATTTTATGGGGGCTCATATGTCATCATCTAAGAGTCTCTTCAATCAATAGTAATTACCTTCGTCAATAGTAATTACCTTGTGAATAGTATTTACCTTCGCCAATATAGTAATTACCTTCGCCAATAGTAATTACCCTTGTGAATAGTATTTACCTTTGTCAATAGTATTTACCTTCGTTAATAGTAATTACCTTTACCGTACATCGAACCACTTGTCGCTTCACATTACAGCATCGAACCACTTGTCGTTTCACATTACAAAAGGCCAAACCACTTTTCTTTTCACATCATTAGTCGCTGCCACTTCACTTTTTTTCACACTAAGAAAAGTAAGCTAGAAATCTTCTATAAATAGAGGCCTAGGGCTTCATTATTTTTCACTTAATTCATTCAAGCTATAGAGAGAGAAAGTATAGAGAGAATAAGAGAGAAAGAAGAAAAGTATTTTGTTACTACACCGCCGCAGATTCAATCTCCTACCAAAAGTAAGGGTGTTATTCTTTCTTATTCATGAAGAGAACTGCTGTTAATCCATTGCTTATTATTCGTTGGAATAACTCAGATAATGTGGTTTACCCTATACTTGGTTACATTCTTCTATTATTCTCGCTGGAACATCTTGTGCGTAGTGTTTTACACCGACTGGTTCCGCTCTTTATTATTATTACATTGGAACATCCTGTCTGTGTGTTTTACACCTTTTCCGCTTTTATTATTATTACTGTGGAACATCCTCGTCATGGTGTTTTACACCCCACCGGTTCCGCCTTTTATTATTATTCTGCTGGAACATCCTCGTCTCATGTGTTTTATACCTGACCGGTTCCGCCTTTTTATTATTATTCTCGCTGGAACATCCTCGTCATGTGTTTTTACGCCGGACCGGGTTCCATTCTTTATTATTCTCGTTGAACATCCTCGCATGCATGCGCTTTTACGCCGGACCGGTTCCGTTATTTATTATTCTCGTTGAATAACTCGCCTGCAAGCGCGTCTATCGCATGCGGGTGATTTCTTTTGTTATTCTATTCTTTATTATACCCAAATGGTTAAAAATTTGACTTCTATACTCCATGAAATTAGTGGAATATCCTTGATATTTGTGTTTCATCCAAAGATCTTTTCATGGAAATATTCTTCCGATCATTCTTGAATTTTACTCTACAAAACAAAGATCATGTTGATAATTTGACGTTAATAATTCCCCGGATAAAATAATTCTTGAACTTGTTTTATTGAATTCTTATATCATTGTCATCATCCTCATGTTTATATTATGTTGAAAGTCATCTGTGGCCTCAGAGTGCATGAGATGGACTTGGTATGATTATGACCGAGACTATTCTTGTAATCACGACCGTAATGTTACAAATGATGTGATAAAAATCCTCGATGGTCAGAGTATCGGTGGACGCTTGTTGGCATGATCATGACCATTAATGAATACACAAATATTCTTGGCCCGTAGTGCATGAATAATTGTGGTCGTGATACTAAAGAATATCCTCGGCAGAGTGTGTAAGATTCGATGATGTGGAATATTTATTAAAGTCGAGTCTCACTATAATGAAGATGAAAACCTTTAAAACCTAAAAGATAGTAGACTTTATTTTCTACTTGACTCTTTTAATGGATTGCTTATTCCGCCATGAGCTTAAACCGGTTGTCTATTATATTTTATCGCTTTAACATTGTTGAAGACTATTGATAATTTATTCTCGCATTATTTTAGTCATAATATTTCTTCATCGGGCTAGTTGAGCTCACCCTTTCTTTCACCGTTTTCTTCAGAAATGAGAATATAGCCGGGACGAGTCTGGGAAACGAGTGATGGTCCCAAGATAGCATTAGTAGTCCTCACTATTCTCAGAAATAGTGTGATAATAATTGTAATGAGGACTCCTTTTTGAGTTTGTATAATATCTAGTAGATTTATATTTGTATTTAAACTCACAGTTTATGTATTAAGTTGTATTTAAATTCTGTACCATGTAAGTGGTGACCCAAGATGGGTGATGTATACCTAATTTTGGGGGCGTCACAATATAAACATAAATTGTTTATACAAAACACTTTACACACTATTCTCCCAAATCGAGTAACCTTAACTTATATATAAATCATAACTTATCTAACACATAACATAATTATCATACAACACTATTACAAATCTAATCGCGCACATTAACTTTAAGTTAGAACTGTCTTTAACCTTTCCTTGTATCCAACGCATTCGCCTTATCTGCAATATTTTATCATGATTTAGCAAGGGTGAGCATGAAAGTTGCCCAGCAAGTTTAAATACTATTTAAGAATATATCATGATTGAAAGAGTCTGAATAATAGGCTGGCTATAGTTCATCATTATAATTGAGAACTAGCACGAACAAACTTTTGACTGAACAAGTATTAAACATGAACAAATATATCTAGACCAACTGGTAATGAAGGTGATCAGCCTTTCATACCTGACTTATACATGCAATATGTATAGAGTACAATTCTACATGGCAATCAGCAATAATTAACCCTAAGCATATCTGAATGAAACAACTCTTAATAGAGTTAAGTAAAACTTGCCTGAACCGTTGATTACCACTACACAATTTATAACGCTTTATTCGAAGACCTAATATTAGTAATATAGATCTCCAATATTAGAATAATATCATCACAATATAATACTATTATATATATACACATAGAATAACCTAAACACATAACATATAATCCTATCAGTCGACAATACACATAAAACATAGCATCAAGTCAGACTATTTAAGTTTGAGTTGAAACCGACACAATTCTATCATCCCGACGGTCTAGTCGGACAATTATCGAGTTTAAGTTCAATTAAACTCTGCCTAAACACTAAACAATATCTTAGATAATCATATTATTAGTCAAAACAATTTTCATAGACTTGAAATAATTTTCAGATAATTAACATCATTTATCATAATTTTTCAATTATTAATATTGTATTTAAATGAATTAAATACCACATAATTCCTTAATCATTAATATTTATTTAATACCAAATATTAATGAAAATCATAACATAATATTATAATATAATTATAATATATCAAAGTATTTTAATACTTTAAAATCATATTTATATGATTTTTAAATAGCTAAATTCATTATCCGATAATTGATATTAATAATAAAATATTAATATTTTCATGCCAAAATATCAAAAGTTATATTTTATAACTTTTCGATAATTGATATTAATAATAAAATATTAATATTTTTATGCCAAAATATCAAAAGTTATATTTTATAACTTAAAATATTTTTATAACACTTAAATCATTTTTATATCATTTTTAAATCGTTAATTCTATTTTTCCATAATTTATTTAATATACTTGTTAAATAAATTAATTACCATTAATAATAAATTATTAATAAAATTCATCACAAAATATTAAAAGTCATCAAAATAACTTAAAATATTTTTCTAACACCATAATATAATTTTTCATGATTTAAAATCATTTTAAATAATTTATTTAATATTATATTTAAATAAATAAATACCTTTATTCCAAAAATATTAAATATTTTTGAAATATACTCAAAATAATTAAAAACTATTTTTCGTGCTTTAAAATAATTTTTAAGATTTTATTATGTATTTTAATAATTAAAAACCATTTTCTCTATTTATTTAATTAAAATAATAATTTTCAATAATTAATTGTCGTTAAAGGGGTTTAGGCGACAAATAAATCATGCGCTAATGGTGTTCTTGGGGGCGTTTCTTCAACAAACCCGTAACACCGTATGTCGCACCATTAAGGTCATAGTTTGACCTTCAATAATTCTTTGATCATACGGTTTCTAGGCAATCTAACGTAATATGTTTGTAGTATTGATGTAATATTATAATATAAAGCAAGTTTCATAGCCAAAATACATCAAATCTGCAAGATCTAAACGACAGAAAACCTTGTCAGACATGTTCTTCAATTTCTGGGTTTTCCAGGAACTGAAGAACAGTCGAGGTGCTTCTTTTGAGTCACTAAATCTTTGCTTTCCAAGCTTGGTTTATGTGATATAATGGTTCTAGTATGTAGTATATATGTCAGTGTACAATCCTATAACAACCGATCAACATAACAACATTACATACTCATGATCTGGGCTGGTCAAACTTACTGTCAGGAACGTGTTCTTGAACTTTCTGGGTTTCCCAGAAAAGTTCATCCGGCTGATGGTCAACGTTTGTTTGACCAACCTTAACTTTGTTTCTATGCACGATCTAAGTGTTATAAAGGCTTGATATTATAGTACTTATACCAGACTACAAGCTGAAAACAAAAACGTGGCCAAACAAGCAAAGAACAACAAGATTCAAGGCCTTAAAAACGTGTCAGACGAAATCTGGAAATCTGGGCTGCCCAGATTTTCAATTTTCGTGGTTGGTCAATGGGTTTTGACTGCTCATAACTTTTGATCTAGACATGATATGACCCTCATTCAAGTTTCAGAGTAAAGACCACATATCATAGAACATATCCAAAATATAAAACACACAAAACATCTAACACATAAAGATCTAAGAACACTGACATATGGTTGTCAGGCCATTTCTTGAACTTTTTCCAGATTTCTAAAAATGCTAGATTTGTGCATCTAAGTGATATGGATCTAGGTTTTGGCAGCCCAGATCATCAAATGACCTCCTCTAACATATATCTAACCAACAAACAACAACATCAAACATCAGATCTAAGGATTTCTAAGTTAGGATTTTTATACCTTTAAAACTTAGATTTTTGATTTCTGATCCTTGAATCTGTTCTTGCTAAGCTAAGAGATGATATTAGCTTAACTTCTCACTCCTTTTCACTCTCATACCCGAATTTTAGAGAGAGAGGATGGCTTGGGAGAAAATGAGAGTAAAGTGGCCCTTTTCTCTTTCTTTAATTCCAATAAATGGCATGATCCAATGAACCAAGAAGTTGCTAGGTGTTCAACATTGTCTGATTCAAGGTGTGTGGTTGTAACTCAAGAGATGTGGCTTCATTTGTGACCATAACTTTTTTTTTAACATAAAACTTAAGGGAGGGTATTTTGGTCTTTTTGGACACAATTTTTATTCTAAAATTGTCATTTGTTGCAAACCCTTAGGGTTTAACCCTTAGGGTTAAAACCTAAGCTTTCCATAATTCACATTTTAGGCTTTCTAAATTAGGGTTTTTAAAAATGAAAATTAACATTTTTAAATTATAATTAAAGTTTCCTAATTACAGTATACTTTCGTAATCACATAAGGGCTAACACAAATTAGGATTAATATTTCCTAATTAAGATTACTAATTTAGAAATTAAATCCATAATTATACATTAGGGTTCTTGACAGAATAATTAGGGTTTAAAAAAATTTGAAATTAGGGTTTGCTAATTAATTAAGCTTTACCCTAATTACTATTATAATTAATAACACTTAAGCAATATAATTATCCTGTAAGTTCCCAGATTAGGGTTTCAAATACTCAAAATCTGAAATTAGAGTTCCCAGATTTGATATTAGGGTTTTCTAATCATCAATTAGGGTTTCAAGTAATTCATTAGGGTTTTCCCTTAATAAATTATAATTAATGACGTTTAAACCTTATACACAGCATTTAAATTCCAGAATTAGGGTTTTAAATTTCTGAATTAGGGTTTAGGATTCCCAGAACTGAAATTAGGGTTTCAGAACCGATTTCTAGGATTTCTTATTAGATGTTAGGGTTTTCTAACTAAACGTTGACGTTCTCAATAATATTAGGGTTTGACTCGATAAGATTTATCTGGTCAACCCTTGACCCTTAACCACATACTGTGCACACATAATACCATATTCACAGAACATAAACACATATACACTTAATCCTGAATAATTCACCTAAATCCTTCACAGAATTTTGAAAACCTCAAAATTCCATCCCAAAAACATCAAACGCATACACTTATTTTCTGTCTTATTTTCTGTCTAGGTCTATTATTTGACCTTAAATCCATTCTTTTAGATTTTAATAAATTGTCTAATTTCTCGGGTTGTCACAGTCTCCGAAGTGAAATTATGTTTTTACCCTCCTGAAAGTTTAGTCCAAGGAAAGTGAAATTTTGAGTGTCTACAAACTACTAGTGGCCAACTGCAAGAATGACTCAACATAAGATAGTTGGGGTTTATGAAGTGGATGCGATGACAGCATTATTAACTCAAGTGAAAGCTTAGATTTTTGCTCTTACAAAGAAGATAGATGCACTTGGGGTACAAAATGTTCAAAGTGTTGAATCAGTTTTGTGAGATATGTGAGGTTAGCCATTCAAGTGATCAATATGAAATAAATCTTGAATTAGTGCAATTCGTGTCCAATTTCAATAAACATCAAGGCAGTAATTCAAACAGCTATAATTCAGGATGATGAAACCACCCTAACTTTGCTTGGAGCAATAATAAGTCACAAACTCAAGCATAAGCTCCAAGGCATCCATACCGACCTGGATTTCAGCCTCAATAATTCCAACAACACCCACAACCCCAACAACATCAACAACCTCAACAACCCGGTAAGCTATCACATATGGAAGAACTGTTAGCGAGATTAGCAACTTAATTTAAAGCAACAACGAAAAACCAATTAGCTGTAATAAGGAATCTTAAAAATCAAATAGGACAAATAGCCAGTGCTTTGAACAACAGACCTCAAGTTTCTCTACCAAGTGATACTAAGAAGAATTCGAGAAAATGTGGTAATAAACAGTGTAAGGCAGTTACACTCAGAAGTGGAAAAAAGTTGGTTGCATATTCTAATGAGCATAAGAAAGTAAATACGACTAAGGATGGTGAAAAAGAAGATGGAAATTCGAAAAGTAAGCCCGAGGAAAAGGTTGCGAAAAAGTAAAAGGAAGAAAAGCAGAACATAGTCATACCACCTGTGTCGTTTCCTCAAAGATTTCAAAAAAAGAAGTTAGATAGACAGTTTTCAAAGTTTTTAGAAGTGTTTTAAAAGTTGTAGATCAATATTCTATTTGCAAATGCTTTAGAACAAATTCCTAGCTATGCCAACTCCAATTTCTTCGCTTTCTCCTTGAATTCCACCAAATAGATTCCTTTGATCAACGTCTTAAGGGACATGTCAAAGCATAACTCATCATACACAAGATACTATGATGATCCCAAGTCCAAGGATCACTTGTAATATTATCACATTAGGAATTCTTATTGATAGACAATTAAAACTCCATTAGGTATTCCTTTAGCGAGTCACGTTCAGTGAACTTATTCTCTAATAAATACCAACATACTTGTTTTAGTGTCTCTACACAAATGATTATGAGATCAATCATCCTCTTCATAAGAGCAAGCATAGTGTGTACTAATATATTTGGATTCACTAATTCCTTTCTTAGTGATCCAACGATCAGGAATAATTTTAGTTTTGAGTTGACTAGAGTTTAAATCTCATTAGCATGATTATTATCATGATTCTAAAAGTATTACTCAAAACTATGGGTTTATCACAATTGATTCAACATTAAAATGTGGATAAAGATAATGCCCTTACATAAATTAATTCTTTTATTAATAAACAAATAAGATTACAAAGTATATGTTACATCGCATCAAATGTGATTGGCTTGTGTGCATATCACTTTTAGTGTATGTGTGATTTGGGAGAAAGCATCGACCTTATGACTTTATCAGTTTATCAACAGCTCGGGTTGAAGGAAGCTACACCAACGAATGTTACTCTACAGCTTGTCGGTAGATCTCTTACCTATCCAAAGGGAATAGTGGAAGACGTGCTCATAAAGGTAGATAAATTCATATTTCTTGTGGACTTCATAGTTCTTGATTTTAAGGAAGATAGTAACATATCGATTATCCTTGGGCACCCATTTTTAACTATAGGTAGGAAATTAATTGATGTACAGAAAAGTTAGTTAATAATGAGGTTCTAAGATGAAGAGGTAATCTCTAACGTTTTCAAGGCTATGAAATTTCCAAAGGGAGAGGAAGAGTGTTTCAGAGTTGATTTGATTGAAGGAGCCATTAGGGATGTATTCATTGAGTTAATGAATGAAGACCTTCTAGAAGCAACATTGGTAAGTGAAAACATGTTTGATTATTCTACTGTTTTAGAATTGGCTCAGATGTTAGATTCATCTCCAAAAGTCACAAGAGTCATGCCAAAATTTGAACCTTTGGAGTACTCGGGAAAGCCATCAAAAAAGGTGAAATCATCCTTGGAATAACCACCTACCTTGGAACTTAAGCCACTGCCTAACCATCTACGGTATGCCTACCTTGGTTCTTCTTCTACTTAACCAGTCATAATTTTTGCATCACTTAATGAGGTTCAAAAAGAAAAGTTGTTAAGGGTACTTCGACAATAAAAGACAGCTCTTGGGTGGACTTTTGCAGACATCAAAGGGATAAGGCCATCAATCTGCATGCATAAGATTCTGCTTGAAAAGGAGCCTAAACCAATTATAAAGCAACAATGAAGACTCAACCCCATAATGAAAGAAGTGGTCAAAAAGGAAATCATAAGATGGTTGGATGTATGAATTATCTACCCCCATCTCAGACAGCTCATGGGTTTGTCCAATCTAATATGTGCCAAAAAAACGGGAAATGGCAGTAGTTGCTATTGAGAACAATGAACTGGTCCCTACTCGGATTATTACGGGTTGGCGGGTTTGTATGGACTACAGAAAGTTGAACAAGGCAATTCGTAAGGACCATTTCCCTCTACCATTTATAGATCAGATGTTGGACAGGCTTGCAGGATATGAATATTATTCCCTCTTGGATATATATTCATGTTACAACTAGATTGCCATAGCATCCAAGGACCAGAAGAAGACGACATTCACATGATTATATAGTATATTTGCCTTCTGAAGAATGTATTTTGGGTTATGCAATGCACCGACGACATTTTGTATGATGGCTATTTTTTCTGATATAGCCGAACAAAATCTCTACGTATTTATGGATAAATTTTCAGTTTTTGGGGATTCTCTTGATTATTGCTTGGAAAATCTACTCTTGTTCTCAAACGGTGTATTGAAATGAATTTGGTTTTAAACTGGGAGAAATGTCATTTTATAGTGCAAGAGGGGATAATCTTGGGCCTTATAGTTTCAGCAAAAGGAATCAAGCTAGATAGAGCAGAGATTGAAACCATTGAGAGACTTTTGCCACCAGCTATAGTATGGGGTATTCGAAGTTTCTTGGGACACGCGGGTTTTTATAGAAGATTTATAAAAGACTTCTCCAAAATCATGAAGCCATTTTGCAATCTTTTGGAAAAGGATGTCCCATTCAACTTTGACAAAGCATGTCAAGAAGTCTTCGAAGTATTGAACAAGAAATTAGTTACTGCACCGGTAATCATACCACTAGATTGGGGTATCTCGTTCGAATTAATGTGTGATGCTAGCGATTTTGCGATTGGCATAGTTCTTGACCAATGTAAGGAGAATATTTTTTTCATGCTATATACAATGCTAGTAAGATGTTATCGGATGCCCAACTGAACTATATTACTACTAAGAAGGATCTATTGGAAGTTGTTTATGCCTTTGATAAGTTTCATTCATATTTGATTGGGATAAAAGTAAATGTGTTTACATACCATTCGACAATTAAGTACCTAATAGCAAAGAAGGATGCTAAGTCGAGGTTGATTTGATGGCTATTATTGCTACAACAATTTGACTTGGAGATCCGAGACCGAAAAAGGACAAAAAATTAGGTTGTTGATCATTTATCACGGTTAGAGAATTCAAAACTGAATAAGGATGATAAAACAGTGATCAATAATTTTTTTCAGATGAACAACTGTTTGTAATAAAGTTGGAGACACCATGTTATACTGATTTTGTGAATTTCATTATGAGCAAGGTGTTTCCGCCAGATTTGACAAGTCAGCAGAAAAAGAAGTTTCTCCATGATGTAAAATAATATCTATGGGACGAGCCGTTCTTATTTAACAATGTGCAGATCAAATAATAAGAAGGTGTGTTCCTAAAGTCTAAATGGAGAACATTCTACATCAATGTTATACATCTGACTATGGTGGACATTTCAGGGGAGAAAGAATGGCAGCTAAGGTGCTACAATGTGGATTCTATGGTTGACGCTCTTTAAGGATACCCATGTGTTCATATTGAAATGTAAAAGATGCCAAAGAGTTGGTAATATATCAAAGCGACACGAGATGCCACTCAAAACGATCCTAGAAGTTGAATTATTTGACGTTTGGGGCATCAAATTCATGGGAGCGTTCCCCTCATCTTTTGGCAATTCTTATTTATTATTATCAGCGGACTACGTTTCAAAGTGGGTTGAAGCTATAGCATCGGCAACCAATGATGCTAAGGTTTTCGTTAAGTTCATCCGAAAGAATATTTTCTCTAGATTCGGCACTCCTCGTGCAATCTTTAGTGACGAGAGCACACACTTCTACAATAAGAAGTTCTCAGCTATTCCCACTAAATATGGAGTCACTCACAAAATAGCATCTGCTTATCATCCACAGACAAGTGGCCAAGCTGAGATATATAACCAAGAAGTGAAACGAACCCTCGAGAAGGTTGTAATTCCTAGTTGGAAGGATTGGGCAAGCAAGCTAGATGATGCTCTTTGGGCATATCATACAACTTATAAAACACCGATAAGATGTCACCATACCCGTTAGTATATGGGAAAGCATGTCATCTTCCAGTAGAGTTAGAATACAATGCTTATTGGGGTATTCGAAAGTTAAACTTTGATATGTCTGCTGTTAGAGAGGAGCGACTCTTACAAATGAATCAAATGAATGAATTCAGGTTCTAATCGTACGAGAATGCTAAATTGTACAAGTAGAATGTTAAGAGGTGGCATTATGAGAAAATCATAACAAGAAAGTTTATGTCGGGGAAAATAGTGTTGATAACTACAAGCTGAAACTCTTCCCAAGAAAGTTGAAATCACGTTAGTCAGGCCCATTCACTATTACCAAGGTCATTCCTCATGGAGCTATGGGGGTTTTATCGATCGTGAAAAGACATCAATCAGCCTTTCAGGATAGAGCAGAAAAGACAAAGTCGGGCTAAGGACGTTAAACTAAGCGCTAACTAGGAGGCAACCCAGAATTTATTTTTATTGATTTTAATTTCAGTTCATTAAGTTAGTTATTTCATTTAATTTAGTTGATTTATTTTTATTTATTTTGATTTTATTTTTTTATAGTTTAGAATTTTATAGGCTTAAATTTTAGTAGTTTAAAGTCCTTGTGTCATTTTAACATTTACTTCAATTAGTTTCAGGTGCAAATTATCAAGAGGCCAAGCAAGTTTTTGAAGCAGCCCAGACAAACATATATAACCCAAATTCTCCCTAAAATCAGCTTATATACGCCCAACTTTAGAAGTAAAACGTGTACCCCAGCGTATAAACGCCTATGACCTTCCCAAACTCTACTTATACATTGGACATGACAAACATTCTACCACACAAAGATATATATCGCCTTTTCAAAGACAAACCCCAACAGATATATCGCCCAGATATAAAAAAATAGATCAATTTTTAAATGAGCAGGGGTTTCCTAGTCCAAATTTACTTTTATTCTTAAGAGCACTGTTGGGTCATGATATATTTTCTCATTGGGCCGGGTGTATTGGGCTTACTCTTTTAATTAATCTATTGGGCCTTTATTAGTGAACCATGGAAGTCTTTGAGCCCAGTTATCTTATTATTTTCTTTTTAACTTATAAGACCGGGTTGATCCAGTGGGTCGATCCTTTGGACATTTTAATATCTATCATTTTGACTTGCAATGATGAAAAAGCATGACGGTTGACTAGAGAACCTGCCATGCATTAATGTGGATGGGATCATAACCGGCCGGCGGTGGAAACAGTGACCAAAAGCAGTGGATAAACTACATACGCATTGGCAAGAGAATCCATCGATCAAAGGGGTGTGTCGTAGTAGTAGTGGGTGGCACAGTAATCCAGGCAAAGAGAGTATAACTTAGCAAGGAAGTCTTCACAAAGAGGTACGCTCTCATACACTTCTTCATTCATAATCACATATACACAGAGAATTATTATCTCTCTCTCAAGACACTAGATATTATATTCCTCCATTGTTTAACCTTGTGAACACGTATACTGACTCTCACGCCTGAGCTATCCCCCGACGGAACCGCCGTCAAGCTTGTGGTGTTTATCGTGTTTACTGTGCAGGATCAGAGCGTCTTACGTGATTGGAACGTGGCAGAAGATCTCGGCGTTAACATTGGCGCTAGAAGGAGGGGCCTTTTTTCAATCACAATTGTTTAACTTACTTTGGAAGATGATGAGGAGTAGAGATGGTACACCAGAAGGGCAGGCGATGGCTGTTAGTTCATCACTGCCTCGTATTTCAGTAAAGGACCGTCTGGGTCCTTCTAAAAGTGCTCACGAAAGCACGGCTTCTAAACACAATTCAGGAGAACTTCGTCCGAAGATCCATGGTGGAGCCAGACGGAAGTTGGTTTTCAACGCTGATAATGGGCGTGATCCTGATCAAGAACGGGTAGAAGGTTCGCCGACCATGACTCATCGCCGAAGTGGTCAAGAAGACAGAGCTGCCAAGTTGGCGAGGATGGCAGACGAAGCAGATAAGGCTTTGGAGGTTCTGTTAAAACAAAGGGAAGATATAGCCGAACAAATGCTTCGGGTGGATGAGTTGAGGGACGAAGCATCCAGTCATGTTCATTCCGAGAGACGGAGTAGGCATAAGGAGATACCCCGTCGGAAGGGTAAGGAGCCGGAACATTCTATGCATGTGTCTGTGGATCGCTCACAAGGAGAGGAGATCGAAGAGCAGAACGCCCTTGGCCTCGAGGAAGGCACTGATAGTCGTTGGATCAATTCATCGCGACGATGAAAGACGAAGAAGCAGGTCGAGAGAAATCGTGCGAAACCCGGAAGGGAGAGTACCGACACAACCGCTTCTCATCATGAGGATGAGATTATACGCCTAAGAAATCAAGAAGTCCCACAAGGCGGCGGATCGGCGGGAAAGGTCGATCCGCTCCAAGGCCTAACGTCGCTCAAGAGAAGGAGATCTCATCGCAACCCGAGGTGTTGATTTTCCGTAAGGAGTTGAAAGAACTCCGAAAACAGTTGGCTGAGGTCCAACAGGTGAAGGACACTCCTAGAAAGAAGGCGTCCCCTTTTTCCTCCGATATTCTCAAGGAGAAGGCAGATATTACCAAAAAGTTGCCTCGTATAGAAAGCTATGATGGGTCCGGAGATCCTTATGACCATAGTCAGGCGTTTGACCGGCTAATGGATTACTATGACTTCACTGATGCTGCCAAGTGTCACACTTTTGTCACGACGTTGAGAAAAGACGCAAGACAGTGGATGGGGACTTTACCATCGGATTCGATTTCCTCGTGGACCGAACTTTGTGATAAGTTCCATGCACGTTTTGGAAGCAACCGAAGAAGGGGAAAGCCTACAGGCTCTTTAGCACAGGTCCGACAGTTCACTAATGAATCTTTAGGCCAATATGTAAAGAGGTTTAGGGAAGCGGTCGGTCAGGTATCCGATCTTAATGATCTCCAAGCTGTTGGTTTGTTCCAGAATGGGCTAGATCTGGTTAAATCGGAGAAATTGGTAAAGAAGTTGATGTTTCACCATCCGAAAAGCCTAGCAGAAGCCTTCGACAAGGCAGAGGGCTATATTGTTGTAGAAGAGGCTATGAATAGTCCAAGAATCCTTCTTTGAGCCAATTAAAGGAGGCGAGGTTCCCAAGACCGATGTTGATCGGAGAAGAGTGGGAGGTACAACCAAGTGGCGTAAGGTAGTTCAAGAAGTACAAGAAACTCGCGTGGCGACAAGGCGAACATCACACACTGCTTTCTACCCCGAAGGTCAATAAGGTCTACACCCAATTGAATACGGAAAGGTCGATAATTTTGGATCAGATCAGAAACCAGCCTTTCTTTGAGCCACCTCGTGATAATTACAGAACGGGACACGGCAACCCTCGCAAATACTGTGGTTATCATCAAGCTGCTGGTCATGACACTAATGAGTGTTGTAATCTAAAGGATTTTGTGGAGAGCAAGATTAAAAGCGGCTTGCTGATTCAATATGTGGCTGAAAAGGACCGCCAGGGTCAGCAGGTTATCAATCGTACCATTCAAACGGTTCAAGTACCACCCATTCAAAATGCTCCAATACCACCGCCAAGGCAAGTCGTTGATGTAATAACTGGTGGGTCTGTTGGGAAGTTAGTAGGGAAGAAGAGGAGGTCTTATCTTGATTCGGTCATGTCAGTGACAGATGCTACCCTGAAGATTGACAGGCCTTTTCCAGGAACCGTTATATCATTTACGGATGCGGATTATCCTTCGGAGCCCATCGAACCGCATGAAGGGGCATTGGTGATCACAGCGCAAGTAGGCTCGGTGGATGTGAAACGCATGATGATATATAATGGATCTTCGGTGGACATTCTTTATGCCCATGCTTTTTAGAGGATGCATCTCGATGGGCACAAAATGGAGGTTGGACAAGAGGCTCCTCTATATGGTTTCGACAACGACCCAGTCAAAGTGGCAGGCACTATTGAACTCCCTTGCTATCTTCTAAGACGGCCCCTCGGCAGTAGAGATAACTCAGAATTTTATGTTGTACATGTGGATTCTACCACAACGCCATTTTGGGAAGACCTACATTGACAAATTCTTCAAGTGACTTCTTCCATCCCACATTTCAAAATCAAATTCCCCACAGCGCATGGAGTAGGAGAGGTGATGGGTGATTTAGACCTGGCCCGGCGATGTTATCGGAATGCTGTTATTTCGTCTAGAATGGGGGTTAGTAAACAGAAAAAGACGATGGCAATTGAGATTGAACCCTTCACCGAGAGCAGCTCAGAACCCTTGGTAATCCCCGCTGGAGGGACGGAGGAGATTGAGTTGGTCATCGGAAAGCCGGACAAGACAGTGAGGATTGGTTCAGGTTTACCAGAACCTCTTCGGACAAATCTTATGGAACTCTTATGATGTTATGTTGATATTTTTGCATGGGAGCCACAAGACATGCCCGAGTTAATAAAGAAAGGTTCTTGAGCATAAATCGGAGATAGATCCTTCAAGAAGCCGCCATCGAAGAGGCGGATATTTGCTCCAGAGCGTCGAAGATCATCGATGAAGAGGTTGCGAATTGCTAGTCACGACTTCATCTACGAGATTGATTACCCAGAATGGATAGCAAATGTAGTGTTGGTGCAGAAGCATAATGGAAAGTGGCGGGTTTGCATCGACTACACCGATCTCAACAAAGCTTGTCCGAAGGACTTTTATCCTCTACCCCATATCGATCAGCTCATCGATGCCACTTCGGGGTATGCATTACTAAGTTTTATGGATGCTTTTTCAGGTTATCATCAAATATCCATGTGCAAAGAAGACATTCCAAAGACAGTGTTCATTACACACCGTTCGGTGTATGCATACAAAAAAATGACTTTTGGCCTCATAAATGCTGGAGCTACCTACCAAAGGATGATGAACTTCATCTTCGATAGTAAATTTGGGGAGGAACATGGAGGTTTATGTAGATGACATGATCGTGAAGAGTATGCAAATTCGGAAGCATTTGGACGACCTGGAGGAGTGCTTTCAAACTATTCGTTATCGCCAACCGAGACTTAACCCTAACTTAAATGTACTTTCGGCCTTGGTGCCGGAAAGTTTCGGGTTATCCGTCACCGAGGGGCATCGAGGCCAATCCGGAGAAGATCCAGCCATCCTTGACATGAAGACTCCTCGGTCATTCAAGGACGCTCAAATATCCGACCGGTAGGATTGCGGCTTTGAGGAGGTTTGTCGCCAAATCTGCGAGAGATGCCTTCCTTTCTTTGACACATCAAGGGACCAAGAATGCTAAGACGCTCCAAAGGACTTCTGAGTGTGAAGACGCTTTCAAGGTATAAAGACGATGTCGCTTTCTTGGCTCCTTTATTGGTAAAGCTTGCCCCAAAGAGAGACTTTATATTTGTACCTTCAAGCAGGTTCCTTAGCAGTTGGAGCAAAGTTGGTTCGGAGATCGATGGGAAGCAACATCCGGCCTATTATATGTCACCACGCCCCACGAGATGTCAAACCGTATCCAAATATTGAGAAATTTGTCTTTGCTTTAATAATTGCCGAGAGAAAACTTCGCAATATTTTCAAGGTCGACTCGGTCGCCTATACGGATCGACCATCATGAAGAAGAGTCTTTGGGCAAGCCGAGGTCTCGAAGCGTACTAGCGGCGTGGACTATGGAGTTATCTCAATTTTTTATCGAGTATCACCCCGAAATCGCCATTAAAGGCCAAGCCCGGTGACTTTTATGGTAGAATGCTCGCTCACCGGCGCGTATGTGGAGTTACCTAAGTCAATCTTCTTGATCGGCGCGTTAAGCTTCTTCTTCAGCAGAGTTCGTAAAGGCGTGGACGCCAGATGCGATGGATCCTCTACGATGATATTAGTGGGCGCAGAATAATTTTAATAAGTCCAGATGGATTCAAAGTCCAGCAGGCCATCAGATTCGGGTTTAAAGCAACGAACAATGAAGCTGAGTATGAAGCGGTGTTAGCAGGTGTCCGATTGGCAAAGAGTCTCGAAGTCCAACAGTTGATTATCTATAGTGATTCTCAGTTGGTCGTTAAACAATTGTCGGGAGATTATGAAGCTCGTGGAACCCGAATGATCAAATATCTGGCAGAATTAAGAGACCAACTTCAATTTTTTGCTTCGTATGAGTTTCAGAGTATAGAGCGTAATGACAATTCAACTGCCGATGCATTGTCAAAGCTGGCCACTACAGATGCAGATGTTTTTCACGGTTCGGTATATTTGGAAATTTTGCAGCAGCCAAGTGTTCAGTACGAAGTAGTGATGTGTATCGAGCGAACGAACTGTTGGATGACCCCCTATATTGAGTATTTGGCAGATGGCGTCCTTCCTTCGGATCAAATGCTGGCAAAGAAGATTAAATACAAGAGTACCAATTTTAGTCTTATTGATGGGGATCTCTATCGATTGGCATTTTCCTCACCATTGTTGAAATGTTTGGTTCCGTCCGAAGCCGAGTATGCTCTTCGGGAGGTTCATGAAGGAATTTGCGGTGATCATATGGCTGCCAAATCTTTGGCTCATAAAGTACTTCGACAAGGATACTATTGGCCTACAATTTTCAAAGAAGCTATAGAGTATGTCAAGAAATGCGAAAAATGTCAGCTCAATAGTCCGGTCCCACATCAGCCACCGGAAGAGTTATACTCGATTTTATCTCCTATACCCTTCGCTGTCTGGGGGGTGGATATATTGGGACCGTTACCTAAAGCTAAAGGTCAGGTTAGCTTCGTCATAGTTGCTATTGATTATATGACTAAGTGGGTAGAGGCAAAACCACTTCGGTCAATAACGGAACAGGAGTGTCTAAAGTTTATAAAGGAGTCTGTGGTGTTTCGCTTCGGGATCCCTAAGGTATTGATATCGGACAACGGACGCCAGTTCGTGGGTTCAAAATTTGAAGAATTTTTGAATGATTTGGGGATTCAGCACAAGAAGACTTCTGTGGCTCATCCACAATCGAATGGACAAGTCGAAGTGACCAACAGGACGCTGTTAAACGGAATCAAGCGTAGATTGGATGAAGCTAAGGGAAGATGGCCAGAAGAATTGCTGAGCGTGCTGTGGGCATACCGAACTACACCAAGGACTACTACGGGGGATTCGCCCTTCCGATTGGCCTATGGTACTGATGCCTTAGTCCCAGTCGAAATCGGATCTCCAAGTCTTCGGGTAACTCAATTTAAAGAAATTTACAACGACGAAGGACTGAAAGTTAACCTGGACCTGCTAGACGAAGTCAGAGAGGAAGCTTTAATCAAATTGGCTGCTTATCAACGAAGGGTGGCCAAGCATTATAACAAAGGAGTCAAACTTCGTAGATTCGAAGTGGGAGACTTCGTTCTTAGAGAAGCCGAAGCTTCTACGCCTCAAAACACAGGAAAGCTAATGTCGAATTGGGAAGGGCCATATGAGGTGATCAAGTACCAAAGCCGTGTACTTATCGGTTAAAAAGGCACTTTCGATGGTTCCGAGATCAAGAATACTTGGCATCTTTGGCGGGCAAAGCTTCTAAAATATTTTCAATAAAGATTAAGTCGGTTCTACGAAGTCCGCACACACGAATGTTTGTTATTAATAAAAGGTCACTTTTTCATAAATGGTCATCGGTCCTATTTGTCCGAAGGTCACTATGGTGTAAGGAGGTATGGTAGGACTCGCTGGCCATTCGATGGTAGCCCAAGGTTCTTTTGATCCTATATTGATCTTATCAGGGTGGTAAGTCAATGGTCATTGGTCCTATTTGTCCGAAGGTCACTATGGTGTAAAGGAGGTATGGTAGGACTCATTGGCCATTCGATGGTAGCCCAAGGTCCTTTTGATCCTATATTGATCTTATCGGTGGTAAGTCAAGTCAATGGTCACCGGGTCCTATTTGTCCGAAGGTCACTATGGTGTAAGGAGGTATGGTAGGACTCGCTGGCCATTCGATGGTAGCCCAAGGTCCTTTTGATCCTATATTGATCTTATCAGGGTGGTAAGTCAATGGTCACTATTGATCCTTATATCTTGGTCCTTATATACTTGTCAGTCAAATTTACCTCACACATGACTGATCTCACTCTTCGGTACCGATGGGTACACATTACTTTATTTTGTTTAATTAATTGAGTTCAGTTTATTCAGTTCAGATAAGTTGAATCCTGTCCGTAAAATTCAATTCACTTCATTGCATAAGTTAACTGTTATATGCCATATCTAATTCATTAGTTGGGTTCAGCTTATTGATACTAAATTATTGACAAGAAACTGATCAAAACAGAAGTCATAATCAAGACCGTTAAAGATTTATCAATAATATAAAACGCTCATTCATTCAAGTCAATCATAAATTAATTACATGAACATAAAAAGCTTAAAGTAGTTAAATTATTACATAGAATAAAAACAGGGCAGACATTGAGGCACCGCCTTCATCATCGGAGTTGAAAGCGTCTTAGGGTCCAAATGAAAGCAAAAAGCTTTTCTTTTCTCGCTCTCTAATCCTCATACCCTCCGAGTATACCTTCATGATCTCAACAATTAAGTTCGTCCGAGTCCTTGTAGTCCGCTTAGAATCGCTTCCGGAGCTCTTCAGCAAAACAGGGCCCTTGTCCTCAAGATCCTTTATTTTGTGGCGGAGCTTGTGACGTTTGGCCTTATGCCTTGGGCCATTTTGAGCCTTCGTCTCAGCCTCACCAAGTTGTATGACTAAGCTTCGATTGGCTAAAGAAAACTCCTCATTTTTTGCCTTCAGGAGTAAGTTTTCTTCAACCAAACCAGCTGCTCGTCGGGCGAGTTTGTTGGTCGGCTTCTGACGCAGCCAACCCATCCTCGTGGGTTCTTTAATTCATCATCGATGTCTTCAAATCCATCTTAGCCCGATCTAATTTCGCTTTGAAGACCGTTGATGGTTTGAAAAAGCATCTTCACGACGTCTCTCTCTCTCGGTCCAAGGTCGATTTCAACATATTTATCTCTTGTAGCATGAAATCTTCCTCGGCCTCTCCATTTATGTGTCTCGGACGCAGTCGTCCGAAGACAGCATTAGCCTGCATATTTTTAAAATATTCAAAGTCAAATGTCCAAATATTCAAAGGAAAACAGAGATATAGAAGAAGAAGAGATTGTTATTTACCTTAGCTAAATAACTCATCCCCTCGTCGAGAAGATTTCCGTCCGTATGATCACTGAACCGGTGGTCGTCAGTGTTTCGAACGAAAGCTCCGAAGAGGTCAAAGGGGAAGTTGGCGTTGAACCTGGGCCACAGGGTCGGAGATCCCACAGCCTCGGCATGGTAACTCTGACCTGAAGGACCGGGTTGTTCGAGAGAGGGTCTCGGCCTTTCAGGAGAGAGAGTGGGCTGTTCAGGAGGTGTAGGGTCTGCATGTATAGTTTCAGTTATGGGAGATTTGTTTGGGGTGGGTCCTTTGGGTGTTGAACCAGAAGCGGAACTCGGATGGCTATCAGGAGTGCGTTTCCTCTTCCTAGATAGCGTCGGAATCCCTTCGTCCTGGTCACCGTCCTCTTCAATTTGTATTTCTACAGGGGGCACGAAGGGTGGGATGACCGAAGACTGAGGAACCTTGAGCTCTTCGACAGTCAGAGGGGTTATTTTTGTTTTTAATTTTTTGATCCTAAGTATATTTCTTCGATCAGGACGATCAAGTAAACTGCCTGGTCGAGAAATGGTTCTAGGGGTTGGTTCTATTTCTGGTGTGGATTCGGGAGGGGTGACAAGAGGTGCTGACCTGGGTTTTCTGGTAGCTCTCCTCTTCTGTCGAGGATGAAGGGTCTCTTCTGGTATGAGAGCCTCTTCGGCCTCTGCTTCTTCTATATGAAATTCATCCGTATGAATTTCTGGTGTTGGTTCGACTTCGGGAGTAGCTTCGATTGGTATAGCCTCAATTGTTTCCGAAGACTTCCCAGACAAAAAATCTTCGAACTCCTTTATTTCTAAGAAGCTCGGTCTGATCAAAGATACTGCATAAATCAAACAATTCTATGTTAAAATTATATATCATAAAATATTTTCAAAAAATATATATATGAAATAAGCTGGTACTTACACTTATGGTCATATAACCATGCCTGCTTCGAGAGGAGTCCGTATTTCCACTCTTCCTTCGGGAAAGTTGTCGAATAGTTCCATCATTTCCACTTCCCGCTCTTGAAACGCCTCTCGAAGTCAAGAGATATCTTTTCGTCCGTTGCCCGATTCGGTGAAAAGAAATCTCGGGGCCTTTGACGAAGAACCATTTCTCGTGTCATCCCCTATTGCTCGAAGGGGTGTTCACTAGCGAACGTCTATCGAATTTTTCTCCAGACTTCGGAGAATGCTTGCTAAGGGCTCTTGAACCCCTTCTCCCTGGATTGTACTATTTTGTAGACAGTGAAGAAGAAGTCCAGGGAGGGCTCGACGCCCAATTCATGGCAGAAGGCCACGAAGGCCAGAATGTGAATGTAGGAGTTTGGCACCAGTTGTGAAAATCCCACACCCAGAAACCCCAGTAGGGTCACTATAAAGATGTGTAGGGGGAAATGAACCCCCTTCTCCAGTAAGGTCACTGGGACGGCCGTCCATCCTTCAGGCCGTTGGTACATCTTTTTCACCGGGCGGGGTACCTGATCGCGGGTATCCTGAATGTGGAACCGAGATCGAACCCTCTTTAGTTTAGCCTCAGTTATGATAGAAGGAGTGTTGGCATGTGAGAATTGCTCCGTACTCCTGTAGTATTCAGAGGGGGTTTTTTGAGTTTTCTGCTTGGGATTCGTGCTTGAAGTCCCCTCATGAGGATTGGGGTTTGGTGGAACCACTGTGATTGGTGTTACGAGTATGGGGGAACTCTGTTCAGGGTTGTGGGAAGCCATTTGTGACGATTTGCAGAAAAGATCGTAAAAGTTTAGAGGGCGCTCAATTTCAAATGAACAGTAAAAGCTGTCAAAATTTGGTAAAGTTATCCTTTTATATCGATTTGCCACACGTTGTTGTTCAAGGTACATTAAATGCTAGTAATAATTTGGAATTTGAATGGGAAGCGTCCGGTTTCGGGTCCGGATATTTAATGGATAAGGCCTTTCTGATTTGGGCCTTTAATTTCCTTTCGTCTCATTTCGTGAGCAATAAATGGGTACGTTTTTAATTACTTCTTATTATTATTGATTCTCAGTAAAATACCATGGACTATTTATAGTTTTCTATTAAACATTCTGTTCAACATTGACAAAAACTAGGGGGCAATGTTGGGTCATGATATATTTTCTCATTGGGCCGGGTGTATTGGGCTTACTCTTTTAATTAATCTATTAGGCCTTTATTAGTGAACCATGGAAGTCTTTGAGCCCAGTTATCTTATTATTTTCTTTTTAACTTATAAGACCGGGTTGATCCAGTGGGTCGATCCTTTGGACATTTTAATATCTATCATTTTGACTTGCAATGATGAAAAAGCATGACGGTTGACTAGAGAACCTGCCATGCATTAATGTGGATGGGATCATAACCGGCCGGCGGTGGAAATAGTGACCAAAAGCAGTGGATAAACTACATACGATCAAGCAGAATCCATCGATCAAAGGGGTGTGTCGGTAGTAGTAGGTGTGGCGATAATCCGAGCAAAGAGAGTATAACTTAGCAAGGAAGTCTTCACAAAGAGTGCACGCTCTCATACACTTCTTCATTTATAATCACATATAAACAGAGAATTATTATCTCTCTCTCAAGACACTAGATATTATATTCCTCCATTGTTTAACCTTGTGAACACGTGATCTCGACTCTCACGCTCGAAAGCTTATCCCCGACGAACCGTAAAATCAAGTTTGTAGTGTTTATCGTGTTTCTTGTCATGCGAGGATCGCGCGTCTTACGTGATTGGGGCGCCACGAGAAGATCTTGGCGTTAACAAGCACTAACATACAAAATCTTCAAGCTTTTATCTATCTCCCAAACGAAACCTCAAAGTCCATCTTCAGTCTTCCAACCGAATTCAACAAAGATTTAAGGATTCAAACTTCAAATTGGATTGCACTTTTTAATTTGGGGGCTTAGCAAGGGTTAATCTCAAATGAAATCAAACACGCACAAGGACACATCCACAAATTGGTTCTCCAACCCGCACAGAATCATCAATCAAATTTGGGAGAACCTTCAACCAAACATAGCATTCAAGTAAATTCAATTGGAATTCAAGTAAGTATGTTGAGGAGTTCTTCATTAGATAATTGCATGTTACTTTGTGTTGATATTCATCAATTATGGAGTTTGGGATAATTGTTTATTTGGTTGCCCAATTGAGTTTGTGTTGGCTCAATTGGGGGTTGTTGGGTTAATTTCTTCTACATATTGGTTGTGAATTTAATGATGCTCCAACGACTTCGAAAATTTTTGCTGAACCAAGCTTGGGGGAATTTAAGGCAGAGGGATTTAAAGCAGTGCACACCTAGTGTTTGATAAATTACCCCCAACCAATTGTTTTGCTTATTTAGTGGATTTTAATTGGTTTTGGGTTGCTCTTTGGTACACTCAGTACTTGGTAATGTCATCTAAAAGGAGAAATGTGGAAGGTTCGTCATAATTGAAATCTTTTGACAATAAAAGATTTGTGAGTTTCAGTGCTTCTCAACGATACCATCAACAGTTTGCCAGTAAGAATTTGATTTCAGAACGAGGTTTAACACCTGAACCTCAAGATGGGGATATTGCTCTCATAATAAGGGAAATGAATTGGCAAAACTTCACACGTCAGCCAGAACCAGCCGATGTAAACGTGGTAAAGGGATTTTATGCAAATGATAAAGAGGTTAAGGGTAATTCATGTTAGATTTGTATATAGCGCGATCATGCAATCAAATTACACAAAAGGTGCAAAAGCGCGATAAAATAAAAATTTAAAATTTTCATACAAACTAATCACCATGATCATACTTTGTGCATAATTATCAATCAATAGAAAAGAGATGGAGAACAGATTCATATCATTGTAGAAACTAGCTTCCTCAATTACGAGTTCACCTCCAATTCGTTTTCACGTTCAACTTGAATTCACCTGGTTTTATTCGTTCCTTTGATCAACGTTAGCCACCCAAGTGTTTGTCCTCTAGAGGTGATCCACCAAGGAAGAAAAAATATTCAAGAAAATGGGTATTTGGCAAAACCCTAATTTTTCTATCTCTATAGAAAATACGTACTTTCCCAACTTTGGAAAAATCATTCACGTGTGTTGCGAAAGTATCAACAACCTTCACCCATAATAAGACTCCTCTTATTTATAGATGTAAGCAACCCTCTTTAACAATTAAGAAATTGAGATTTATTTTAATTGTTTAAACTTCTTTAATTAATTAGGCTCCTAATCTTATTAGGAATAATTAATTAATTCTTTTCATTAATTAGCCTCCTAATCTTATTAGGAATATATGAGAGTACTTTTATTAATTAATTCCCAAACTCCTTTAGGAATTAAATAATAATAATAATAGTAATAATAATAATAAGACTCTTCTTATTAATTTATATTTAATAATTGTGACAATCCGAATTTTATTAGGTTATTAAAATAGAAATTTAATAATTAAAATTATTATTATGAGATGTTTTGAGTTTGAGTATTTATATATACGTCTTATATATTTTGAAATATGTGATCTAGTATGAAGAGAAATATATATTCATATATTGGAAAAGTGAGGTTTAATAGTTAAGTTAACTATTGAAGAAATTAAATGAATTTTGTAATTAATTTTAAATATTTATTGAATTAAATAAATATTTTAATTAATTTATTTATTGAGATAAATAAATAATTGATGAATTGTGGTGCATTAATTTAGTAATGAAATTGAATAATGGTAATTTTTATTTGAAAGATTTAATTTAATGAAATAATTAAATTAAATTGTTTAATATTAAAAAAATAAGTAAATTAAATAAAGTGATGTTTAAGTCTAATTTATTAATTAAATTAGATATATAATTATTTATTAATCATAAGTATAATTATAATAAAAATTATAATTATTATAATTATAAGTGTAAGCTAATGGGTTGCATGTGTGACAAATAAAAAACCATATAATATAATAATATAAAAAATAAACTAGTAGAGGAGAATTGTGGTTAGCCAAACAAGGCCCTGTGGCTTTTGGCTTATTTTAACTGACGCCTATTCGTTTTTTAAACTGATGTATACGTGAGAGAGAGGGGAGTCAGGTTATATGTTGCGCATAATTCTTAAAGGCTAAGTTCAGGGAATTTAGAGAAGGCAGAAGGAAACACAAAGGAAAATTAAGGTTGAGAGCTTGAGAAAGCTCTCTGAGATTGTCAAGAGGAAGAGAAAGGCTTGCTAAATCAAGGTATAATCTATTCTCAATTTTAACTCTTAGTTTTGATAGTGTTTATGCTATATGATTTGGAAATCACGTTGGGTTGATATATATACATGTATGCATGGTTTACAATCTGTTAATAATCATGCATGAGTACTATTTGATGATCAAATTCGTGAGAATTGGTTAGTAGGAAGAAGTTAGAAATAACAGTGTTTTTACATGAAAATTGGCTTTAGAAAGTACAAAATTTCGTGGTCAATACTTGTTATAAACTTATAATCTGTAAATTGATGTTGGATTATGCTAGTATGTTAAGAAACAAAAATGGCGTAGTTTAAATCGTGTTAATTGGTTAAGAAACGAAGTCGTGGCGATCGAATTCGCTAAATGTGTTAAAACATGAAAATAGAGTATGAACATGTGT
Organism: Panax quinquefolius; assembly: GCA_020205615.1. Lineage (NCBI taxonomy): Eukaryota > Viridiplantae > Streptophyta > Magnoliopsida > Apiales > Araliaceae > Panax > Panax quinquefolius. The sequence continues at coordinate 93,914 of JAINUW010000399.1, read as the reverse complement.
TTTGGGTCAAATTTTAGGTTGGTTAATGTTTTTATAAATTGTTAGAATCCTAGTATGTTGTAGTTCTATGAATTACGAATCCATAGAATCGAAAACGGACTAATTTAGATGTGTATAACTCAAGTTATGAAGATTAGTAGGAGAAAAGGGTCAAAAATTGCGAAGAAATGGTAGCTTGTCCTGTTTACGCTACTTGAAGCAGAAATTGCTGCGTCTTGTCATTTAATTGGCGCAATTTGCTTAAAAGTATGTCAGGTGTGACTGCTTTGACCTGTTTTAGTAAAATAGGCATAACATTTTCATACGAACTCCGATTGAGGTGATTCAAGATGATCCGGAACAAGGACGAATAGACCTACAACTTTTATTCTTTAAGGTTTTCAATTTGAGGTCGGGAACAGTAGTCAAAATGGTCATCTTTGTGACTGATGTGTATTCAGAGGCAATCGGAGGGCGTCAGACATGCACATACACAAGTATAGTGATGTCGACGATAATAGATGTTGTTCTAAGTTATAGAACATGAATATTATGAAGTATAATGATGCTTAACATTAATAAATAATATATTAGATAAGTTGAATACGCATACTAAGCACACACAAGAGAGACAAATTGGGCGGGTGACGAATAAACGTCGAAACGTCGTGATAAGTGATAATGAACGTAAAAAGTGTTTTAAATTAAATGAAAGTAATATAATAAGATATTGAATAGTGTTAATATAAAACCAATAAGTAGTCCTAGCAAAACTTAAACACTTGAATGAACTTCGAATACGAAGTATAGTGAGATATAAGTTGAAAGTTAACACAATCAAATTGAACATTGTGTATTAATTAATAAGAAGTGTTATGGGAGGTAGAGTAAAGTTTACATTAAAACTATTATGCATTGATATGTGACTAATAGTTGGTGTGCATGATTATATAATTGTGTAAGGCACGTGAAGTGCAGATAACTGTAAGCTATTAAATTGTTATTGTTAAACAACGATCAATGCAAGTCTTTCAGTTCCTATTTGCTATGTGAATTTTATTGTTTTAAATCTTTGTTGCAAAGAACATGATTTGTTATATATATGTTGAATGTATGAAATGTTAAAGTCAATTTATAACTACGTTGCTTGAGTAAAGCATGTTGATCGAGTAAGGAACTCAATCTTTATACTTGTTATATGAACTGTAAGATGTATGTTATTTTAGTTCAATGTTTATGAGCTATATGTTGAGCATGTTATTATGTGCTACGTGATGCATAAAAAATGTTAGATTTTGTTGGGCTGTCGAGCTCAACCTTGCAAATAACCATTTTTGCAGGTTAAGGATTGAAGGTAACACTATGTGCTACTTGAATGACGTGGATCAAAAATAATACACGAATATTAATATTTTAGTTAAAGTTGTTATTTCTTAATACCATGATTAAGATTCATGAGATGTACTAAATGCTTTATGATGTATAGTTTTATGTTGAGTTGTAAAGCTAAAGTTAGAGTTATCTGATATGTAAAGGTTATCGGATTGAAATGTAAAATTTTATATAATAACAGTGATAAAGTGAATCATAAAATAAGATTGATTCAAAGACATGTAGATGATAAAGGTTTTGATTCAGGAAATTAAAGTAAAAAGACATAAAAGTTTAAATTATTCCGCATTTTATAAAGTTTAACATCGAATAAGGATATAAAATTAGAAGGTAGATGTGTTATTAACGACCGAAGTTGAGAATTATATTGTCTGAATTTTGGGGTTGTTACAGTTGGTATTAAAGCTGTAGGTTATAAACCTTAGGTAGGAGTACCGTAGACTATAACCTTAGAGAAGGAAGATGAAGATAAAGAAAGAATAAGCTCAGATAGAGTTTGTATAATAAGAAGTAATTTAAGAAATTTATAAAGAAGGGATTAAAACATGCGTGAGAGGATTCAAAGAAGAATCTCGTAGAGTTATAAGGAGTATGAATGTGGGGTTATCCAACTCCAATAATAAGGATGTAAGGTGATAATAAATAGACAATGTCTATAAGAAGAGAATGATAAAGAAGGTTAGAATCAAAATGTTATATTTAAGTATGGTACAATTGTACTCTTTAATGGTTGATGTATGGTATCTGGGCTAAACGATTCCTTCATAGAGCGGAGGTATATACGAACTAGCATCTCGGAACCAAGTTTGTTGGTTGTTTGTGGGAAACCACTCGGCGTACCATATTGAAACTATTAGAGACTCGATGTGTACCAAGTATAGAAAGTGGATACATATGGTGAAAATGTGGAACTCAAATCAAATGTTGAGCAATGTAAATGAAGTTAGAAATTCTTAAAGTAAGAATTGTTATATAAACAAGAAAATTCAAAGAAGAATCTTTAAGAGATATAAAGATAAGAAATGACAATAGCCAAGATAACGAATAATGTCGTAATTGATGAAAAAGGGAAAGAAAGAGGATCGTAAAACAAAACGATCACGAGTTAAGAAAAGACTTTTAAGGGAGATGATTATAGAATAAGATCATGACATGATCTGTTTAAGTTATAAAAGAAAGATGGTCTGTAATGTTTGAATATTTATAGCTTGATGTTATGAAGATGATGTACTATGATATAGTACGAGATAAACTCATGAGGAGTTAAAGATAATGTAATACGAGGAATTCGTATCGAGCAAAAAGCAAGTTAAGATTAAGATAGAGTTAGGTGGGATTTCAATTGAGGACTCATGTGATGGCTAAGTTGTACAAATCTTTGTATGGGCGAGGGTTTTGTGCTTGCACTCAGTTTATCACATTGATAATCATTGGAATGTTGGTGTCGTGCTATCAATGTATATGTGGCGAAAAGGTGATGCTTTTCTCATGTGTATATTTGATAGTTAGAAACTATTAAGATTAGTCAGATATTATTAGGATTAGGTGCGGTTCTTAAAACTAATGCATATTGTAAGTTCGTGACTCACAATAATATGGTATGTTTTGAACCCCTTAGCGAATGGACGCTTATGGTCTGACTAGGATAAATTCTTAAACTCATACTATTGTGGCAAGTTCCTGAACTTCCAATGTGCGGTAAGTTTGATGAACTATACTAGGGATATAGGATGATTATAAGTTGAAATACAAGAATATTTAGTATAAAGATTGATATTGATGGAGAAAATAAGTATTCCAAATCTTTTAGCGTTGCTAGATTTTCGCAATTTATTGACTTCGTGACGATGGTTATACTTTTGATTTTTGAAAAAAAATATTGGGTCACACTAGTAAACCAGAGATTTTTTTTTAAACAGTGCTATTATTCGCGTATCTATGCTGTTTGTTTCGGCTAAAAAAAATAATTTTTAAATTTTCAAAATATATTTTAATTATATGTATCGAGTGATATGATAAACGATGAAGTCATCAATGCAATGGAACCTGGTGTTCGATGTTATCATATGATCGTCAGCCCACTATGGTGAGATGTAGTATGACGTCATAATCATGACTCCATAAAAGGATTTTTGAGATTTCTTTAAGATATGAGAATATATATATATATATATATATATATATATGTATATGTATATATATTTCGATTGATGTCCAGATTGTTGTAGAAGTCTATGCTATTTGGTTCAAATAGAGACGAATATTGAAAGATATTCATGAAATTCAAGCGTTTTTGAGAAGTTATGCCAAACCAAATTGTTTTGAAAGCGATTCGGATGTTAAAAAGCTGAGGTGAACAACCCTGTAAAAGGGGACATGTTATCGGAGACAATGGTTCCGAAAGTAACGCATATAGTCGTTACGATGTTAAGATGTAATACTTTGTGCACGACATAGGGGTACAATAGGCTGATCACCTAGAGTACTTGTAGAGAGTGTTTTCAGTCTGTGTGATTGCTAAACATTCTGTTAAAGACGTTTTACAGTGGTGATGCACTATTTGTAAGACCCCAACTTTTATGAATAAAGATGAATTTTCTATAATTATCATTTTTGAATATTATGGAATGAATTTGATATAATGTTATAGTTGTGGATAATAGTTATAAATTTTGCAAAGTACGCAAGTTATATAATATTCGATTGGTCGAGGAATATTCGTTTTAACAGAAAATATTCGTACGATGGCACAATCATTGGTGGATCCCACAACGGAATTATTGTCGGATTGAGTAAACGACAAAAATATTTTATGAAAATAACGGCGGAAGTTTTATCGTTAACTGTTGAAACACCTTGTTAAAAGTACAGAATATACGTGGTTGCATAAGTAATACTACAGATTAATTATTGATGCTTACGTGAGAAGTTACTCGGTTTTGTTCAATTATTGCTTGATGAATTGTTGCATAGTATCTCACGTTATTTGATTCAATTATTGTCGATATTTTATATATTATTAAATCAATAATTGAGATGACCGAGTTATTAATATTATTATTTATAATATTAACGATGTCTAAAGTTACGCCAGGAGAGGTTTGGTCACCTAATTACGCCGCCAATAGGAGAAATCCTTATTGAAAAGCCCCTTTTCCTAGGGAACGACACAGTCGATTAATATTGTGAATTATAATAATAATGATAAATGTTGTTAGATATATTGAGGTGTCTTTTTATGAAGTCACATGAGTTTATATATATATATATATATATATAAATAAATTTTGTTTTATTAGTATTATTAATGTAATAAAACAAAAAAAAAGCTTTTTATATAAAATGAATATTTTTATAAAGTTATTTGTTTTATTAGACAATAATTAGAATATATTATATTCTATTACGATAAGTGTTTTACATAGTAAAATCTTTTTATATAAAATGAATACTTTTATAAAGTTATTTATTTTATTAGACAATAATTGGAATATATTATATTTTATTATGCATAGTGTTTGCATATAAGGCTTCGATATAGTGTTTGCAGATAGTAAAATCTTTTTATATAAAACAAAATACTTTTTATAAAGTTTTATTTTATTTGATTATAAATAGAATATATTATATTTTATTGCATAGTCTGACATAGTTTCCTTTCTATTTTCCTATAAATAGGATGCTTAGTTAGAATTAAAACCACACCGAAGTTTAGAGAATTCTTCATAATCTTGGCGTATTTCTTTAGAGTTTTAAGAAGCTTTGAGCGTGAAGTGTGAGTTTTCTTCAAGAATATCCTCGCCTACCAAATTGAATACTCTTCTTTTTACTTGAAGGGGTATTATTTCTTTCTTTCGTCTTCATGAGGAGAACTTCTGTTATTCCATTATTTGTTATTATGTTGGAATAACTTGTCTATGCGAAGTACTGCATACTTGGTGAAATTCTTTTGTTATTCCATTCTTTATTATTATGTTGGAATAACCTGTATATGCGAAGTACCGCATGCATGGTGATTTCTGTTGTTATTCCATTCTTTATTATTTTGTTGGAATATCTTGTCGGTGCGAATTTTGCCTGACCTGGTTCCGTTATTTATTATTTTGTTGGAATAACCTGTCTGTGCGGTGTATCGCATGCCTGTTGATTTCTTTTGTTATTCCATTCTTTATTATACTCAGTTGGTTAAAGTTTTGACTTCTATACTCGATGAAATTAGTGGAATATCCTTGATATTTGTACTTCATCCAGTATCTTTTCATGAAAATATTCTTCTGAGCATTCTTGAATTTTACTCTACAAAGCAGTATCATGTTGACAATTTGGATGTTATTGAATTCTGGATAAATTAATTCTTGAACTTGTTTTATTGGATTCTTATATCATTGTCATCATCCTCATGCTTATATTATGTTGAAAGTCATCTGTGGCTCTTTGTGGCATGTAGATGGACTTGATATGATTATGACCGTGGATTATTCTAAAGATAATCATGACCGTAATGTTTACAAATGATGTGGTAAAAGTCCTCATTGGCCCGTAGTGCATTGATGGACGATTGTTGGCATGATCATGACCATTGATGAATGCACGAATATCCTTGGCCCGTGGTGCATGGATAATTTGTGGTTGTGATACTAATGAATACCCTTGGTCGTGGTCGAGGGATGATGTGGATTATTTATTAAGTCGAGTCTCAAATATAAAAGTGATGAAAACCTTTTAAATCATAAAAGATAGTAGATTTTATTCTCTACTTGACTCTTTTAATGGATTGCTTGTTCCGCTGAAGTTAAACTTGATGTTTGTTATATTGTATCAGTTTAACACTGTTGAAGGTTAATGATAATTTATTCTGCATTATCATAGTCATAATATTTCTTACTGGACTAGTTGAGCTCACCCTTTTACTTTCATTGTTCTCTTCAGGAAATGAGAACGTAGCAGTGACTAATCGGGGAACGGAGTGACGGTCCAGACGATAGCATTAGTAGTCCTCACTATTCTATGAAATAGTGCGTTAATAAATGTATTGAGGACTTATTTTGAGTTTTAATATTGTCTAGAAGATAATATTTGTATTAAAACTCACAGCTCATATTGTATATTTAAGATTGTATTTGTATTCTGTATCATGTATTTGGCGACTCAGAATAGGTGATGTATACCTATTTTTGGGGGCGTCACACTATTAAACCTAGAGAAGAGTTCAAGGTTCGTATAGTCTTATGACTGTTAAAGGTTCAAGTTGAAATACTTGATAACCTAGGGACGTAGTTCAAGGTCATATGACCCCTCAGCATGATTTGGAATCATTTAAATTCCTGTTATTCATATCGCTTCCCAATTATTGAGCAATTGTGGAAGATTCTTATTATTCTAAAAGGTGAAAGTGGAAAGGATGAGAAAATTAAGTAAAACATAATAATTTCAAGAAAGAATTGAAACTCCAGAAAGAAGAGAAATGTGAAACTCTTAGAAGAGGAAGATGTGAGGAATATGATGATCTTAGAAAGATCCTTAGAGAAAGAATTTGGTTGCAGAACCCAATGAATGAATAAAGTATTAACGTAAAATCTATTTTGATAGATTGAATGAATTAAGATTAATAAATAAAATTTCGAAGACGAAATTCTTAGAAGAATGGGTGAATGTAATATCTTGAGTATTTCTGATAACGATCCTTAAAAAAAGAAATGAATGGGTTAAAGAATATATAATACTCATATATAATTGAGTCTAAGTAAAGGTTATGAAATAAAACTTACAAGAATTTATTATCAAGAATGGTGGGAGTAGAAAATATAAAACCTATATTAAGGTAATGTGTTAAAGTTATTCAACGAAGAGATTTGATGAAACCTGAGTAAGGTAGGGTTTCGGTTATTCCGAGGACGGAATCCTTATAAGGAGGGAAGGATGTGACAACCCGAATTTTTATAGGTTATTAAAATAGGAATTTAATAATTAAAATTATTATTATGAGATGTTTTGAGTTTGAGTATTTATATATACGTGTTATATATTTTGAAATATATGATCTAGTGTGAAGAGAAATATATATTCATATATTGGGAAAGTGGGGTTTAATAGTTAAGTTAACTATCAAGAAATTAAATGAATTTTGTAATTAATTTTAAATATTTATTGAATTAAATAAATATTTTAATTATATGTGTTAGGTTTGTAATATTCTTGAACGCAATCAAATTACAAAAATTAAGCGGAAGCGTGTAAAATCAGAGTTTAAAAAATTTTACAAACCATATACCCGGATCACCCTTTATGCACAATTATTAATTAAACGAAAAGATAAAGAATAAATCATACCCTTGAAGATCGAGCTTCCTCAGGTACAAGTTCACCTCCAAATCCTTTCGCGTTCAATCTTGAATCCACCGGGTTTTTATTCCTTCCTTTGATCAACGTTAGCCACCCATATGTTTGGCCTCTAGAGGTGATCCACCAAGGAAAAATAAGAATTCAAGAAGATGGGTGGTTGGCTAAACCCTAGTTTTCTATCTCTATAGAAAAAGAGGTACTCTCCCAACAATTGGAATTATGTCGTATGTTGAAAAAGTCAACCAACCCCCCACCCATAATAAGACTCCTCTTATTTATAGATGTGGGCAACCCACCTTAACAATTAAGGAATTGGGTTTATTTAATTAATTAAATTCTTTTAATTAATTAAGCTCCCTAATCTTATTAGGGATAATTAATTAAACTCTTTTAATTAATTTAACCTCCTAATCCTATTAGGAATAAATGAGAGTACTTATATTAAATTAATTCCTAAACTCTTTTAGAAATTAAAATAATAATAATTGTAATAATATTAATAAGACTCCTCTTATTAATTTATATTTAATATTTCTAAAATATTAAATAATAAATATTAAGCTATTTAATTTATTTTATCACCATAGATTAAATTAAATATACATAACATATTATTACGATTATGCCATTAACTTCTTAAATAATTATTCTTCCTTTTATGGTGTGACCCTTTAGGTTCTCCATATTAAACTCGGTTGTGAATAAATCAATTAGAACAATTCTAATCTTATTTAAATAAATAAATTAAACAATTAATTTATTTAAATAAATAATATTTATTCTATAATAGGATAAGCCTCCCCTAGCGATCAACGACTTTCCGGATAATATAGATTTCAACATTAATCATAAAAGAACCTTTGAGTAAATAGTTACCGCATGCAATTCAATCCTTCCACCATACAATGTCCCAATTAAATATAAGGCGTGGAATTCTTTGTCAAGTCTTATTTTATTTAATTATATGTATTTCGATCCTTAAATGCATGACTCCAAATAATGCAAATTAGAAACTCCTTTCTAATTTCATTACGCTTCTTAACCCAAGGACTCTTTGGGTTGTCATTTATCGAATCACATAGGACATTTCTCTTCTTTTATTAAAGTGGTAGATTCTTTATTGATCATACATTATCTCCATATACAACTTATTATACCCAAGCATACCCTTTGATATACCCTAAGGGTCTTAAGGAATAAGTCAAAGTATAACTCATCATACACAAGATACTATGATGATCTCAAGTCCAAGGATTACTTGTCTTACTATCACTACAGAAATTCCTATTGACAGAAATAAAACTCCATTAGGTATTCCTTAGCGAGCCACGTTCGATGAACTTATTCTCTAATAAGCACCTACATACTTGCTTTAGTGTCTCCACACAAATGATCATGAGATCAATCATCCTCATCCAATGAGCAAGCAGCGTATGTACCCGATCTATCCGGATTCACTAATCCCCAATTTAGTAATCCAATGATTGGGAACTATTTTAGTTTTAAAGCTTTCTAAGAATTTAGATCTCATTAGAATGATCATCATCATTATTCTAAAAGCATTGCTTAAAACTATGGGTTTATCACATATTATAAAAAAAGACATCATGTAGATAATTAAAAGCCTTTAATAAATTAATACTTTTTATTAATAAATGAATAAGATTATTACAAAAAGTATGCTTTATCATCAAACATGATTGGCTTGTGTGCATATACTACTTTCAATCTCCCACTTGCACTAAAGCCAATCGTCATGGTATCTTATACTCTTCTTCTCTAAGTGACGATTATCCTGCTGTTGGATAAGCTTTAGTTAATGGATATGTAATGTTGTTCATGAGAGTCCACTATCTCTATAGTGATTTCCCATCTTTCAATGATTCTAATAATCAAATGAAAGTGCCACAACACATGTTTAGATCCAAGATGAGACTTAGGAACTATTCTTAGTTACGTAATGAACTTTTATCCAAACAATCAACTTGCAGCTTCATTTATAGCTATATACTTTGTCTTTATCACTAAACCAGCAACTCTTTGCTGTTTGGAACCTTTCCAATTCACTACACCACTGTTCAAGGTAACATTTTACCTTAAAGTGGATTTTCGGTCGTCTTGGTCTGTCTGAAAAACTTGAGTCTGTAAAGCCCTCTAGTTTTAATTTAGACCCACCATGTATGATCACATCCTTCTTGGTGCTTAGTTTAAGAACTTTAAGATGTTTTCAACTTGCTTTACGTGAATCTTCTCCGTATATGACCGATCAACATCAGGTCTCGTACATTTCATTGCATACATGATTGTCACTCATGCGATCTCTCTTCTTTGGAGTCTATGGGGACTATTAAGAGAGATACACTCCATAGCTCATCGACATGAGACATCTCTTGGAGTTTGCCATGCTAAACGACTTTAGCATCAAATGAATATCGTTCCTTGGGTTAAGTCGAGCATCCTCTTAAATCTATCTATATAGATTTATATCCCCAATTAAGATACTCTTCCAAATCATTCATGGAGGAATGTTTAGACAACTTTATCTTTCTTGATTGTAGCATTGGTATGTCATTCCTTATCCGTAGTAGTATATCAACATATAGTACTAGGAATGTCACGATGCTCCCATGACCCTTTTGTACACACTAGGTTCATTCTTATTTTGATAAAATCAAACTCTTTTGATTTGTTTCATCAAAACGAATGTTCTTTTTTTGAGAATATTGCTTGATCAATTTCTCTACGAGTGTCTACAACTCTTAACTCATCGTATGTAACTGGATCATCATCTTCTATGATCGTACCTCATCATCATCATCTATGATGAATCCATACCTCCTAGGTATCTTGATGTACTATTCGATTCTGATTCGGTTTGTGGTACAATAAGTCTATCTACGAGTTCCTCTTATTTGACTTATAGTGTTTTGTGGTTCTTGAACTTTTCAAGATCTATTATCCTCCCACTAGCCCTTTTAATGATAAACACCTTTATCTTAGAAGGCGTGTGTTTCGTAACAAACACCTTTTGCTAAGTAGAATTATAGAACATATACCCTAAACTTACTTTAGGATGTCCCACAAATCGACACTTGTCAAATCTTGTCCCAAGCTTATCCTTTTGAAACCTTTTCACATAAGTTGGACAACCCTTATCTTAACATACTTAAGATTAGGAATCCTCCCATCCATAACTTTTATGGAGTCTTGGGGCCGGATTTTGAGGTTACCATTTTCGTGAATGTCGCGACCATTTCTAGGACATTATCCTGAAGGATCTTTGGAATGTCGGTAAAATCATTATGGACCGCACCATGTCCAACAAGGTACGATTTTTCATTCGGATACATCAATCAATTATTGCATATCGGGATGTGTCCATTATGAGAAAACTATTTGAGATGATCTAGAAACTTATTGCACAAGTATTTATCCCTTGATCTAATCAAAGAATCTTAATACTTTGCCAATTTGTTTCACTTACGAATTCTTTGAACCTTTCAAATAATTCACACTTGTATTTTACAAATACACACATTCAACTCTTTGAATGATCATCTCCTTTTCTTATACTAATTTGTTCAATATGCAAAATTATTTTCATGTAAGTCAAGTATACAAAATTTATTAAGTAATATTCGATTCTATACAAAACATTATTATTATAAATAGAACAACAATTGTTCTTAATTATAATACCAAAGTTTTCATTGTCCAACATAAAATGGAAATAATATTTTTAACAAGAACTGGAATACAATAACAACTTATTGACTTAATAGATTTGCCCGTAGGCGATTGCTAAACTATAAGTTTCTATAGCTAATGTGACAACCTTTGCTTCATTTTCCACACATAGGATTACTTATCTTTGTTTAACTTTCTACTTACCTTGGTCCTTCATAAATCTATATTTATGATAACCAAAGTCGGTATCCAATACCCAGTAGAACCTTGACTTAAAGAAAAATTTATTTCAATCATGAACAAAAGCGTATTATAAACCAAAACTTCACTAAGCTTCTTTGGTTAGCCTCTGCAAGATGCTTCTCGCAGTTTCTTTCCATGTCGGGCTTATTGCGGTGGAAGCAAACTCCTTTGCTATCCATGTCGATTTTTGTTCTTATTATCCTTTGTTTATGCCTTTCTATTTACCTTCTTTGAATCGTTCTTCTTTTGAGAAAGATCCTTTGGCCCCTACCGGTAAAGACTTGATCTTTCTTGGTTGGAAAGTGACTCTCAACATTTTTCAACATGTTAAGCAAATCGTGAAAGAAGTGATATCTAGCTTGTTCATATGAAAAATTCACAACAATTGTGAAAGGAGTCCGGAGTGAGTGCAAGATCAAATCTTGGCTCAACTCTCCATCCATGACAAAACCCGTTGTCTAATTGATCAATCAAATTGATAATGTTAAGACTTTTTTATGCATCTTTAGTGTCATTGGCCATTCTAGATCGGAAGAGCTCCTTAGATATCTCGATATCTATCGGTCCTACTTTCCTCACCATCAACTACTTGATGTGCGGGAATATAGTAGGAGCATCCATAGTTTCATCTTGTGCTTGAGCTCGTTACTCATGGATGCGAGCATGATGCATTGAGCCAATTGTGCATCATCTTGCCACTTTCTAAAAGTAGCAATCTCTTCCTCGGAGGCATTATGCGCAACCATTGCGAGGATAGGCGTATTAAGGACATAAGATAGCTTTTCACTATGAGAACTATTCTCAAATTCCTTAACCAATCCGTTTTTAATTGGTTACGATTAATTTAGCATCTAATATGCTTCGCAGATGATAGTAATTTTAGACATTGTAAAATTCTGTAAATGAATTTGTAATTAACAACATTTTAACATACATTCTTTTATTAATTACCAAAATAATTTAGGTCTTGTTTTTTAATTGGTATCTCCCACTATTTTCTTCAAACTATATTACCCTCACTTATATAGTTCGGCAAAATCTAATTAAAGATTTGCTAGTGAGAATAAGGATCCCATTTCAAATGTATATAGCCTTGTGGTGACACAACAAACTATATATAAATAAATAGGTAGACAACTTTTGTCAATTACATCAACTATGCAACTCCTTTTATTTTGCCTCTTAGATTATTTTGATCAAGTGGTGGCACATCCGAATCAAAATTATCCAAGTTAAGTCCAACCTAGCACTCCATATATTCAAAAAGAAAAATATCATCCTTGTGGTGACACAACAAAACAATATTGTTCAATTTTCTTTATAAGCATCAAATGTGATAAATTAACATCTTAAATACTTAATACTTGCCTTGTGGTGACACAACAAACTCATATTAAATATTTAATACTCTATTAATTTTATCATGCTAGAAAGGCGACGTTCGATATTCCAAATATCTTTGAGCGCTTAGGACTTAATATAAAAAAAATGAGGGTTTGTTATTAATTTGTCTCATCTTGTTTAGCGGCGCATGCACATATATATATAAAATCTACGCGTATATTAATTAACATCTGAGCATGTTTGCATAATATATAATATATATAGTATAAGCATGCACATATAGAATACTATATTCTACGGGATTGATTATGGACTTTTATTCTAGTTTGGTTCACTAGAGCCACCAAGTGAACCAAAAGGTCAAACCCTAGGGTGCAAGAAATAATATTTAAATATAACTATTACATTTAAACTCGGCTCCATTACAAACGGGTCTTCAAGCGCTCCTTGTTCCTTTGATCTCTAATTCTTCAAAATAATTCTAAATATTCCTATTACAAAACTATTTAAAATAAATAGAAACCTTGATCGTGATCGAGGGAAATACATAGGAGGAGATAGAATTTACATTAAGAAAAATTAGAGAAGGCGAGTTGTGAGACCCCATTTAATAAAACCCATACATTCATGCATCCAACTAAAATAAAATCCAATCGCATTGGTCAATAGTCCATAATCAATCCCATTTATTATCATACACATCACCATATATGCATCAATAAATAACATTCATCTTATGAATAATAAACATTTAATATATATATTGATATCATTTAATGGGCAAATTTAGTTAGTATAAAATCTATTTTTGAATCAAAATAAATTCCTTTATTTTAATCCAAATTTAAATCAAAATAAAACTATTTTATTTTAATTTATCCAATTTTGAATAAAATAAACTATTTTATTTTAATCAAAATTTTAATCAAAATAAACTCCTTTATTTTAATTAATTATGGAATCCAATTCCATATAATAAAAAAAATCTTTAATTAAAATAAACTCTTTTATTTTAATTAATTATGAAATCGATTCCATATAAAAAAAAAAATTATTATTAAAGGAAACACGGATTATCTTTCCTATTCACAAATAAACTCCTTTATTTTGAATAATATGAAATCTTATTTCATATCTAAATAAACTCCTTTATTTAAGGAAATTAGGATTCCTTTTCAATTCACAAATAAACTCCTTTATTTTAGGAAAATATAAAATCTAATTTCAACTCCAATAAACTCCTTATTATGGAATTTCAACTCCAATTAGTTCCATGGAATCTTCTCTAATTAGTTAGCATGAAATTCTAATTTTAAAATTAAAATAAATCTTTTTTTGATTTTAATATTAAAATAAACCTTTTATTTTAAGATTATAATAAACCTTTTATTTTAATTATAAAATTATTAAAATTAAAATAAAATATATTTATATTTTAATATTAAAATAAACCTTTTATTTTAAAATTAAAATAAACTTTTTATTTAAATTATATAATAATTAAGAATATATATATATATATATATATATATAATATATATATATATATATATATATATATATATATATATATATATATATATATATATCCTTCTTTATTTTTTTTTTCTTTGTGTATCTTTATAAAAAAAAAAATTTAGCTCCTTTATTTTTTTTTTTTTTTTTTTATATCTTTATATGATGATTTTTTTGAAAAAGCGTATATATATATTATATATATATTATATATATAAAAGGATGCGTGGATCACATATTATATATATATATATACATTATACTACATAATATATATATATATATATTGATTCGGTTTTTCAAAAAAAAAATTTTTTTTTTTTTTTTTATTTAATAAATTTTATACAATAAAATTATGCCCAATTAAATTGTTCTAAACACATATCAATATATATCAAATTAAAAACAATTAATAATTTGCATAAAGGTTTGGCTTTGATACCACCGTTAGGTTTGTAATATTCTTGAATAAGCTTGATCAAATTGCAAAAATTAAGCGAGCGTGTAAAATCGAGTTTAAAAATTTTACAAACCATATACGGATCACCCTTTATGCATAATTATTAATTAAGCGAAAAGATAAAGAATAAATCATACCCTTGAAGATCGAGCTTCCTCGGTACAAGTTCACCTCCAAATCCTTTTCGCGTTCAATCTTGAATCCACGGGGTTTGGTTCCTTCCTTTGATCAACGTTAGCCACCCATATGTTTGGCCTCTGAGGTGATCCACCAAGGAAAAAAGAAAATTCAAGAAGATGGGTGGTTGGCTAAACCCTAGTTTTCTATCTCTATAGAAAAGGTACTCTCCAACAATTGGAATTATATATTATGTTGAAAAAATCAACAACCCCCCACCCATAATAAGACTCCTCTTATTTATAGATGTGGGCAACCCACCTTAACAATTAAGGAATTGGGTTTATTTAATTAATTAAATTCTTTTAATTAATTAAGCTCCCTAATCTTATTAGGGATAATTAATTAAACTCTTTTAATTAATTTTCCCTCCTAATCTATTAGGAATAAATGAGAGTACTTATATTAAATTAATTCCTAAACTCTTTTAGAAATTAAAATAATAATAATTGTAATAATATTAATAAGACTCCTCTTATTAATTTATATTTAATATTTCTAAAATATTAAATAATAAATATTAAGCTATTTAATTTATTCTATCACCATAGATTAAATTAAATATACATAACATATTATTACGATTATGCCATTAACTTCTTAAATAATTATTCTTCCTTTTATGGTGTGTGACCTTTTAGGTTCTCCATATTAAGCAGGTTGTGAATAAATCAATTAGAACAATTCTAATCTTATTTAAATAAATAAATTAAACAATTAATTTATTTAAATAAATAATATTTATTCTATGATAGGGATAAGCCTCCCTAGCGATCAACGACTTTCCGGATAATATAGATTTCAACATTAATCATAAAAGAACCTTTGAGTAAATAGTTCTGCATAATGAATTCAATCCTTCCACCATACAATGTCCCAATTAAATATAAGGCGTGGAATTCTTGTCAAGTCTTATTTTATTTAATTATATGTATTTCGATCCTTAAATGCACTGACTCAAATAATGCAAATTAGAAACTCCTTTCTAATTTCATTACGCCTTAACCAAGGACTCTTGGGTTGTCATTTATCGAATCACATAGGACATTTCTCTTCTTTTATTAAAGTGGTAGATTCTTTATTGATCATACATTATCTCCATGTACACTTATTATACCCAAGCATACCCTTTGATATACCTAAGGGTCTTAAGGAATAAGTCAAAGTATAACTCATCATACACAAGATACTATGATGATCTCAAGTCCAAGGATTACTTGTCTACTATCACTCTGAAATTCCTATTGACGAGTGAAAAAAACTCCATTAGGTATTCCTTAGCGAGCCACGTTCGATGAACTTATTCTCTAATAAGCACCTACATACTTGCTTTAGTGTCTCCACACAAATGATCATGAGATCAATCATCCTCATCCATGAGCAAACAACGTATGTACCAATCTATCCGGATTCACTAATCCCCAATTTAGTAATCCAATGATTGGGAACTATTTTAGTTTTAAGCTTTCTAAAATTTAGATCTCATTAGAATGATCATCATCATTATTCTAAAAGCATTGCTTAAAACTATGGGTTTATCACATATTATAAAAAAGCGACATCATGTAGATAATTAAAAGCCTTTAATAAATTAATACTTTTTATTAATAAATGAATAAGATTATTCTGAAAGTATATGCTTTATCATCAAACATGATTGGCTTGTGTGCATACTACTTTCAATCTCCCACTTGCACTAAAGCCCGATCGTCATGGTATCTTATACTCTTCTTCTCTAAGTGGCGATTATCCTGTTTGTTGGATAAGCTTTAGTTAATGGATATGTAATGTTGTTCATGAGAGTCCACTATCTCTATAGTGATTTCCCATCTTTCAATGATTCTAATAATCAAATGAAAGTGCCACAACACATGTTTAGATCCAAGATGAGACTTAGGAACTATTCTTAGTTACGTAATGAACTTTTAATCCAAACAATCAACTTGCGACTTCATTTATAGCTATATACTTTGTCTTTATCACTAAACCGGCAACTCTTTTTTTGTTTTGGAACCTTTCAATTCAACTACACCTTTGTTCAAGGTAACATTTTACCTTAAAGTGGATTTTTACATCGTCTTGAGTGCATACGAAAAACTTGAGTGCATTAAGCCCTCTAGTTTTAATTTAGACCCACCATGTATGATCACATCCTTAGTGCTTGGTTAAGAACTTTAAGATGTTTTTCAACGACTTCTGATGAACTTCTCCAAATATGATGATGATCAACATCGGTCTCGTATATTTCATTGCATACATGATTGTCACTCATGCGATCTCTCTCTTTGAGTCTATGGGGACTATTAAGAGATACACTCCATAGCTCATCGACGTGAGACATCTCTTGGAGTTTGCCATGCTAAACGACTTTAGCATCAAATGAATATCGTTCCTTGGGTTAAGTCGAGCATCCTCTTAAATCTATCTATATAGATTTATATCCCCAATTAAGATACTCTTCCCCAAATCATTCATGGAGGAATGTTTAGACAACTTTATCTTTCTTGATTGTAGCATTGGTATGTCATTCCTTATCCGTAGTATATCAACATATAATACTAGGAATGTCACGATGCTCCCATTGACCCTTTTTTGTACACACTAGGTTCATTCTTATTTTTGATAAAATCAAACTCTTTTGATTTGTTTCATCAAAACGAATGTTCCATTTTTTGAGAATATTGCTTCAATCAATTTCTCTGAGTGTCTACAACTCTTAACTCATCGTATGTAACTGGATCATCATCTTCTATGATGTGTACCTCATCATCATCATCTATGATGAATCCATACCTCCTAGGTATCTTGGTACTATTCAGATTCTGATTGGTTTGTGGTACAATAGAATTACATCTACGAGTTCCTCTTATTTGACTTATAGTGTTTTGTGGTTCTTGAACTTTTCAAGATCTATTATCCTCCCACTAGCCCTTTTAATGATAAACACCTTTATCTTAGAAGCGTGTTTCGTAACAAACACCTTTTGCTAAGTAGAATTATAGAACATATACCTAAACTTACTTTAGGATGTCCCACAAATCGACACTTGTCAAATCTTGTCCCAAGCTTATCCTTTTGAAACCTTTTCACATAAGTTGGACAACCCTTATCTTAACATACTTAAGATTAGGAATCCTCCACATCCATAACTTTTATGGAGTCTTGGGGCGGATTTTGAGGTTACCATTTTACGTGATATGTCGACCATTTCTAGGACATTATCCCAGAAGGATCTTTGGAATGTCGGTAAAATCATTATGGACCGCACCATGTCCAACAAGGTGCGATTTTTCATTCGGATACATCAATCAATTATTGCGTATCGGGATGTGTCCATTATGAGAAAACCATTTGAGATGATCTAGAAACTTATTGCACAAGTATTTATTCCTTGATCTAATCAAAGAATCTTAATACTTTGCCAATTTGTTTCACTTACGAATTCTTTGAACCTTTCAAATAATTCACACTTGTATTTAACAAATACACACATTCAACTCTTTGAATGATCATCTCCTTTTCTTATACTAATTTGTTCAATATGCAAAATTATTTTCATGTAAGTCAGTATACAAAATTTATTAAGTAATATTCGATTCTATACAAAAACATTATTATTATAAATAGAACAACAATTGTTCTTAATTATAATACCAAAAGATTTCATTGTCCAACAATAAAATGGAAATAATATTTTAACAAGAACTGGAATACTGATAACAACTTATTGACTTAATAGATTTGCCGTAGGCGATTGCTAAACTATAAGTTTCTATAGCTAATGTAACAACCTTTGCTTCATTTTCCACACATAGGATTACTTATCTTTGTTTAACTTTCTACTTACCTTGGTCCTTCATAAATCTATATTTATGATAACCAAAGTCGGTATCCATACCCAAGTAGAACCTTGACTTAAAGAAAAATTTATTTTAATCATGAACAAAAATTGTATTGTAACCGAAACTTCACTAAGCTTCTTTGGTTAGCCTCTGCAAGATGCTTCTCGCAGTTTCTTTCCAGTGTCCAGGCTTATTGCAGTGGAAGCAAACTCCTTTGCTATCCATATCAGTTTTGTTCTTATTATCCTTTGTTTATGCCTTTCTATTTACCTTCTTTGAATCGTTCTTCTTTTCAGAAGATCCTTTGGCCCCTACCAGTAAGACTTGATCTTTCTTGGTTGGAAAGTGACTCTCAACATTTTTCAACATGTTAAGCAAATCGGTGAAAGGCGATATCTAGCTTGTTCATATGAAAATTCACAACAATTGTGAAAGGAGTCCGGGGTGAGTGCAAGATCAAATCTTGGCTCAACTCTCCATCCATGACAAAACCCGTTGTCCTAATTGATCAATCAAATTGATAATGTTAAGGACTTTTGTCTGTATTGTAGTGTCATTGGCCATTCTAGATCGGAAGAGCTCCTTAGATATCTGATATCTATCGGTCCTACTTTCCTCACCATCAACTACTTGATGTGCGGGAATATAGTAGGAGCATCCATAGTTTCATCTTGTGTTTGAAGCTCGTTACTCGTGGATCTGAGCATGATGCATTGAGCCAATGTGCATCATCTTGCCACTTTCTAAAAGTAGCAATCTCTTCCTCGGAGGCATTATGCGCAACCATTGCGAGGATAGGCGTATATAAGGACATAAGATAGCTTTTCGACTATGAGAACTATTCTCAAATTCCTTAACCAATCCGTTTAATTCGATTCGATTAATTTAGCATCTAATATGCTTCGCGATGATAGTAATTTTAGACATTGTAAAATTACGTAAATGAATTTGTAATTAACAACATTTTAACATACATTCTTTTATTAATTACCAAAATAATTTAGGTCTTGTTTTAAATTGGTATCTCCACTATTTTCTTCAAACTATATTACCCTCACTTATATAGTTCGGCAAAAATCTAATTAAAGATTTGCTAGTGAGAATAAGGATCCCATTTCAAATGTATATAGCCTTGTGGTGACACAACAAACTATATATAAATAAATAGGTAGACAACTTTTTTGTCAATTACATCAACTATCTGACTCCTTTTATTTTGCCTCTTAGATTATTTTGATCAGTGGTGGCACATCCGAATCAAAATTATCCAAGTTAAGTCCAACCTAGCACTCCATATATTCAAAAAAGAAAAATATCATCCTTGTGGTGACCAACAAAAAACAATATTGTTCAATTTTCTTTATAAGCATCAAATGTGATAAATTAACATCTTAAATACTTAATACTTGCCTTGTGGTGACACAACAAACTCATATTAAATATTTAATACTCTATTAATTTTATCATGCTAGAAAGCGACGTTCGATATTCCAAATATCTTTGAGCGCTTAGGACTTAATATAAAAAAAATGAGGGGTTTGTTATTAATTTGTCTCATCTTGTTTAGCGCATATGCATATATATATATAAAATACGCGTCGTATTAATTAACATGCGACGTGTTTGCATAATATATAATATATATAGTATAAGCATGCACATATAGAATACTATATTCTACTAGGATTGATTATGGACTTTTATTCTAGTTTGGTTCACTAGAGCCACCAAGTGAACCAAAAGGTCAAACTCTAGGGGTGCGAGAAATAATATTTAAATATAACTATTACATTTAAACTTGGGCTCCATTACAAACGGGTCTTCAAGCGCTTCTTGTCCTTGATCTCTCTAATTCTTCAAAATTAATTCTAAATATTCCTATTACAAAACTATTTAAAATAAATAGAAACCTTGATCGTGATCGAGGGAAGTACATAGGAGGAGATAGAATTTACATTAAGAAAAATTAGAGAAGGCGAGTCTGTGAGACCCCATTTAATAAAACCCATACATTCATGCATCCAACTAAAATAAAATCCAATCGCATTGGTCGATAGTCCATAATCAATCCCATTTATTATCATACACATCACCATATGCATCGATAAATAACATTCATCTTATGAATAATAAACATTTAATATATATATTGATATCATTTAATGGGCAAATTTAGTTAGTATAAAATCTATTTTTGAATCAAAATAAACTCCTTTATTTTAATCCAAATTTAAATCAAAATAAAACTATTTTATTTTAATTTATCCAATTTTGAATAAAATAAACTATTTTATTTTAATCAAAATTTTAATCAAAATAAACTCCTTTATTTTAATTAATTATGGAATCGAATTCCATGTAATAAAAAAAAATCTTTAATTAAAATAAACTCTTTTATTTTAATTAATTATGAATCCATTCCATATAAAAAAAAAAAATTATTAAAGGAAACACGGATTATCTTTCCTATTCACAAATAAACTCCTTTATTTTGAATAATATGAAATCTTATTTCATATCTAAATAAACTCCTTTATTTAAGGAAATTAGGATTCCTTTCCATTCACAAATAAACTCCTTTATTTTAGGAAAATATAAATCTAATTTCAACTCCAATTAGTTATTATGGAATCCAATTCCAACTCTAATTAGTTAGCATGAAATTCTAATTTTAAAATTAAAATAAATCTTTTTATTTTAATATTAAAATAAACCTTTTATTTTAAGATTAAAATAAACCTTTTATTTTAATTATAAAATTATTAAAATTAAAATAAAACTTTATATTTTAATATTAAAATAAACCTTTTATTTTAAAATTAAAATAAACTTTTTATTTTAATTATATAATAATTAAGAATATATATATATATATATATATATATATATATATATATATATATATATATATATATATATATATATATATATATATATATATATATATATATATATATATATATATATTTCCTTTTCTTTTATTTTATTTGAAAATATGTATTTTATAAAAAAAAAAATTTTAGCTCCTGCATATTTTTTTTTTTGTCGTCTTTATCTGATTTTTGAAAAAATATGGATATTATATATATATATTATAAAAAGATGCGTGGATCATCATACATATATATATATATATACCATTATACTACATAATATATATATATATTGATCCGGGTTTTCAAAAAAAAAATGAAAAATGGGTTTTTTTTTTTTTTTTTTTTTTTTAATAAATTTTATACTGATAAAATTATGCCCAATTAAATTGTTCTAAACACATATCAATATATATCAAATTAAAACAATTAATAATTTGCATAAAGGTTTGGCTTTGATACCATTTATTAGGTTTGTAATATTCTTGAAACCTTGATCAAATTGCAAAATTAAGCGGAAGCGTGTAAAATCGAGTTTAAAAATTTTACAAACCATATACCCGATCACCCTTTATGCACAATTATTAATTAAGCGAAAAAGATAAAGAATAAATCATACCCCCTTGAAGATCGAGCTTCCTCAGGTACAAGTTCACCTCCAAATCCTTTCGCGTTCAATCTTGAATCTACAGGGTTTTTGTTCCTTCCTTTGATCAACGTTAGCCACCCATATGTTTGGCCTCTAGAGGTGATCCACCAAGAAAAAATAAGAATTCAAGAAGATGGGTGGTTGGCTAAACCCTAGTTTTCTATCTCTATAGAAAAAGAGGTACTCTCCCAACAATTGGAATTATGTCGTATGTTGAAAAAGTCAACCAACCCCCCACCCATAATAAGATTCCTCTTATTTATAGATGTGGGCAACCCACCTTAACAATTAAGAAATTGGGTTTATTTAATTAATTAAATTCTTTTAATTAATTAAGCTCCCTAATCTTATTAGGGATAATTAATTAAACTCTTTTAATTAATTTAACCTCTAATCTATATTAGGAATAAATGAGAGTACTTATATTAAATTAATTCCTAAACTCTTTTAGAAATTAAAATAATAATAATTGTAATAATATTAATAAGACTCCTCTTATTAATTTATATTTAATATTTCTAAAATATTAAATAATAAATATTAAGCTATTTAATTTATTCTATCACCATAGATTAAATTAAATATACATAACTATATTATTACGATTATGCCATTAACTTCTTAAATAATTATTCTTCCTTTTATGGTGTGACCCTTTAGGTTCTCCATATTAAGCCGGGTTGTGAATAAATCAATTAGAACAATTCTAATCTTATTTAAATAAATAAATTAAACAATTAATTTATTTAAATAAATAATATTTATTCTATAATAGGGATAAGCCTCCTAGCGATCAACGACTTTCCGGATAATATAGATTTCAACATTAATCATAAAAGAACCTTTGAGTAAATAGTTCTGTGTACAATTCAATCCTTCCACCATCTGATGTCCCAATTAAATATAAGGCGTGGAATTCTTTGTCGAGTCTTATTTTATTTAATTATATGTATTTCGATCCTTAAATGCACAACTCCAAATAATGCAAATTAGAAACTCCTTTCTAATTTCATTACGCCTTAACCAAGGACTCTTGGGTTGTCATTTATCGAATCACATAGGACATTTCTCTTCTTTTATTAGAAGTGGTAGATTCTTTATTGATCATACATTATCTCCATATACAACTTATTATACCCAAGCATACCCTTTGATATACCCTAAGGGTCTTAAGGAATAAGTCAAAGTATAACTCATCATACACAAGATCTATGATGATCTCAAGTCCAAGGATTACTTGTCTTACTATCACTACTGAGAATTCCTATTGACAGTGAAATAAAACTCCATTAGGTATTCCTTAGCGAGCCACGTTCGGTGAACTTATTCTCTAATAAGCACCTACATACTTGCTTTAGTGTCTCCACACAAATGATCATGAGATCAATCATCCTCATCCAATGAAGCAAGCAACGTATGTACCAATCTATCCAGGATTCACTAATCCCCAATTTAGTAATCCAATGATTGGGAACTATTTTAGTTTTAAGCTTTCTAAAATTTAGATCTCATTAGAATGATCATCATCATTATTCTAAAAGCATTGCTTAAAACTATGGGTTTATCACATATTATAAAACAAACATCATGTAGATAATTAAAAGCCTTTAATAAATTAATACTTTTATTAATAAATGAATAAGATTGTTACAAAGTATATGCTTTATCATCAAACATGATTGGCTTGTGTGCATACTACTTTCAGTTGGCTCTTATTCATTAGCCTTCTCTGCGTTTAATACGAAAGTTTAGCATAATAGTCGCTACCGGTGCCAAGGCAAAAAATAGCCTTGATTCTTGTTTAGTCTCGAGCCTTTGTATGGGCGGCAATTGCGCCATACCCTTGTTTGAGATTTTGGTTTACCACATTAACGCAAACTTGGGAAAGAATTATAACATGGTCTGAAATTATGTTAGCATGATAAATGTGTAATGTTAAGGTTAACATAACATAGTGAATTTTGGTTAGTAAGTTCAAAGTTGCAAAAATGATTAGTAAATCGAGAATGCGTTATGTGATAACTTAGTATACACAATGAACGTTAGTTAAGTTTTACGAAGTATAACACTTGGAATTTCTGAAATGTAAGTGGTAATGAAAGACTTGTGCTTCAATGATAAGTTTAGATAGAAGTGTTCATGTTTTGGTATGTTAGCATATCTAATAGGTATTGTGGTTCTAAAATTATGTGTAGGTGATCGTGAGTTTAATTTTATAGCTTATGCTCAAGGTAAGTTTCTAAACCCTATCTTTTTACATTGAGAAAGCTTTCTAACTCTATACTTTCGTTGAGTTAGTTCTATTAATACATTGTGTAACTTTATTCTTTTGATTGAGCGAGCTTTTTATCTTGACTGTTAATGAATAAGTCAATTGTTCCTAAAATTCATTCGAGCAAACTTTAACTCTAATGCTATTTGAAATTCTCATTTGATTGATTCATTCTAACTTGTTTATAGTAAAGCAAGTTTCTTAAGTTTTATTATTGTATAATGAATGTAGTTTTTGAATTCTCGTCTCTATTATTGAACTGTTTTAATTCTTTGTATGAGTTAATACCATGTTGGGCAAGTTTTTAGTTTCCAGCTTGTTATCAGTTAATGTACGTTCAGTAATTTCATTTCTAATGTTATAAGACTCTAACCTTAGCTTATTTATTGTTCAAGCAAAGGTTTACCATTTTACTCATTTTGTTGAATACTTATGCTCTATAGTTATTTCAAGCATGAGTTTAATATGTATAATCAGTTCATTTATGTTTCTCAAATGTTCTATGTTATGTTGTATTAAACATCTATTGTGATTATCAAACACTATTTGTGAGACCCCAGATTTTATCAATAAAGATTTAAATTTTGTCGAAATAATTTTTTAATATTATGGTGTGAATTTGAGATAATATTATAGTTGTGGGTAGTATTTATAAATTTTGCAAAGTATGCAAGTGGTTATATTATATTCGATTGGTGGGGAATATTCGGTTTAGCGGGGAATATTAAGTATAAATGACTCAATCATTGGTGGACCCCAGCAATGAATTATTGTCGGATTGAAAAAACGACAAAAATATTTTATTGAAATAACGGCGAAAGTTTTACCGTGGATCTTGTTGAACTACTTTCAGTAGTAAAAGAAATGCGATGTCGTGTGTTGCATAGTAGCACCAGGTATTGATTATTGATGCTTATGTGAGAAGTCACTCGGTTTTGATTCCATTATTGTCGATTAATAATATGAATTATTATAGCGATAATGACGTTTTTGTTTATTTCGTATTATTAACGTAATAAAATGCGAAACATCTTTTATATAAAATAGAATACTTTATTAAAGTTATTACATAAATAGAATATATTATATTTTATTATGCATAGTGTTGCATAGTGTTTTGCATAGTATTGCATAGTATTTGCATAGTAAAATATTTTATATAAATAGAATATATGATATTTTATTTAAAAGATTTTGCTTTAAATATGGACCGTCGATTAAAGTAAATCAATACGAATAGTTCATGGATTAATTACTATGCATTCTATTTTCCTATAAATAGAAGCTCATTCCTTCATTATTTTCTTACGAATTCAATTGAAACTCTAGAGAGAAAATTATAGAGAGAAGCTATAGAGAGAAAATCTATAGAGGAAAGAAGAAAAGTATTCCGCCACTTCACTTTTCCAATATTCAGGTTCTTCTAAGGTAAGGGATATTATTTGTTGTACCGTAAGGGTGTTATTCTTTCTTATTCATGAAGAGAACTTCATATTATTCCATTCATTATTATTACGTTGGAATAACTTTGTAAAAAAGTGGCATACCCTATACATAACTTTTGTATCTGCCAGCGTACCTATATACTTGGTGAAATCCTTATATTATTCCATTCTTATTTATTACATTGGAATAACTTTGTATCGCTGAATCCCTATACTTGGTGATCTTCTTCATTATTCCATTCTTTATTATTCTATTGGAATATCACATGCATGTGTTTTACTTTTACCGGTTCCATTGTTTATTATTCGCATTTATTATTATGTTGGAATATCTTGTACGTGTGTTTTTACAATCGGACACAGTTCCATTGTTTATTATTATTCAAAGATTTATTATTACATTGGATCATCACATGCTTGCATGTGAATTTCACGACTGTTCCGTTATTATTATTACATTGGAATAACTTTATATGCGCTGCAACCGCATGCATGGTGATTTCTTTTGTTATTCCATTCTTTATTATACCCGGTTGGTTAAAACTTTGACTTCTATACTCCATGAAATTAGTAGAATATCCTTGATATTTGCGTTTCATCCATATCTTTTCATGGAAATATTCTTCCGATCATTCTTGAATTTTACTCTATAAAACGATATCTTGTTGACAATTTGGGCGTTACTTAATTCTGGATAAAATAATTCTTGAACTTGTTTTATTGAATTATTATGTTATTGTCATCATACTCATGATATATTATGTTATATTTGGCTTACGTTGCATAGATGAACTTAGTATGATTATGACGAGGATCATTCGGTATAATCGTGGCTTGTTATAAATGATGTGATAAAAGTCCTCGGTGGCTTGTAATGCGGTGATGGATAGTTTTGGTATGATTATGACCGGGGGTGATTCGGTATAGTCATGACCATTGATAATTTGATGAAAATCCTTGGCCGTGTAATGTAACAGGGATGATTAGATATTGTGGTTTATTCATTAAACCGAGTCTTAGTGATAAAAATTGATGAAAACCTTTTAAACCTAAAAGATAGTAGATTTTATTCTCTACTTGACTCTTTTAATGGATTGCATATTCATTGCAGATTAAACCGGTTGTCTATTGTATTTTATCGGTTTAACAACATTTGAAGGCTAATGATAATTTATTCGCATTATCTTAGTCATAATATTTCTTCTTTGGGCTAGTTGAGCTCACCTTTCTTTCACTTTGTTCTCTTGTGAAATGAGAACATAGGCCGACGACAGTCGGAAACGAAGTAATGGTCCAGGAGGATAGCATTAGTAGTCCTCACTATTACGTGAAATAGTGTGATAATAGTTGTAATGAGGACTCCTTTTGAGTTTGTATAATATCTAGTAGACAATATTTGTATTCAAACTCGCGCTTTATATCGTATTGTACCTACGCAGTTATATTAGTAAGTTGTATTTGAATTTATGTACCATGTAAGTGGCGACCCAAGATGGGTTACGTATACCTAATTTTGGGGGCGTCACACTATTGATTCAACTAGTCCTCTAATTGATGTTCGTTAAACTTCAAATTACCCTTGAAAGCTTATCCAAACCAAACTTTCTTTGGTGCGGACTTGTACTCTAAATACTGAGATGAACAACCCTATTATTATTACAGGATAATTTATGCTTAGCATTAAAATGTTTGTGCATAATACATTGTACGAAGGGCTGATCCCCCTAAGTACGAGGAGTCCTTATAGTCTTATGACTGTTAAAGTTGGAGTTGAAAGATTACTCACAACTATGGACATAGTTCATGGTCTTATGACCCGTAGTTAGATATATTCCATATTTTGGATTCCAGTTTTTGATTATCATTGTTAGAGTACTATCCAGTTTTGATGAGCCTATTAGATTTGGCGATTATTATTGTTATTCTCCGGTAATTCATTGTTATATCCGATGAAGCAATTTTTTGCTCACTCTTGCATATTATATACTCATTCTGCAACTAAAGTTGAGAAGGTAGATGAACCTTCAACTAGCAAAGGAAAGAGAAAAATGTACAAGTGATGCAGACTTGTAATTTTATTTATTGTGATGGTCATAGACTTTTTAATAATGATGTAATGTAATAATTTACTTCCGCATTTGAATGATGTTTTAAGGTTAGACAACCTGGGATGTTTTTGGATTAAATGATGTAACCCTATTTAAAGGGAGGATTATGGTTTAAATATTATTTATTTGGGTAGATAATATGAATGTATGGATAGTGAGCACCAAATCTTGTGGGAATGAAGTACCTAGATTAGGGGGTGTCACAGGTTGGTATCAAAGCTTTAGGTTATGAACCTTAGGTGGGGGAAAAGCCTTAGGAAGTAACCTTTGAAAAGATAGTGATGATAAACTCTTATCGAGTTTTAGGAAAGAGAAAGTAATAAAACACTTATGTGCTTGTGTGATTACAACTTATGTGCTCGTGAGTGTCGAGTAGTAATGATTAGCAATTAAAACTTAAAATTTGGTTGACAGGATGGCTAATGTAGGAGGTTCTAGTCAGGCTAGAGAGGAGGAGCCTCGAGATATTCAGGTGATTTGGGAACAACTACTGCCACGAGAAGCAGTTCCGTCGGTCACAATAGTTGAGGATGATGAGATAGAGACGGACGAGAAGGACCCCGTGGAGCTGCCACAGTCGGGGGATGAGGAGGACGAGGAGGAAGAGCTTCCACTTAATTCGATAGCTGCCCGTATGTACGACGAGGTGTATGATCGCAATGTGGAACTTCAAGAAACCGTCGAGGAGTTACAGGAGATAGTAGCTGAACAACAGACCTCGATGGCACAAAAAGACGATGAGATCCAGGATCGAGAAGAACAATTGAACAACATTGAAGAGAAGTTGGTCCACACTAAAGGAGAGAACGAGCAAATGATAGCAGAGATTGCAGAGTTGAAGAACAAGTTGAAAGAAGAATCTACAAATAGGGCAAGAGCTAAAGACGAGTACAGTGAAGCTTATCAACGAGCCGGAATGGCAGAGAGAGACACACAAGCAAAGAGGATGAAGATGGAAGAGATGAACAACGTATTCAACACCATGATCAATCGAACTCAAGATTGAGTCATGGGTTATCCGATTCAGTTCGAGACGCTGCCATTATACATATTGGATTGCCGAACAATGTTCCGAATTATGGAGGAAGAGCGTTGTAAGGCTACGCAGTATCTTAGGAGGACATTGTAGAGAATGTAATTGATATATGATTTGAAAATAAATGAAATATAAATCCCGGGTATGATATAACCAATGGGATAAATGATGATGGTGTTGTCCTGCAACTGTTATAGTTCAGGAAAGTAATGGAAATAGCAGTGATGCTATTGTTTTGATGTTTTTTTTAAGATGATGAATGAATAAAAGTTATTGTTATATTCAAAAGTGTTAAGTGTTATGTGATAAACTTTTATGATGTGAAACTTAAGTATATAATACTTAAAAGGTTGAATAAAAGCTAATGGATGTATTTTTAACAGAAAATGCCTCCAAGACGTCAACCACCACGACAGAGAACCACTGAGGAAACAAACAACAAAACTAATGTGGAAGATAACCTAGTTCAACAGCTAGTGACGTTACTAACGGGTGCTTTGCAGAATCAACCTCAGAATCAAGGTACAACGTTTAAGGACTTCAAGGCGGTTGGGCCACCAGAATTCCGTGGAACCATGAACCCGGTTGAGGCACAAACCTGGGTCATGGAGATGGAGAAAGTGTTCGATGTTGCGAGAGTAGGGGAGGATCAGAAGACTGGTTTTGCAACATTTATGTTGAAAGTAAAGGCTAGTTATTGGTGGCAGACCAATAAAACCCAAGGAGGTCAAGAGATTATATCTTGGGAAAGGTTTAATGAGATGTTCTTTGAGACCTATTTCCCAGAAAGTTCAAAGAGTCAACTAGAAGTACAGTTTTTGGAATTGAAGCAGGGAACGATGTCGGTGTCTGAGTATGCCGTAAAATTCAACGAGTTGGCGAGGTTTGCACCATATCAAGTCGGAGATGACGAGTGAGTGCAAAGCGAAGAGGTTTGAACGAGGTTGAAGCCACAGTTGTTCGATGAGGGTTTCCTGTTCGATTGAAGACGTTTTGCAGCAGTGATGGAGAAGGCGATTCTCGCTGAGAGTGGAGGCGAGGATGTAACAAAACACAATCAAGAGCAGAGGATGAAGAAAAGTGAAGGTGAAGCTAAGAATGGTGGCGGTGGTAATGGCGGAAATGGCAACAACATTTTAAAGAGGAAGTGGAATGCGAATGGGAGAGCTGGAAATCAGCAAAGAAACTAGCAAAATAAGAAGTTCAAAGCATGTGCTACGTGCGGAAAGTTTCACAAGGGGTGTGTGCTTAATGGGGAAACTAGTATGCTTCAATTGTGGCCAGGAGGGTCACATCGCCCCAAATTACACTCAAGTAAGAAGAACGTTTGCTTCACATGCGGGTCTAAGGATCACTTTGCTCATGAATGCCCTAAAAAGAGATCTGGTGAGACAAATGAGAGCAAGGGAAATGCTAGTGGAGGTGCGCTGGCTATTGCAGGACCAACATCAACAAATAAGCCTGACCCGAACCTTGATATATGACGGTGCGGGGCGGATGCAAATTAAAAGATGTCGTGTCAGGTATTATCCCAATCAATAATATAAATGCATATGTATTATTTGATTCAGGTGCTACTTGCTCGTTTATATCTGATGAATTTACTAAGAGGTTAGAAATACCTTGTGAAGAGTTGAAATTCCCTTTAAATATAGAAATTGCGAATAGGGAAGTGATTCCTGTTAGGTTCGTATACAAGGACTGTAGGATGAATATAAAGGGGAATGTCATGAAAGTAGATTTAATCCCGATAAAACTTGGAGAGTTTGACGTGATATTGGGAATGGATTAGTTATTCAATTATAGAGCAATAATTGATTGCCAAAAGAAGTGTGTAAACCTTATGACTCCGTCAAAGGTAGTTTTTCATGGTAGCGAATCGCCTAGACAAATGAAATGTCGTGATGATGCGCAGCCAAGAAGTTATTGAGTCAGGGCTGTGTAGGGTATTTAGCTTACATAGTCGATACTCAAAAGGAGAAAGGTGTGAAATTGGAGGAAATACCAATGGTTAGGGAATTCGTGGACGTGTTTCCGGATGATTTGTCAGGACTTCCACCTGACCGAGAAATCGAGTTCGTGATCGACTTAGCGCTAGGAACCGCTCCTATATCGAAGGCCCCATACAGAATGGCTCCGGTAGAGATGAAAGAACTAATGGTGCAACTGCAAGAACTGATGAGACAAGAAGTACATTCAATGAGGGTGTGTGTCACCGTGGGAGCCGGTGTTATTAAATGAAGAAGAAGGATGGGTCAATGCGTCTTTGCATTGATTATAGGGAATTGAACAAAGTCACTATGAAGAACAAATATCCATTGCCAAGAATAGATGACTTGTTTGATCAGTTGAAGGGTGCTAGATATTTCTCGAAAATAGATTTGAGAAGTGGGTATCACCAACTGCAAGTAAGGAAGGAGGATGTATGGAAGACGGCATTCCGAACTCGGTATGGACATTACGAATTTCTAGTAATGTCTTTTGGTTTGACAAACTCCCCTGCATCGTTCATGGATTTGATGAACAGTGTGTTTAAACCATTTTTAGACAAGTTTGTGGTGGTGTTTATCGATGATATTCTGGTGTACTCTAAAACTCAAGAGGAACACGTGGAACACTTACGTCTGACGCTGGAATCACTAAGAAAGGAAAAGTTGTACGCGAAATTCTCTAAATGTGAATTTTGGCTGGAATGTGTACAATTTCTTGGTCATGTAATCGATAAAGATGGGATTTCCGTAGATCCATCAAAAGTCGAAGCTGTGATAAATTGGGAACAACCAAGAACTCCATCAGAAGTAAGAAGTTTCTTGGGGTTGGCAGGATATTACAGACGATTTATTCAAGATTTTTCCAATGTGACGCCCCCAAAATTCGGACACCCATATCTCGAATTCGGTGCATCACGTGCAACTACGAATATCTTACTAAATCATTAACAACGGAAATAATAAAATAATTTACATTGATATAATATAAATATTCGCGTCCCAAGGTACCGTAACCATTACTACGATAATTCAGGGATTTACTTAAACATAACTTAATCATTCTTGAATACATCATAACAAGCATAACAATAATAATAATACTTCTAGTCTTAAGGACTAAGTTATTCTGTCGCCTTGCCCTTTCCTTTGTCCTTTCCTGAAGTATCGCCTTGCTCTGCCTTAACTGAAAGGTTTTAGGAAGCAAGAATGAGCAACAAGTTTAAGTAATATAGCCAGAAGAACAAGCAGTTATAGCATTTAAATCTTTCAAGGGTATAATAATAATTGGTAGTTCGAGGATATCAAGAAATATCAAGAGTATTCAATAGGTGTCGCTATAGACTTGAAGAATATCAACAACTTTCAGGATTTATTCATTTCGAGGTTCAATATGAATGAGCATTGAGCAGTCACTAGGGACTAAGAACTCTTACTAATTATTAACGATTATTACTTTGTAATCCATATAAACGAGTACAACAATGATCGACTTAAAAGTACCCTACGTTATGCATAACATTTAATCATACTTATGTGCGCACGTCGGTTTCCCGACAATATATAATTTCCCCTCCAATGAGGGTTGTTCATCTCAGTAGATTTACGATAGTCCGCACCAAGCCAATTGGTTTGGATAGCTTTTACCACATAATAATAGTCTAGTCGAATCAAAGGCTTAGACAAATTTTTATAATGCATATAAGAACGATAAGTCCAATGCTTGCAACAACGTCAAGGTATATAAATGATTTTCGAATAAAAATAGATATTTGCTTGAGACAACAATTCGAATGTATAGAGTGTAAGAAGTAAGGCACTTGCCTCGTTCGTCGATTATGTTTACCTTGACACCTCATCACGTATACTGCCAATGATATAATAATATAGCCGTACAAATTAGTGGTTGTTGAAAACCGACTTACTTTAGCTATTAATCGCACGTCATCCTAGTTTAAGGTACTAGTCTCTCATACAATATATAATTTTGAAAAATACTACATTTCTTACTTAATACACAATTATGCTCACAAATAAGAAAACTATGCACATAACATTAATTTATTAAATCATTACTCAAATTAGTTATCCGAACTAATTTCATTAATTAGAGTTTAAAATGACATTACACTATTAAAACTTGATTACCATCATAAACCCTTACTCACTTTCTTTTCAATTTTTTTACATGTTAGTAATGTCACATTAGAATGTAGTGTAAAGGTAAATATTTCCCCTCTTGATAATTATATTACTTTTTATTAAAGGTAATACACCTACCCTTTTCATTACTTCCCTTAAAAATATATGCACATAGTGTCACGATAAAAGTTTTAATGTTATTATTAAATTAGTTTAGTGTCTTGATTTATAGCTCTTTAAATCTTCACATTGCCTACATTTTAAATGTTTAAGATTACATAATAGGTAAGGCTAAAAGGATCTTTAATTCCTTGCACACTAGCAACCGAAATTAGCCTTAAAAATATAGCAACATCCTTATTGCATGAAAATAAAAATAACATGTAGCAACATATTATTGATTATGCCACAATTAATTATATTGTTGTACAACTAGACCTCTTGCTAAGAGTTAATTAGCCTTAACATAGTAGGTAAGGCTGGAAGATTTTATTTTATTATTATTATTATTATTATTATTATTATTATTATTATTATTATTATTATTTATGCATAGCAGCTCACCAAAATATTGAATATGTACAGAAATTTTTCTTGCACAACTAGCAACCGAAATTAGCCAAAAAATAAAAATAAAGCAGCACTTCTATAACACAAAATAGAAATCAACCCTTAATAGGTACGCCTACCCGCCCCTACCATCACTTCATTTACATGCTTGATTGCTTGCTTTCTTTTTTTCTTTTTTTTTTGTTCATGCCTAGCAGTATCCTTAAAGCAAAACAAAATCATGAAGCACCCAAAATTATACACACACACGCAGCCTTCTTTCTTTTTCCTATACATGCTTTGTTTTTTTTTCTTTCACTACGAAAATCATTATGCATTCATGCAAATTAATTTATTTAGTTTGAAAGCACACGGTAATTATTAATTTAGCATGCATACATCTAGTTAACCATACTAATTTTACAAACAACACAAAATATCCACACTACTTCAAAAAGAAAATAAGTGTGCACTAGAAATTAAATGGAAAGTAAATTTATTTAACTAATTTATCTATATACCTTAGCTTGGAAAAATAGATTTGGTTGCCAAGATGAAAGCTACTGCTGCTACCCTTCTACCTAGCTGCCGAACGCCACCTTCTCTATTTGGTTCTTGTTTTATTTTTTGTAAAGAAACAACTAGAGCAAGGGGTTTATATATACCAAAAAAAAGTGCATAAATTAATTAAAGTATTCATGACCATCCCTTACTATACTTTATAGCAGCCTAAGTGTTCTAAGACATCCCATCACACATGTCCATAGTATCGCTTGACAACGAAAAGAAAATACACATGAAGCTCCTTTTCTCTTGGATACAAAAAGGTTCTAAATGATAGCCTAAATCATGGGTAATACCCAATTCTCTAAAACTTAGTAAAGTGAAATTGAGTATTACTCCCCAAGGCTAATTCACTTACAATCAACATAGTTGCTACTTGTACTAGTCATTTAGAAAAGTAGTGAAAAAATTTCCATAAAGGTTTGCCACCATGCTAATCTAATTAAAATGAGTGGAAAAAAAAAACCATGAAATTCAGAAATTAAATAAAATGGGTAGACAAAAAATTTTACATGGCTGCCGAAAAATAAATGGGTGGGTAATAACATGGCTGGCGAAAAATAAATGGGTGGGTAAAATAATTCACATGGCTAGGTTTTATTTCTCTTGGGTTTACACACATAGCATTAAGCTTGTACTCTATTTGGCTAGCCACACACCCCAACCGAAATTGCAAGCAACATAATAGTTTGGCTAGAAAACTCATTAAGTCTATCTACTAATTCAATTTAGGCCTACCACCTTATCATACCATATTATTATTTGGATTTTAAACATGTAGACACTTAAATATTAATGCAGCAATTTAATTAACCCAAATAACACTAAATTACACATCACCTTAATAATTATTAATAAGTTGGGCTATATCACATAATTTAAGTTACTCACAAAATGATTTAGTCTTTCCAGACAAGCTTTCAATCAAATCAAGGATTTATCAATACTCTGATATAATTAAATAAATTAATTATATACCACCTCTCTTATTGACGTCTTATACTTAGTAATGCATTCCTTCTTTAATTTATTCCTCACTAATTCCATCATTGTGTCACACTAGACATTTCATAAACCTATCATAATTCTCCACATCTTATCAATTATTAAAAGTTCAATTTAATTCAATTGAGTTACTCACCTCATGCCATGTAAGTATTTATAAAATAAAAATCACAGGCTTTATTTATATAAATATTAATATTAAATCATAAAATTTACAATTATTACATCCTCTCCCCCTTATAAAAATTCCGTCCTCGGAATTGATACAAGGTTACACAAAAAGATGGGGATAATCTCTCCTCATCCTATCTTCTAATTCCAATGTGGCCTCCTCGACATCGTGGTTTCGCCAAACAACCTTTACAGAAGATATAACTTTGTTTCTTAGCGTTTGTT
This sequence comes from Panax quinquefolius, assembly GCA_020205615.1. Lineage (NCBI taxonomy): Eukaryota > Viridiplantae > Streptophyta > Magnoliopsida > Apiales > Araliaceae > Panax > Panax quinquefolius. Next base: position 57,906 of record JAINUW010000399.1, on the reverse strand, counting down.
CTTTCTTATCTATTATCTGAACATGAATTTCTTCATATGCTAGATTCTTCTCTACTTGAATGGGCTCATAGGAAATCACGTGCTTATAGTCAGACTTGTACGGATGTAGTACGGAAATGTGAAACACGTTGTGGATGTGTTCCAGTTCGGGTGGCAAGGCAAATTTGTATGCCACTTCGCCCACTCGCTTCAATATCTCGAATGGCCCTATGAACCTCGAACTCAATTTTCCTTTCTTTCCGAATTTGATCTTTCCCTTCCAAGGAGATACCTTCAAAAACACAAAAGTACCGACTTCAAAGTCTCGGTTCTGACGATGCAAGTCGACATACTTCTTTTGGCGATCTTGAGCTGCTACCAATCTGCCCCTTATTGTTGTTACCACGTCGGCCATTTGTTGGACTAATTATGGTCCCAAAAGTCGTCGTTCTCCGACTTCATCCCAACATAATGGTGTCCTGCACTTTCTCCCGTAAAGATCTTCATATGGCGGCATACCGATACTCGCATGATAGCTATTATTGTAAGCGAATTCTACCAATGGTAAATGGTCATCCCAATTCCCCTTGAAGTCCATCACGTAAGCTCTCAGCATGTCCTCCAACGTTTGTATGGTTCGTTCACTTTGCCCGTCAGTTTGAGGGTGATAAGAAGTACTTAATCTCAATTGAGTTCCCATTCGTTCCTGCAAACTTTTCCAGAATTTTGACGTGAAACGCGGATCTCGATCAGAGACAATCGACACCGGCACTCCATGTCGCGATACGATTTCCTTTACATACAAATTTGCTAACTGGTTCAAATTGAATCGAATCTTGATGGGTAGAAAATGAGCTGTCTTTGTTAGTCGGTCCACAATAACCCAAATGGCATCATAACCCTTCTGTGTAACCGGAAGTCCAACCACGAAGTCCATCGTAATGTGCTCCCATTTCCATCCTGGTATTTCTAGCGGTTGAAGTAGTCCACTTAGCCTCTGGTGTTCTGCTTTGACTCTTTGACGAGTAAGACATCTGCTAACACACTCTGCAACCTCTCTTTTCAAATTAGTCCACCAAAAATGGTGTCGAAATCCCGGTACATTTTTGTGCCTCCTGAATGTACAGAATACGTCGTATTGTGTGCTTCGTGTAGGATTTCCTCTCTCAGTTCGATTACAGCTGGCACCCATACTCGACCCTCAAACCTCAATATACCGTCCTTATCTACTTTGAACCTTTCTTCCTTATCTTCTACTATTCTCTTCTTTATCTTCTCACATTCTTCATCTTTCTCTTGTGCTTCCTTTATTCTATCCAATAACGTCGGGTGAGCTCTCATCATGAGTAATTTTCCTTCCGCTTCTTTTGGTTCCTCCACCTCTATTTCCAACTTTTCCATTTCTCTTATTAATTCTTCTTGAGTTGTCAATTTGAATAACTTCTCCCTTCCTTTTCTACTCAAAGCGTCGGCCACTGACGTTTGCTTTTCGGGTGATAAAGAATTTCACGGTCGTAATCCTTGATTAGTTCCAACCACCTTCTTTGTCGCATGTTCAACTCCTTCGTGTGAAGATATATTTCAGACTCTTGTGATCCGTATATATCTCACATTTTTCTCCGTACAAATAGTGCCTCCATATCTTCAATGCAAAGACTACCGCCGCTAACTCCAAGACATGGGTAGGGTATCGTTTTTCAAAATCTTTCAACTGTCGTGAGGCATATGCAATAACCTTGCCATGTTGCATTAGCACACAACCAAGTCCTCTATGCGATGCATCACTATACACCACAAATCCTCCCGTATCATCTGGTAATGATAATACAGACGCCTCACTCAACCTCCTCTTCAATTCTTTGAAACTCTCCTCGCATTTGTCCGTCCACACAAACTTCTCTGTCTTCTCTCACTAATTCCATCATTGTGTCACACAAGACATTTCATTAACCTATCATAATTCTCCACATCTTATCAATTATTAAAAGTTCAATTTAATTCAATTGAGTTACTCACCTCATGCCATGTAAGCATTTATAAAAAAAAAAACACAGGCTCTATTTATATAAATATTAATATTAAATCATAAAATTTACGGTTATTACATCCAAGATTGCTACTCCGTTCACAAATTTGACAAGAAAATCTATAAAATTTGTTTGGACGAAAAAGTGTGAGGAAAGTTTTCAAGAACTGAAGAAGAAGTTAAGTGTGGCACCTGTGTTGTTGTTACCAGATAATACAGGAAACTTTGTGGTGTATAGTGATGCTTCACACAAAGGATTGGGTTGTGTCCTTATGCAGAACGACAAGGTTATTGCGTATGCATCAAGGAAATTGAAAGACTACGAGAAAGGGTATCCGACTCATGATTTAGAGTTGGCGGCAGTTGTGTTTGCTCTGAAAATATGGAGACACTATCTCTACGGAGAGAAATGTGAGATCTACACAGACCATAAAAGTCTGAAGTATATTTTCACACAGAAAGACGTGAACATGTGGCAAAGGAGATAGATGGAATTAATAAAGGATTACGATTGTGAGATCTTTTATCATCTCGACAAAGCTAATATGGTTGCAGATGCCTTGAGTAGAAAAGGCAGAGAAAAATTGATGTTGCTAACAAATAAGGAGGAGCTTATTACAACAATGGCAAGGTTAGAGCTGGAAATCAAATTTTCAAAAGAATCCGATGAAAAATTGTACCAGATGGAAGCAAGTCAAACCTTGGTGGACAAAGTGAAGAACGCACAACTACAGGATGAAGAATGCAAGAAAATAAAGCAAAGTGTAGTCGAGGGTAAAGAAGTGAAAGTATAAGGTCGATACTGAAGGAATGCTAAGATTCGAGGGACAAATTTGGGTTCCAGCAGTACATGATATTAAAGAAGACATCTCGACGGAAGCACATAGCTCAAGATATTCGATTCATCAGGGAAGTACGAAAATGTATCAAGATTTGTGGACTTTCTGTAGGGGACACTATATTTGTTTAGTGGTAAAACGATAGGTGCTATTGTGACGTGCAATCCAAGATTGGGATATGAGTCACAGTTGAGAGCAACTTAAGTCAGTAATCAAAATACGTAGCTTTCTAGGCTTAGCTGGTTACTATCGGAGATTCGTGGAAGGATTTTCTCAAATCACTACTCCATTAACTTAGTGACTTTAAAGATACAAAATTAAATATAGAAGCGAGGAATGCGAGAAGATTTTCCAAGAGCTCAAGAGGCACCTCATTTCGGCACATGTTCTGATCATACCATCCTGGAAAAACGAACGTGGTAGCTGACGCGTTGAGTAGAAGATCGTACGCGAGTACGAGTGCGATATTGTTGAACACAAAGACCTATCTTGTATAATTTACAAATGATAGAGATAGATTTAAAGACTCTAAGGACCCACGTGATGACATACGAGTAGAATCGACTTTAATTGATAAAGTTAAAACCGCTCAAGCTATACACTGGAGCTGATGAATATAAAGAAGAAGGTGCAAGAAGGCGCTATTCTAGAAGTAAGAGTCGATGAAGAGAAGAAAGCTCAAACCTTCGATTTATTTGAAATCCTCGATCGAGTAGCAACTGTGGCCTATAGATTCGCCTTAACGCTAAGTATGTCGCGTGTTCATAACGTTTTTCACGTATCGATGTTACGTAAATATGTGGATGACCCAAACCACATTATTGCGTTAGAACCGATTTAGATAGTAGAAGATTTAACGTACGAGGAGGTACCTGTCAAGATCTTTGATAGGAAAGAGCATGCCCTACGCATAAAGGTTATACCACAAGTTAAGGTTTTGTGGAGGAACCATGCTATTGAAGAAATGACTTGGGAGTTAGAATCGGAAATGAAAATGAATTTTTGGTGGCCAAACATGAAAAGAGATGTTGCGGAATGCGTTGCAAAGTGCTTGACATGTTAGAAAGTGAAGGCCGAGCATCAAAGTCCAAGTGGATTACTTCAACCATTGGAGATACCAGAATGGAAGTGGGAGCATATCACAATGGATTTTGTGGTAGGTCTTCCAACGACTCAGAAAGGATACGATGCGATACGGGTGATAGTGGACAGATTGACAAAATATGCACACTTTTTGCCAATAAAGATTAGATTTAATCTTGATCAGTTAGCGAAGCTATACGTTAAAGAGATCGTTTCAAGACATGGAGTTCTAGTGTCAATTGTGTCAGATCGAGATCTGAGGTTCACTTCAAATTTCTGGAAGAGACTACAAGAATGCATGGGAACGCAACTGAAGATGAGTACAACATATCATCCACAAACAGATGGGCTAAGCGAACGAACGATCCAGACGTTAGAAGATATGCTTAGAGCATGCATAATGGATTTCAAAGGAAATTGGGATGATCATCTACCGTTGGTGGAATTTACATACAACAACAGTTACCACACAAGCATTGGTATGCCACCGTACGAGGTGTTATACGGCAGGAAATGCAGAACTCCACTATACTAGGATGAAGTTGGAGAACGTCAACTGTTAGGCCCAGAACTGGTACAGCAGACCGCTGAAGTTGTCAAACTCAACAGAGCAAGACTAGTAGCTGCTCAAGATCGATAGAAAAAGTATGTTGATCAACACAGGCAGAGTCGTGAGTTTGAAGCAGGAAATTTCGTATTCCTGAAAGTTTCTCCTTGGAAGGGAAAAATTCGTTTTGGCAAGAAAGGAAAGCTCAACCCAAGGTTTATTGGACCTTTCGAGATTCTACGAAGAGTGGGGGAGGTAGCTTATGAAGTAGCTTTACCTCCAGAATTAGAGCATGTGCACAATGTTTTTCATGTGTCGGTGTTACGACCATATAAACCCGATTACAAACATGTAATTGAGTATGAACCATTGCAGTTCAGTAAAGATTTGTCTTACGAAGAGATTCCTATCCAGATAGTCGACAGGAAAGAGCAAGTGCTCAGGAATAAAGTGATACATTCTGTGAAGGTGATATGGAGGAACCACAATGTCGAAGAGGCTACGTGGGAACTCGAAGCGAATATGATGAAGAATTACCCTGAGTTATTTGTTTAGTCTATGTCTTCGATTCTGGGGACAGAATCGTTGTAAGTAGGGGAGAATGTGACGATTTGATTATTTGAATTGTGATTCTTGGAACAGAATCCTTGTAAGGAGGGAAGGATGTAACGATCCGGAATTTCAAATTGTAATATTAAATATTTATTGAATAAAATAAATATTTATTTGATGTGTCTACAGTTGAATTGATGAAATTAATATTTTATTGATGTGATGGTTGTTAGTAAATATTTATGAGTCTAAATTTATTAGAGAATTTTTCTAAATTAAATTAATTTATAATTTAGAGAGCTGTAAAATAACATGAGATGTTATCTTTGTTGTTTTGATTTCATAATTTAGATGGTATATTAAATTATTAAATAAAGTTATAATGGAAATTATAATTTTGTGATATTTGCTAAAAGGCTATATTTAATTAAAATATAGTATGTGATTAATTTAATGGGTTAATGTTGGATATGAAAATCCAAATAATTAGTATGTGATTATAATTATAAACTAAAGTGTTTATTAAAATAAATTAAAAAGGATTTAAATTAGTTTTGCCAAACAAGGCTTAATATATTAATTCTTTAAATTTAAAGGGTTTTGCCAAACAAGCCTTATGGCTTTTGGAATTTCTAATTTTTGAAAAATAAATTAAATAATAAATATAATATAATTATAATAGATACGTTTATTAGTTGGTAACTAATATATTTAGTATATGTATTATGGCTATATCAGTTTATTTGTTTACGCTTGACTTAGAGATAATCTACTGAGAAGAGAGAAGAGAAGAGAAGAGAGCTTGACAGAGAGAATTTGAGAGAGAACTTGAGCATATTCCAGTGATTATAGCAAGGATTACACGTTAATTGAAGGTTTGTTCACAACCTTAGTGTTATATATATATGTATGTATATATGAGGCTACGACAAACTTTTATATAATCATGAATTGCAAATTTGTTGAATTGTTGCTATACTGATGGGATTACTTGTGATTATATGAGTATATGATGACCGGAGGTTGTGCTTAAACGAGAATTCATGCTAATTTTGGATATCAGTAGAAATTTTTGAAAGTATATGTATTTTTTCATAAGTTCATGAAAATTATCAATTTTAATGGCCAATTCATATGTTAAACAAGCCTATACTTTTTGAAAGTATAGGCTTGTTTGGCAAAACAAGGGTTTTGCCAAACAAGCCTTATGGCTTTTGGAATTTCTAATTTTTGAAAAATAAATTAAATAATAAATATAATATAATTATAATAGATACGTTTATTAGTTGGTAACTAATATATTTAGTATAGGTATTATGGCTATATCAGTTTATTTGTTTACGCTTAACTTAGAGATAGTCTACTGAGAAGAGAGAAGAGAAGAGAAGAGAGCTTGACAGAGAGAATTTGAGAGAGAACTTGAGCATATTCCAGTGATTATAGCAAGGATTACACGTTAATTGAAGGTTTGTTCACAACCTTAGTGTTATATATATATGTATGTATATATGAGGCTACGACAAACTTTTATATAATCTGTGAATTGCAAATTTGTTGAATTGTTGCTATACAATGGGATTACTTGTGATTATATGAGTATATGATGACTGGAGGTTGTGCTTAAACGAGAATTCATGCTAATTTTGGATATCAGTAGAAATTTTTGAAAGTATATGTATTTTTTCATAAGTTCATGAAAATTATCAATTTTAATGGCCAATTCATATGTTAAACTGTAAATTAACGCTTGTATATGGTAGTTCATTAAGAAATGAACATAACGTAATTCGAATGAAGTGATTTGGCCAAGTATAGAGATTACAGTGAAGAATTTTGTAAAGGATGTCAAGAAAATGGAGTTTTTCATGAAAACTTAAAATTTGAGAAATTAAACTAGTTTTAGTTGATGAAAAATTGTTTTAGTTGGTTGAAAATGTTAACAAACATGTTTACAATAGTTTTGTATCAATGTTACATGTTATTATCACTGTTTAGTGGGTGAAATTTGTGTTTGTTGGGCTAAAGCTCTGACTCTTGTTCATTAGCCTTCTCTGTTATTGTCAGTGTACTTGCGGCCAAGGCAATTGCTTACCAATATAAAAAAAAAAAAATGGCTCAACTTCGCCGGTCCCAGTTTTTTGTATGGCACAATTGCGCTTATACCTACAGTTTGAGATTCTCGGTTTACAACATTGCTGTCAGCAGACTTGGGAAAGCATTATAACATGGTCTGAAATTATGTTAGCATGATAAATGTTGTGAGACCCCAAATTTTATGAATAAAGATTTAAATTTCTCAATTTTTTTTTAATATTATGGTTTGGATTTAACATAATATTATAGTTGTGGGTAATATATACAAATTTTGCAAAGTAAGCAAGTGGTTATATAATATTCGATTGGTCGGGGAATATTCGTTTTAACAGGGAATATTTGTACGATGGCACAATCATTGGTGGACCCCACAACGGAAGTATTGTCGTAGTAAGAAAATGACAGAGTTATTTTTTATTAAAAATAACGGCGAAAGTGTTACCGTTAAAATTGTTGAACTACCCGGTAGTAAAAGTACAGTAATACGTGTGGTTGTATAGTAGCACACGGCATTGATTATTGATGCTTACGTGAGAAGTCACTCAGTTATACTCAATTATTGCTACATTAATTGCTGCATCATATCTCTCATATTATTGATTCGATTATTGTCACAATATCATCTGCATAATATTGTATATATTATTAAATCAATAATTGAGACGACAAAGTTATTCATATTATTAAATTACAATATTTACAATGTCTAGAAGTTCTATCAAGGAGAGGTTTGGTCATCTAATTGCGCGCCAATAAGGAAAAATCCTTATCGGAAAGCCCCCTCTTTCCTGGGAACGACCTGGTTGATAAATATTGTGAGTTATAATATTAATGATGAATAAGTTCGTGTTGATTAAAGATGAAATTGATAGTTCCATTGTGTTGGAATTATTAGAGTTAGTGGAAATCGACATCTATTCCGATGATAATTGATGTCTGGGGGTTATATTGATAAATCGGGTAATTAATCGGATAAATGAGCAATTAATTGCTACTAATTCACATGCTTATATAACTATTTGTTACATTTGTGTACTATTGAATCACATTTTTGTACTATTAGGGGAGTTGGTGCAAGATTTATAATACTTGCATGACTAAGTTAAAAATGGAGGTATAGATGGAGGTATTATACTATAATTCATATTTTCACATGATTATAATTATTGATTCACATGATTGAACTATTGATGTAAAGCCCCCAAATTCGGGTACTTGAAACCCTAAATTCAAAGGCTTACCATTTCCATTTCTTTGAAGCGAAATAACACTAATAATAATATAAATATTAAACTTAATTTACATAACTATCAAAGTCTAGCTCCCAATCGTAACCTTTAATCATTCCTTACAATACATGATAATAAATATATAACATTGTCTTAATAATATTAAACTATTACATAAGATATCCTTAAAATCATTCAAAGAACCTTTCCTTTCCCTTGTTTCTAGCGAGCCTTGATTGCTCACACTTAGTGAAAAATATTTAAATTAAGCAAGGATGAGCATTTGAGTGCCCAATAAAGTAATAATTATATATATATATATATATATATATATATATAAGCTGAAAGAATTTAAATGTTTTCTTTAAACTGCCATTCTACAACAAATCAAAAGTTGTGAAGTAATCTGAACCGATAATAATAACATAACAACTCTCTTCCAAATTTTTGAAACTACGTACTGACTATAAATAGGTTTAAGGGGACATACTATGAACATTGTTTTCATTTTCAAAAAGGTTAAACAGAACTTCATCTGTAAACCGTCATAACTTACGGGCACGGGGGTGATCAGCCCATTATACCTTGTATTGATCAATACTACATAACAAGAACGATATTATCGTTCACTCTGGCTGCCTTGGGCACATAAAAATTTTCCCATGGATGGGATGTTCATACCTTTCGGGGTTCCAAACCAAAGCAATTCGGTTGTATAATGGTAGGTTTTATCTTGTTCAACAATAATCTATAATTCAACATATATATATGGGTAAGTGACAAATGTGTATCAACATGTGATTAAATGCAATGATTATCCTAGTGGGGACACTTGTATAACCATTTATAGAATTTAACGAACAAAATATATATTTGAATTACCATATACTAACTTGTTGATAATCAATGAGCATATATAATATAGGGTTAATAATCTGTACAGTAATAATATAATTCTGAAACATTCTTACTCATGTCCATTGCATGCAAAGGTAGGATACTTGCCTGATGCGCTGCTCACAATATGCAACTTAGTTTTATCTTTTATGTAACCACCTATCATTAATCAGGTCATTCGTTCGATTAGAACAATATACTATAACACATAGTAATGCATTTCGCAGCCAGCACATAACCTAATCACATTGTCACACATATTCAACAGTCATTGGATCACAAACAAACATTAATATAGATAAAATATCTAAGTCCAAATCAATTTACTAAAATATGCCGATTGTCTGAAAGCGACTTTATCGAGTAATTATCGAGTCTAAGATTATTACAGAACTTCGATATTTGTAAATATCGATCGTATTATTTTAAATGACTTCGATAAATATTTATTATAATTTATCGTAAATTTTCAAACACCAGAATCATTATCAAATGATTTAATCATCAAACAATTCTATTATCATTAATATTTAATTAATATTAAACTATTAATGAAACCATTGTCAAAATATTAAAGTTTATTTATAATAACTTGGAATATTTTTAAAGTATTAATATTACATTTAAATAATTTTTAAAATATTTAAAATCATTTTAAATAATTACCATTAATATTAAAATATTAATGTACTATTTATCAATATTAAAAGTCATTAATTATAACTTAAAATATTTTTAATTCATTTATATCCCTTTTAAATAATTTTTAAATCAATAAAACCATTTTAAACTATTTATTTAATATAATTATTAAATAAATTTAATATCATTAATATTAAATAAATATCATTAATATTAAATTATTAATGAAATTATCCTTTAAATATTAAAATTTATATTTTATAACTTAAAATATCTTTAAATACCTTATTATTATTTAAAATGATTTTAATATAATAAAATCATTTTTAATCCATTTATTTAATTCATTTATTAAATAACTAAAATATCATTAATATTAATTAATTAATGAAATTCATCATAAAATATTAAAAGTCATTAAAAATAACTTAAAATATTTTCTTATACCATAATATAATTTTAAATGATTTTTTAAGTATTAAAATCATTTTAAAATAATTTATTTAATATAATTATTAAATAAATTAAATACCTTTAATATTTCAAAATATTAAATATTTGTGAAATATATCCAAATAATTAAAATATAATTTTGGACCTTTAAAATAATTTTTAATAATTTATTATGTATTTTTAATAATTAAAAACTAATTTTCTATAATTATTTAATGAAAATATAATTTTTATAAATAAACTATCGCTAAAGACCACCTATAGCGACAGAAGCGTTGCTGTAGGTATTCTTTGCGTTCATCACTCAAACCCAAATCTTGAGCCGATTCTGAGGTAGCTACTTTGACCAACAACGATTCAATGTGTATTGTGTTTCCAGGCATGTTGTTGATCAGATCTGGTAGAGCTAAATTAAGACTACAAGACACAACAATAAACATATTCATACAGCTCATAACAAGGAAGATCTGAGCCCTGAAAGTGGTACATCGAGTACATTCTTCATTTCTGGTTTGCCCGAGAATGAAGAAACGATCAACCGCCTCTACTTTGAGCTTCCATTCTGAATCGATCGTGTAAAAGTTTTGTGATCTGACAACTTCAATGTGTAGTCAGAATGTAGGATTATAGTTCTATTACAAAACATAAGAAAAACAACAACAAATCAAACGAATAATGTCCGGTCAAACCTTGTCAGTCAATATGCTCAAATGTTTTCTAGGTTACCTAGAAAACAGAAAATGTTTTCGACTAGGCTGGTTTGACCGGCTTCTAAATCCCATATGTTTATCATTTGGGTGATATCAAGGCATGATATTGAAGTACAAGCAACCTACTACAATCTAGATTCAACAAAAAACCTAAATCGACAGTACACTGAAAGATCTATTCGATCAAAACTGTTGTCAGACCGATCTGGGTGTAATCTGGGCTGCCCAGATTTCTTCCGGTCAATGCCGGTCAACAAGATTTGACCGTTAATAACTTCCATTCTAGACATCAAATGACCCTGATTCTTTTTGCATATTAAAGACCATATTACAAGCTACACATAACAACTTAAAAACAACAAAAACCATAATCGAACAAGGATCTGTGGCCACTGACATTCGTTGTCAGACCACAGAACCAAGTTTTTCCAGATTTTTTAGATCTTCAAATCCGAGTTTCTAAATGTTATGGATCCAACATTTAGCAACCCAGATCATCATTAGACACTATAACCAACATATTCTAACACTCAAACATAACATTAAACATATGATTTATGGACAGAAATCAAGCTAGGGTTTTGTACGTTTTCTTTGATCTATCTTGATTCTAGCTTCTTATTTGTTTTTGGTAATGGTGGGGGCTTTGTCTAGGACTAGTCTTAGCGATGAATTTCGTGGGTTATGAGTTGAGAGAGATTGGTTGAGGGTGTGTGCAGAAAATGAGCTAGCAAGGGATTTTCTCTCTCTCTCAATCTATTTATAGAGGTCTAGCAATTGTGTGACTTACTATTATCCCCCATATTCTTGTTGTCCATTAGACAAAACTCCTTATCTTGATCTTAAGTATGCTTAGTGAGATTTCCACCAATGAGATGTTGACAACATTTTGTAAGAAAGTAAGATCATTAGCTATTTAAGGAAACTTGATTAGCCTAATTTGTTGCCTTAAAAGGCCTATAGTGGCCAACCATTAATTCCTTTATTTAGCATTTATTTTAATGCATAAATCAGATAAATCAAAGGTCTAAAATACCCTTGGTTATGTGGGCTAAGCTTGGGCTTGAATTTGATTTCTTTTTGGGCTTCTCCCATTATTATTTTGGGCCATATAATAATAATAGCCTAACAATTTTAATATATGTTACCCAAGTTGTTTAATTAGGGTTTAAAATAAATATAATTAGTTTGCAAATGTTATAATTAGGGTTTTCTTAATTTGATTAAGGTTCTAATCATACATGGACATTAGGGTTATTATATAATAATTATAATTATCCTTGCTAATTTAGCAATTAGGGTTTATAATTTTGGTAATTAGGTTTTCAAGAAATTAATAAATCTAAATGTTAAATAGGGTTAATCATAAATCATATAACACAGTTATATAACAGACTTAAACTCACAACTGAGTTTCAAATTAGGGTTTCCCACAATAAACTAGGGTTTGACATAATACACCATATTAAAAAAAATTTATATATAAAATTTCTAATTTATTTGTATAGAAAATATTGGGTTGTTACATTCACCCTCCCTTATAAAGATTACATCCTCGGAATCACCGTTTTTAAAACCTACTACATCTGATGTACGTAGCATATACAATCATTGCAAGTAGATCTTGATCATAAATGATCGTCTTGATCTTTAACTTATTCACGTAAAGCTTGTCTATCTAATTAAATGAAAATTTGATTTCTAAAAGAATTCAAATTCCTTCTTCAAATTTTCTTTTTAAAATAATTACTATATATAGAGAAATCTTGTATATAAAAATAAAGTTATATGAATAATACTTTGAATTGCACCACCAATTTACTTACGGTATCTTGGGTACGTCATGTTGTAGACCCTTGTTTGTTGATTTACGTAATCTATTGTTGGATGGCGTGGGTCCGTGATTGCTAGAGTTCCACTTTACCCTTGCTAGTATTCACACTCCTGCCTCCGTCCTCCTCTTCGGACAATCCTTCACCTTGTGCTCAGTCGATCCACACAGAAAACATCCACTGCTCATTCTTGGATTGGGGCAGTTGGGAGAGATATGGCCCTCTTGCCCGCACTTGTAGCACACAAACTTCCCCTTCAAACATTCTCCAGAGTGATTCATTCCACAGTTTTCACACCGCACAACTTGCTTCTTAACTCCTTCCTACTTCACCTGAATACTTCCAAAATTGATTCCCTTCCTCTTGCTACTACCACTTTTACTTCCACTATTAACGTCCACCTTTCCAGTTCCTTCAGCCCTACTCTTGTTCTTTCTCTCCTTGTTGTAGAGGCTCATGGCCTCACTCCCCTCCTCAACAATAATAGCCTTCTCCATGAATCTTTGCAAATGTAGGGATCTGCACACACCACCACCTTGTTGTAGAGCGGGGTTTTAATCCAGCTCAAACCTTCTAGCTTTCCTAGCCTCCGTGCTCAACTTGATGCGAGCAAACCTAACTAACTCATTAAATTTTGCGGCGTGCTACGACACAATCATATTCTCTCACTTCAACTCTAAAATTTCACCTCCATCTTAGCTTGCATCTTTGGATGAGAAATAGTTCTCGAAAACGATGTCTTAAACCTATCCCATGTAACTACACCTTCTTCTGCCCTTGCCTGATTCGCATCCCACCAAAAATTTGCCTCACCCTTCATTATGTAGGTAGCAAAAGTGGTCTTTTGCCCCTCAGCTACCCTAGCTATTATGAACGCCTTCTCAATCTCTTTAATCCAAGTCTGCGTTTCGACAGGGTCAGTTGTCCCTTTGAATTCGGGCGGTCCTACAGCCTTAAAGTCTTTAAAATTCGCCAAGTGGTTGTCCGGCTGGTTCCCTACAACTGGTATTCCTTGTTGCATAGCTTGTGCTACCATATTTACAAAGTGCTACATCGGGTCTGCTTGTTGTCCTTCAACGTTATTGACAGACTCTTCTACCCTTTGGTTTTGAGTTTGACGTCTTGGCGGCATTATCTGGTTAAGTAAAACCATAAATTATTCTTTACATTCTAAATCTTATCATATAAGTTTAGTATATTAACTCATTTCATTACTCAAACTTAGATTCATATTCATTCCACGATTTTAAAATACTTTACATATCACAGCACATAGTACTTTAAACATCAGTTATCCCTTTGTGACTACAAAAGTTGGGATTTACAACCTTGACCAACATAAAAGTTGAGAACATTACATTACACAAACATACTTAACATTAAACAGACCTACATAATAGAACCAATACTACCTATTCACTACGCCTTTTACTTGGACAACCTTTCACTCGATGACCTTCTAATCCACAAATAAAACATGCTCCTGATTTATAGTCGGGACAATGATGAGAGGTATGTATGTCCCTCACATATCTTCTTCCCTTTTACAAAGGTAACATATTCTTTTCCCTTTCTTCTTTTCTATTTTCCAAAGTCATTGGTCTTCTACCATTCTTTTCCCGATCTTTTATCTTCCTCTTCCTCTTCTTGCTGCGCACCACGATGTGTTGCTTGTGGCTCCCATCCCGATCAATTTGGATTTTAAGCTTATCTTGTTCTTCCATTGTTTCTATTAACGCTTTGTGTGATTGACTATTATTTAACGACTTTTCTATTTCCCACAGCTTTTCCAGAGAAGAAACCTTGTTCCTCAGATCCTGCACCTCTGTTGATGCTTGTTCAGCTTCAACTTTAGTGTCCGAATCACTATCTGTCAGCTCCACCATCTCCGGATCTGGTACTACGTTTTCTATAATAACCACTTTATCTGAGTTGTTTTCATTGTAAGCCTCTATTTCAGCTATTGGCTTCGATATTAGCTCGGGGGTATGGATTTGATCCTTCTTCATGCTGTAAGCATATAACAAGCCTTTTCCACCAGACATCTACACACATAAATTATCCTGATTAGCATATATTATTTACACACAGCAAACAATAGTTTTATATAAGTTATCTTTTATTTTGTTTGACGATGGATTTAGTCAATTCATTTCTTTATAAACTCTCTATAAGTTATTTATATTTTCATATATCACGGTTTTAATACAGACTGCCTAAACATTTGGCATACTTCTATAAACGCTCAAGGCATAAACTGCCCACCACCAACTATCCTCTAATGGACAAAAGTGAGGATTCACTACCACCTACCCCTCTACCAAAAATAAAAGTTGGGGTCTAACTGCCATCCTATGCATACAACAAGGCATAAGGATTTACAACAACTAAACAGTCCCTAATAGAAACAAAAGTGGGACTATATCGGTCATGAATACAAATCAATACTTGCTCTCACTGCTGGAGGGCAGCTCCATCCACTCAGCGTCGAACCGCATAAAGGCGTTGTCTAAAGCTTGCTCCAAGGTATATATCTTCGCATCTTTAGCTTTCACCTCAACTCTCAACTGTCCTAGCTGCAACTCTCTCTGCTCCAACCTCCCTCGCGCTGACTCATTGACTCACTTTGTGCACAGTAGCGGCGTCCTTGTCTTCTTTGCTCTGAAAATCTGGAGGGTGTGGTTCTGCACTTCCACTCGCTCAGCCCTAACCTTTAACACATCGTTCCTGGCCAACAAATCTCTTATCATCTCATGCTCTATAGACTCCTTACTAGAGTCCCTCGTCTCTTGGTCCACTGAATAACTATCTTGACTCTCATCAGCCATCCTACGACCACAATAAACAATCAAAACAACATCAATACCACAATAAAATATATTCATTGATAAAATGAAATGATATTTTATTCAGTACAACTAAAACTTGATGGATCTCCTCAATCCATCACCTAGCTAACATACTCTAGAAGAGTTTTCTACTAAGGTTATAACCTAGGTTTCGCATTCCTGATGTTTATAACCTATAGCTTTGATACCAACCTGTAAAGCCCCCAAATTCGGTGCTTGA
This sequence comes from Panax quinquefolius, assembly GCA_020205615.1. Taxonomy (NCBI): domain Eukaryota; kingdom Viridiplantae; phylum Streptophyta; class Magnoliopsida; order Apiales; family Araliaceae; genus Panax; species Panax quinquefolius. The sequence goes on along the minus strand of JAINUW010000399.1, from coordinate 41,954 downwards.
AACCCGAATTCGATTAACTTCACGATACCATTTCTATAAAGCGGAATAACACTAATAATAATATAAATATTATACTTAATTTACATAACTATCAAAGTCTAGCTCGCAAGTACGTAACCTTTAATCATTCCTTACAATACATGATAATAAATATATAACATTGTCTTAATAATATTAAACTATTACATAAGATATCCTTAAAATCATTCAGCAACCTTTCCTTTTCCCTTGTTTCTAGCAGAGCCTTCAGATTGCTCACACTTAGCTGAAAATATTTAAATTAAGCAAGGATGAACATTTGAGTGCCCAACAAGTAATAAAATTATATATATATATATATATATATATATATATATATATATATTTTCTTTAAATGTTTTCTTTAAACCGCCTTCTCTACAACAAATCAAAAGTTGTGAAGTAATCTGAACAAATAATAATAACATAACAACTCTCTTCCAAATTTTTGAAACTACGTCTTGACTATAAATAGGTTTAAGGGACATACTATGAACATTGTTTTCATTTTCAAAAAGGTTAAACAGAACTTCATCATGTAAACCGTCATAACTTACAGACGCGGGGGGATGATCGAGCCATTTGTACCCTGTATTGATCAATACTACATATCAAGATCGATATTATCGTTCACTCTGGCTGCCTTGGGCACATAAAAATTTTCCCATGGATGGGATATTCATACCTGTCAGGGTTCCAAACCAAAGCAATTCGGTTGTATAATGGTAGGTTTTATCTTGTTCAACAATAATCTATAATTCAACATATATATATATATATATATACGGGTAATTGACAAAGGTGTATCAACATGTGATTAAATGCAATGATTATCCAAGTGGGGACACTTGTATAACCATTTATAGAATTTAACGAACAAAATATATATCTGAATTACCATATACTAACATGTTGATAATCATTGAGCATATATAATATAGGGTTAATAATTTGTACAGTAATAATATAATTCTGAAACATTCTTACTCATGTCCATTGCATAAAAGAAATGCAAAGGTAGGATACTTGCCTGATGCGCTGCTCACAATACCCAACTTAGTTTAATCTTTAATGTAATCACCTATCATTAATCAGGTCATTCGTTCCATTAGAACAATATACTATAACACATAATACTGCATTTCGCAGTCAGCACATAACCTAATCACATTGTCACACATATTCAACAGCCATTGGATCACAAACAAACATTAATACAGACAAATTATCTAAGTCCAGATCAATTCCTAAAATATGTCAGTGTACTGACAACTTTATCGAGTAATTATCGAGTCTAAGACTCTATTATGTAACTCAATATTTATAAATATCAGTCATATTATTTTAAATGACTCAATAAACATTTATTATAATTTATTAGAAATTTTCAAACACCGGAATCATTATCAAATGATTTAAACATCAAACAATTCTATTATCATTAATATTTAATTAATATTAAACTATTAATGAAACCATTGTCAAAATATTAAAGTTTATTTATAATAACTTAGAATATTTTAAAGTATTAATATTACCCTTAAATGAATTTTAAAACATTTAAAATCATTTTAAATAATTACCATTAATATTAAAATATTAATTTACTATTTATCCAATATTAAAAGTCATTAATTATAACTTAAAATATTTTTAATTCATTTATATCCTTTTTAAATGATTTTTAAATCAATAAAACCATTTTTAAACTATTTATTTAATATAATTATTAAATAAATTTAATATCATTAATATTAAATAAATATCATTAATATTAAATTATTTATGAAATTATCCTTTAAATATTAAAAGTTATATTTTATAACTTAAAATATCTTTAAATACCTTATTATTATTTAAAATAATTTTTAATATAATAAAATCATTTTAATCCATTTATTTAATTCATTTATTAAATAACTAAAATATCATTAATATTAATTAATTAATGAAATTCATCATAAAATATTAAAAGTCATTAAAAATAACTTAAAATATTTTCTTATACCATAATATAATTTTAAATGATTTTTTAAGTATTAAAATATGGGGTTTAGAAATGGGCTTTGTACTGTGTTCAAGATCAATAAAGAATTCAACTTCACGTTAAAGGGTAGACCGGAAGTTCTTACGAAATACGTCGGAAAAATCAATAACAACGGAATATTATTTAAATTTGACGTGTCTTTATTCAAATCCATAACATGGGCTAAGAAAGCTTGACATCCGTTTTTTATTAAACGAATAGCTTTATGATTAGATATGACGATGATTGATTTTAATGGTTTAGTTGCTTGAATTAAATAACAACCGGGTTGGTTAGGAATATAAAACTAACAACCTTACGAAAACAATCAATTTTGGCATGATGAGTAGTTAACCAATCAATCCCTAAAATCACATCAAAAGCAAGTATCTTTAAAGAGATAAGGTCAATAGGTAAGGTGATGGTGCCAACTTGAATCAAACAAGATTTATAAGCAGTGGATGTGATGAAAGTTTCTCCTAACGGAGTTTCCACAGATAGGTCAAAGTCTAATTTCTTGAGTCAAGTTTAAACGTTGAGCACAAGCGGGAGAGATAAATGAATGGGTAGCACCCAGTATCAAGTAAGGTATAAACTTCGTAAGAATTTATAAATAGCTTACCCGTGATCACCTCGTTTGGGTTCCTCGCATTTTGACCAATCACAACAAACGCTCCTCCGAGAACCGTTGATTTTGACTTTTACGGGACGATCTTTTGAGTCACCGTCCCCCATGAACTAGGTTTTGCTATCGTCTGATCTCGGCGATATGTCCTTCCTTTCCACAATTATAGCATACCTTGAACTGTTGTGGGCGCTTTAGTGATATGTCCCTCTTTCCGCATTTATAGCATATGACCGGTGGTCGTTCTCCTCCCTTAGAACCGATTCTTCTGCCGAATGTCGTCTTCACATGGTCGTTGTTAAATCTCCTCTTTTAAAATCTCCTCTCGACTCGCTTCTTCTATTTTCATGGCCATGATTACCACCAGAGTGGTTACCATTTTGTCCGTCTTTTCTTTCTCTGCTTTGGTTATCGTTGTTTTGTTGATTGCTATCTCCTGGATGATCCTGATTGTGGTCCCTCGGTTTCTGCGTACTAGTTATCTCGCTCTAATAATTGAGCCCTGCTTACAACATCTGAATAGAGAAAATTTATGAGAAATGAGATCTTGGCGTATCTTGGGTTTCAAACCTCTAAGAAACATCCGCGTCATCGTTCCTCATTCTCCACCAAATGAGGTGCAAACTCGGATAACTCTGCAAACTTTGCCTCGTCTTTGGGACACCGTCATGTTGTTTTGTTCTAATCTAATGAACTCCACTTCCTTCATATGATGAACACTTTTAGGAAAGTATTTGTCATTAAATAGTTTCAAAATGTCTCCCAAGACATCTTTGAGTGCGGGCCGGATGTGTACGCTTCACGGACTCCCCACCGAGATCTCCGCAAATCATGGAACATAAAGGTGGCGAATGGAACCTTTCGTTCTTCGTACATCCCAAGACATCGAATATCTTGGTAATTTGCTTGACCCATGTTTACTGCCGTGATCGGATCTAGCTTTACCTTAAATTACGTGGTCCCAACTTTTTGAACTTGCTTTTGTGACAACCCGTGAATTGCTATCATTTCCTCCTCAGATTTTGAACACGAGTCTCCTCGTCGATTTTGCATGAATCGCAAAAGCTTCTAAACATCCCTCGTTCAACATCCGCTTTCGGTGGGTGTTGTTCACGGGAGGAACATTGCCCGACTGTTGCACGTTCTCCTCGTTGGAGTGAGTCTGAGCGTTTCCACGGTCTCATTTCCATTGTTAATATTCTCGATCGACATTCTCAAATCATCGCCATAAAACAAGGGTTAATTAAGGAAATCAATATATCACATAATATCCCTATATCTTGACCAACTAACAAATAAGCTTAGGTAGGACACACTAGCGAAGGATTTACTCGCCTCCCCCCTAGTTCTATTCCCCGATCTCAAATGGAGATCATATCCCTAAGCTCGATACCAACCTGTGGCGCCCCAAAATAGGGTATACATCACCCATTCTGAGTTGTCAATACATGATGCGAAACAACTACAACTTTATTATTACAACAAGAAAAGCTGTGAGTTTGAATACAAATATTATCTTCTAGACAATATCTATACTCAAATAAATCCTCATCACATTTATTGATACATTATTTTACAAAAATGGTGAGGACTACTAAACAACTCTCTCTAGAACCTTCATTCCATACCCCAGACTACATACTTCGCTATATTCTCGCCTCCCGAGAAGAAAAATGGAACAAAAAGGAAAAGGGTGAGCTCAACTAGCCCATAAAGAATATTATGACTAAGATAATATACAACAAATTATCGTTAGTCTTCAACAGGAAAAAATCTAATAGAATACAATAGACAACAAGTTTCGGATCAATATTCGCAATGAAATAATAATTCATTAGAAGAGTTAAGTAGAGAATGCAAACTACTATCTTATATGTATGAATTTAAAAGTTCATCGCTCTATCTTTTATACCGTAACATCAATCAATATATATCTCGGAATCAAATATTCATCTTTTGCACTCTGAGGCGAAAGATATTCATCATTAGTCATGTTCATCTAAACACTGTTCATCTTTTTACTACGGGCCAAAGATATTCATCGAAAATCATTCATCTTTTTGCACTATAGGCCAAAGATATTCAATAATATCATCATTTAAGGCCGAGGATTTATGAAAAATATTTTTAAAGAAACGAATCCAAAGAAACAAAATGACAAGGATTAAGGATTCGTACTTTGTTTTATCCATGTCCAAAAATACCTCAAAAATAATCATAGTGGTGTAAAATTCAAGAATGATCAAAACATGGATACAATCAAAGCTAGTATCCAGAATAGATATTTTGGACGAAAAGGAAAATTTTCATTTTTCGATGAATAGTGCCGTATTCGTGAATAGTACCGTATACGTGAATAGTAACCCCGACACTAAAAGTTCTAAATTTGATTAAAAAGTTCAAATGAATACTTCGGCATAATGATATTAGAATAAATAATATCATTAAAAAAATAATATCCTTTACCTCGAAAGATCAGTACTTCTAGCTGAAACACCGAATATAGGCTATGACTTGAACTTGCACTGTATAACAATACTCAAAATATACTCAAAATACTCACAAGAATACGCTCGATAATATAGAGAGAAAACTTGGGTTTAAGTGTAATTTTCAATTCTATCCTAAACACCTATTTATAGGAAAATGCTTAGAACACAAAAATGTAAAATTTAATATAATATTATTATTTATATTAACCATTCCTATACACACCTTTCAATTTAGAATTCAGCAATTGCACACATGCAAAATGAGGCCCACACATTGAAAAAACGTTTTTGTGAATATAAATATTTAAAACTTCCAAAAATCAATTATTTCGGAACTTCGGAACTTCAATAATTCATAATAAATAGCCCTTTTATCAAAAAATTTGAATCTCACGACTTATTATAGGAAATTCAATTCTCTACAACTTTGCAGAAGAAAGTCTTTCCAAATTCCAAACAGAAATTGACCGAAATCCACAAACGGGAGATTTTACAGGCTATAATCAAATTTCGGTCAATAATTGTGTCCACCAACACACAAAATATGTGTTAAACATTTAATGCCATAAAAATACTCTTCCTCCTCATATACTCATATATCCCACATTCATTATAAAAATATCACCGTTAATATATTATTAAAATAATATATTTAAATGAATTATTTTATCAGAAAAAGATAAAATATTAATTTTCAACAATTGTCACATTAAAAATTTTCTCCATCTATATCCACATAAAACCAATATTTTCCTCATTATATAAATTAATAATTAATTATTCACAAATAATATTACTGAATTACGATCTTGTGACCAGTGCGGTTCAGGAAAGAGGGGCTTTTCCAATAAGAATTTCTTCTTCTTGGCGGCATGATTAGGTGACCAAACCTCTCCTTAGATGTAACTTTCTAGACATTGCCAATAATGTTATCTAATAATATTATTCAGATAATATGAATTATTGCTTCGATAATGAAAAATCTTGTAATGACAATTATTGAAACAACAACAATATAAAATATCAACGCAACAATTATTAAATCAATAAAATACTTTGAATAATTATGTAACCATTATTGAGTAGTGCCTTCTTACGTAAGAATCAATAAGCGGTGCAATACTGGCGTCTTCTTGTGTTTTAACCACCGAGTATTTTAACAGTATTAACGGTAACAACAACGCCATTATTTTTAAACAACTTATATTTGTCGTTTTCTTCATCCAATCGATTTTCGCTATGGGGCCCACAAAAGACTACGCCGTCGTACGAATATTCCCTGACAGCAAGAATATTCCATGACCAAACGAATATTCCCCGACAACAATGAATATTTTATAACCACTTGCTTATTTTGAAATATTTGCGTATTTTACCCATAACTATCCACATTAATCAAATCAATCCTTACTATTTCAAAATAATAAATAGAGAAAATTAAATTTCATTAATAATAAGTTTGGGTCTTACACCAGATCATCATTAAACACTATAACCAACATATTCTAACACTCAAACATAACATTAAACATAGGATTTATGGACAGAAATCAAGCTAGGGTTTTGTACCTTTTCTTTGATCTATCTTGATTCTAACTTCTGATTTGTTTATGGTAATGGTGGGGCTTTGTTTGGGACTGGTCTTAGCGATGAATTTCGTGGGTTATTAGTTGAGAGAGATTTGTTAAGGTGTTTGCAGAAAATGAGCTAGCAAGGGATTTTCTCTCTCTCTCAATCTATTTATAGAGGTCTAGCAATTGTGTGACTTACTATTATCCCCCATATTCTTGTTGTCCGTTAGACAAAACTCCTTATCTTGATCTTAAGTATGCTTAGTGAGATTTCCACCAATGAGATGTTGACAACATTGTACTTTTTGTAAGAAAGTAAGATCATTAGCTATTTAAAGAAACTTGATTAGCCTAATTTGTTGCCTTAGAAGGCTTATAGTGGCCAACCATTAATTCCTTTATTTAGCATTTATTTTAATATCGTAAATCAGATAAATCAAAGGTCTAAAATACCCTTGGTTATGTGGGCTAAGCTTGGGCTTGAATTTGATTTCTTTTTGGGCTTCTCCCATAATTATTTTGGGCCATATAATAATAATAGCCTAATAATTTTAATATATGTTACCCAAGTTGTTTAATTAGGGTTTAAAATAAATATAATTAGTTTGCAAATGTTATAATTAGGGTTTTCTTAATTTGATTAGGGTTCTAATCATATATGGACATTAGGTTATTATATAATAATTATAATTATCCTTGCTAATTTAGCAATTAGGGTTTATAATTTTGGTAATTAGGTTTTCAAGAAATTAATAAATCTAAATGTTAATTAGGGTTAATCATAAATCATATAACACAGTTATATAACAGACTTAAACTCACAATTGAGTTTCAAATTAGGGTTTCCCACAGTAAACTAGGGTTTGGCATAATACACCATATTAAAAAAAAAAAATTTATACACAAAATTTCTAATTTATTTGTATAGAAAATATTGGGTTGTTACAATTGATTCACATTATTTACTATTAGGGGAGGTGGAGTAAGTTTGATAATACTTGCAGGACTAAATTAAAAATGAAAAAAAGTTAAAGGTATTGTACTGTAATATTTCGAGCCCCAAAACGTGCAATTATCGAAACTATATTTTTCTACAAATAGAAACACATTCTTCCTTCATTTCTCACCAATTCACTAAAGCTATAGAGCAATTATTATAGAGGAAAATTATAGAGAGAAAGAAGAAGAGAAGTCTGCTACCTCTCTACTCCAGTATCTAGTTTCTTTCTAAGGTAAGGGGTATTATTTCTTTCGTATTCATGAAAAGAGCTATTGTTATTCCATTCCTTATTATTATGTTAGAATAACTTTGCTATGCAATCTTCGCATACATGGTGAAATTCTTCTATTATTCCATTCTTTATTATTACATTGGAATAACACATATGCATGTGATTTATCGCATCGCGCACGGTGAATTCTGTTGTTATTCCATTATTTATTATTCAGTTAGAATATCTTGTTTGTGCGGTTTATGCATGACCTGGTTCCATTCTTTATTATTTTGTTGGAATATCCTGTATGTGCGGTTTACGCATGACCTGGTTCCATTCTTTATTATTCTATTAGAATATCACATGCATGCGGTTTTACGCATAATGACACAGTTCCATTCTTTATTATTACGTTGAGAATAACTTTTACATGCATCTTGGCCTCTATCGCATGCGTGGTAAATTCTTCTCATTATTCCATTCTTTATTATTATGTTGGAATAACTTTTGTTTATGTGATTATCACATGCATGGTGAATGATCCTTTGTATTCATATGAATAGTATTTTCATTCAAAAGGGGTTTTACGCCAGAGCGCTTTCTTAATTTTTCGACCCTCAAAATTTTTGGAAAAATTTGAAATGATAATTTGATGAGTTTTCTAGATTGTGTCCAAAATGGCGATTTTTGGATGTATAGATTAAGAGTTATGGATTTTATGGGAAAAGACTATTTTAAAAGTAAACCCTTATAACTCTTTGTGGTTAACTCCAAAATGGGTGAAATTTTTAATGGGAGTACATGTATATAACGAGAGTATACCACATAAATTTCAAATTTTTGGACAAAAGTACAATTTATGATAAATGTCTAAATATTCGGCAGTTTTGGCCATATGAAAAATAGTAAATGAATTTTAAAAATTCCGAGAAAAATATATGTTCAATATGAGACTATATTCTGCTAAATCCCAGAAAAGAAATATTTTTGGGACTGATTTGGTATTTTTCATGAAAATGAACTAGTTATGAGTAAAAGAATTAAATATGTTATGTGAAGTAAATTGTTTATAAGTTTAAGAAGTGATTAAAATATTGTTATAATATTAATAATCTTAGATGATGAGTTTATTAAGTGATTGATAATAATTGGATAAATTTAAAGTCTTTAATATTTATCCTTGTTTTCGTTTGACTAATGCTCATATCATTGTCATCATCCCCATGCTTATATTGTGATGAAAGTCATCTTTGGCTTACGTGCATAGATGGACTAGGTATGATTATGACCAAGGATCATTCGGTATAATCATGATCTATAATGTTATAAATGATGTGGTAAAAGTCCTCAGTAGCTTGTTGTGCATTGATAGACAATTTTTGGTATGATTATGACCAAGGATTATTCGGTATAGTCATGACCATTGATGATTTAATGAATATCCTTGGCCCGTAGTGCAGGGATGATTAAATTATGTGGTTTATTTATTAAAGTCGAGTCTCAAATGATAAAAAGTGATGAAAACATTTTAAATCATGTAGAGATAGTAGATATCATGCTCTACTTGACTCTTCTAATGGATTGCTTATTCCACCGCAGCTTAAACTTGATGTCTATTGTATTTTATCGGTTTAACATTGTTGAAGACTAATGATAATTTATTACGCATTATCTTAGTCATAATATTTCTTCTTGGGCTAGTTGAGCTCACCCTTTCTTTCACCGTTTTCTCTTGAAATGAGAATATAGGCTTTGGACGAGTCGGGAAACGGAGTGACGGTCCAGATGATAGCATTAGTAGTCCTCACTATTCTGTTAAATAGTGTGGTAATAAATGTAATGAGGACTCCATTGAGTGTGGATATTGTCTAGATGACAATATTTGTATGAAAACTCATAGCATATGTTTTGTCGTATTTTACACGACAGTTGTATAATTAAGTTTTTATTTGTATTTTGTACCATGTATTTGGCGACTTAAGATGGGTGATGTATACCAATTTTAGGGGCGTCACAGTTGGTATCAAAGCTTAGGGATATGATCCCTGGCTGAGATGTGAGACAAGAACTAGGAGGGGAGAGACGGGGAATTTCTTCGCTAGTATGACCTACTTAAGTTTATTTGGTATTTAATTTGTCGGTCAGAGTATAGGGATAATATGTGATATGTTAATTAACACTTGTTTTGTGACAGTGTTTAAAAATGACATCTAAAAATGTTGAGATCAGCAATAAAGCACATGAGACCGTTGAGTCACCAACGATCAATACCCAGGATAATGTGTAACATGAAGACAATAATCCTTAGGTAAATAACAACACCGATCAAATGATGAACGATGGGGTGTTCAGAGGCTTTATTCAATTCATGCAACATCAGGAAAGAGCGGCTCATATCCAAAATGCAGGTGGAAACACTGGCAACTCTCGGACGGTCATCGCTAAGCAGTTCAAGGAACTGGGACCACCGGAGTTTTTTGGAAAGCCAAAACCACTTAAGGTGGAGACGTGGATAAAGCAGATCTGCAAGATATTTGATATCTTGGGATGCTCCAAGGAGCAAAAGGTTCCCCTTACCACCTTCATGTTCCGAGCAGAGGCAGATTACTGGTGGGAATCTGTAAAGCGTACTCAACCTGCCGCACTGAAGATGACTTGGGAAAAGTTCCAAGAATTTTTCAACGACAAGTACTTTCTCGAAAGTATTCGTCACATGAAAGAAGTAGAGTTCATCAAGCTGGAGTAAAACAACATGACCGTGTCGCAGTATGAAGCCAAGTTTGCCGAGTTGTCCCGGTTTGCGTCCCATTTGGTTGATAATGAGGAGAGAATGACGCGAATATTTCTAAGAGGTTTGAAACCTGAGATACATCAATATCTTATCTCTCATAAACTGTGTTTGTATTCAGATGTTATTAATAGGGCTCAGTTATTGGAGCGCGATTATGAGTCAACCCAACCAAAAGAGAGCAACTGGAAAAATGATAATACAAGTGATAGCTGTCATCGAAGCGGTGACAATAAGCATGGAGGGAATCAACATGCCAGAAATGGTAACCACTTCAGTGGGAATCATGGGCAAAATAATAAGAATGGACATTTCAAGAAGAGGAGATTCAACAATGATGGAAAGACGTCAGCATTAGCACCTATTGTTAAGGAAGGAGAATGACCACTGATCGTATGTTACAAATGTGGAGGGGAAGGACACATAAGTCCAAACCGCAAAGTATGTTACATGTAAAAAGAGGTCACAAAGTATGTTACAATTGTGGAAAAGAAGGTCACCTACCAAAGTCGATTTTGTCGCGTTTATTGACACTCAAAAGCGAGTAACGAGCGAAGTCAAGTGATATCTATTTCTAAATTTATTTGACTTATTTGAAACTGTTATAGAAACCTTCATTTCATGTGTTCTTGGATGAGAGTCTAAATGATATTTCTATCGTTAATAAATTTCTGAATTCTCGAAGAACTTCCCGGCCTACCCAGAGTGTGAAATCGAATTTTGTATTGACCCGTTTTCTTAAGCCCTCAAATTGTTTGATGGATTATTCAAGAAGAATAAAAGATTACGTTTTTCAATATCATTGTAAGAAAAAGCTATGTAAGGTCAGATCATATGCGTTTAGGATATTTGAACACAAAAACCCATTTCAATACAAGGCTCTAGGACATTTTATGTGTTACGCATTAAAATGTTTTGAATTAATTATACTAAAGTCTAATATATGAATTTCGTATTGCTATTATTCAAGAAGAAAAGACGTTTTGAGTCCTAATTAGCTTGCAAATATTTGAAAAACAAGGTTTTGTCCGTGTGCAAAAATTAATTAATTATCCATTTTATATATTGTTGGTAACTTAGAATTAGCATTTGTTTTTGCCAACTAATTGTGTGATCATTATCTGGTAACTTAGAAGTTTAATTGTGATCATTATTTGTTATTTAATCTCTAGGTAAAAGGCATTATATATGGCGGTAAGGTTTCACTTAACGCATGCCTTGGAAATATAAAGTCATGATTATCCTTGAAAGTTGGAAATTGTTATCATGATATCTTTTGTTACAACTGGCTACATACTTTATTGTTGTAAGAATTGAAAAGTCTAGAAGTGTTTTATCTGACTTGGTCTCTTTATGGATAACTGATTGAAGAGCCTAACATATGTTTGTAACTATCTAAGATATTTGTTTTTGCTTTCAACGGTTGTATTGTTGGGACGGTTCTTATCAGTAGTAACGTAAACAAAGTTTGATAAATGAACAAATATTTGACAACGGTAATATTTTGGGCTATATAAGAAGAACTGAGATCAGTGATAAGATACAACACTTGATTTAATATTTTGCACTCACATACTTGGAAAACTATTCTTGGTGCAAATTTTAAGTTGCTGATCAATTGATATTTTCAGTTAACTTTCGTGAGCTTCATATTGGTGATATCTATCTTTTATTACTTGATCATTGCATTCACAAGTTGAGCCTTGCATTGTTAAATTGCTTATTTGCTTTGATCATTAGACCTCTATTATTGTAATCTTAAATTTTTTTAGACTAAGTGTTGTCTAAAGGAATTTAATCCAGGTGGATTAAGGTTTGTTTACAAACAAGTTCAAGGAAGCATAGGTGCTTAAGGAGTGCATTGGTGCACAAGGAGCAAGAGTGCTCAAGTGAATTATTGTGATTCAAGGGTCTTTTAAAGAAATAAAAGTGAGTCTCCAATACTAGATGGTATTGGATGTGGACTAGGCTATTATTTTAGAGGGTAATAGCTGAACCACGTAAAAAAATTTGGTGTTATTTTTTTTACTTGCTTTAACTTAATATCTTTCAAGATAATTGATTTACTTAATAAACAGAATTTAACTATTTCTTACATCGTGAGAACTTTTGTTAACATTAAATATTCTATTTAACTTATAAAATCACAAAGATATTTTCTTAAACAATGACTCAATTCAGTAGACCATATTCATTCAGCAAGCTGTATTCATCAATATAGTGGGCTATATTCAATAATTTGGTTTAAAGTTTTTAATTGGTCATAGTTTATATCCACACTTATTCAACCCCCCCTTCTAAGTGTGCCTTATCTGAATTTCATCTGGTATCGAAAGCTTGCTCTCTACTTACTTGGTCTTAAAGGTGACTTGTAGGGAAAGATTACGACACGGCACGCTTTGAAACAACAATCAAGAAGGTCAATCAACCAATAGACCTCCACCTGCTTGCATGGAATGAAAAACTACAACTTCGAAAATTACGAATGAGGATCTACCTTAAAAGAGATCCTTGGGAATGGTGGGTTGTGGAGAATGGACCAGTTATTTCAAGGAAAGATGACGGTACTCCAAAGACTTTGCTAGAAATGGATTCAACTGAAACCTTCATGGTCTCCTATGACTCAAGGGCGATGAATACTCTACTAAGCGGCATGGTGCAGTCCGAGATTGACAAAGTATCCTCATGCAACACAGCTAAGGAAATTTGGGATACTCTAGTGGTGAGTCATGAAGGAACATCAAAAGTTCGAGAAGTTAAACTAAGCATGCTTATGCATGACTATGAGATGTTCAAACTTGAGAAAGATGAAACTATAAAGATGGCTCAAGCAAGGTTCCTTGTTCTTTTGAACTCTTTAAAGCTACTGGACAAATCTATTCCACAAAGTGAGATTAATCGTAAGTTACTTGAAAATTTATGCCCAAGAGGTTTGCATCTAAAATTACTACTCTTCAAGATTCCTCTACTATATCTACTATGGATACACTAACCCTTTTTGGTGAACTTGAGGAATATGAACATCAGTTAAAGAGGTATGATGATGAGGAGGAAACTCCTCGTAGAAAGGTTCTAGCTCTTAATGCAGGAAATGAAGAAGAGCTTGATGATGATTCCGACGAAGAGATAGCTATGATGTCAAGGAGACTCAAAGGACTTCTACAAAGGAAGAATAAACGAAAGAATATCTTCAACTCAAATAAAGGCCAAGGAAAGCAAACTGAAGAGATGTGTTTTGAATGTGGACGACCAGGGCACTTCAAGAAGGACTGTTTTCAACTTAAGAATAAAGGAAAAATAGGCTTCAAGGATAATAAGAGAAACAAGGCACTGATCACTTGGAGTGATGAAGAAGAATCTGAGGTTGAGGTTGATGCCAAGGATGAGATAGCTCAAGTATGCTTCATGGGAATAGAAGGTGAATCAAACGAGGTATCTGATTTTGATTCCTTGAAACAAGAAAATGCTAAATTAAAAGAAAAGAATGCATATTTGAAAGACTTAGTAAACACATTAATGGGTGAAGTAAACTCTTTAATCGATGAAAAGAAAGATATTGAAAAGGAATCAACTTGTAAAGAAGAAAAGGTTTTACTTGCTAAAATTGATTATTTAGATAATTATAACAAAATACTTTTTAATAAAGTAAATTTTTTGATGAACGAACTAAAAATGAGAGATGTATGTATTGATGCATTTAGTGATAAATCACCTATTAAAACATTTCGTAATCATGAACTTCAAAAGAAATAGATTCACTAAAATCATCTCTTTGCTAAATTCTTTCAAGGAAGAAAATCTAAGCATGTCATATTAGGAAAGCAAAGGCCTAGTTTTGATAGACAAGGAATAGGTTATAATCCCACTCATAAAACCTCGGTAATGTGAATATGCTTAAATCCAAGTCTCATTTCAAATTGAATTCTTCGTTCTCCTTTTTCACAACATGCAAAAACTATGGTATTAAAGGTCACTTGGACATAAATTGCTTTAAGAAAAATAAGATTAAAAAGGTATGGGTTAAAAAGGTTGATTTACTTGCAACTAACACTAAAAGACCCAAAAAGATGTGGGTACCAAAAGGATAAATTAATTTCTCTTGACAGGTATGCCTAAAGGCGAAGGTTCCATCTCAAAAGTGGATTCTTGATAGTGGATGCTCTCGTCACATGACTAGTGACAAATCTAAGTTCGTAGAACTAAAAATCAAGAAGAAAAATGGAACGGTCACATTCGGAGATAATCGAACCTATGAGATTGTTGGAAAAGGTAAAATAGGAAATGGTAAGGTAAATATTGATAATGTACATCTTGTTGATGGACTTGAATTTAATCTTATTAGTATCAGTCAATTAATGGATAATGGTCACCGAGTCAGTTTTGATAAAGAAAAATGCACTATTTCTTATGGTACTAACAATGTTACTCTAGTTGCACAAAGAGAAGGAAATATATATACTATTGATTTTGAGCAACATGATGAAGAATTATGTCTTGCATCTGTACAAGATGAGGCCAATTTGTGGCACAAAAGGATGGGACATGTTTACATGGATTTAATCAAGAAATTGTCCTCTAAAAACCTCGTCAAAGGATTGCCAAAGATAAAGTTCGAAAAGAAAGGAGTATGTGTTCCTTGCCAACTTGGAAAACAAGTAAGAACATCATTCAGTGCAAAGAATATGGTATCAACTTCTTCACCTTTACAATTACTTCATCTTGATTTATTTGGCCCAGAAAGGCATGCTAGTATTAATGGTAAATTTTATGCATTTGTAATAGTTGATGATTTTTCTAGATATACATGGGTATTATTTTTAAGAACCAAAGATGAAGCATTTAAAGAGTTTGAGAAATTGATAAGAAATTTAGAGACTAAGTATAGTCTCAAACTTATAAAAATTCGAAGTGATCATGGTACCGAATTTCAAAAAGACTTAATTATATTCTGTGATCAGAAAGGTATAAGCCATGATTTTTCAGCTCCTAGAACTCCTCAACAAAATGGAGTAGTGGAAAGAAAGAATAGAACACTTCAAGAAATAACTAGAACACTTTTACAAGAAAGCAAACTTCCAAAGAAATTTTGGGCCGAGGCTATTAATACTTCGTGTTATGTGTTAAATAGAGTTCTTATTCGTCTTATTATTTTGAAAACACCTTATGAGCTCTTGAATAATAAAATTCCTAATATAAGTTATTTCAAAGTATTTGGGTCTAAATGTTATATATTAAATACTAGTGATAACTTGGGAAAATTTGATGCTATATCCTATGAAGGTATTTTCATTGGTTATTCACATAACAGCAAGGCATATCGTGTATTTAATATTTACAAGTTATATGTTGAAGAATCAATTCATATAACTTTTAATGAAATTAACATTGATCTTCCAAAAGAAAGAGAAGAGGATGCAGGAAATTTGGAGATTTTCACAAATTTAGTAAACCGAAGAGAACTATTCAAAGAGAATCGAATGGACAAACTCAATAGATTTGGATTGAATAATGACGCATGAAAAAATGACCAAGAAGCAAAACAAGATCTTGAAGAAAATTTTCCTCAACAAGAAGAGGTAATTCACGACATTCAAATGCCAAAGACAAAAAGATATCTCAGGGATCATCCACCGGTAAACATCATCGGAGATATAAACAAAGGAGTTACCACACAGAGAAGCCTACAAAATCAATGTGCGTTCTTCTCGCATTTTTATCACAAATTGAGCCAAAGAATGCTAAAGAAGCTATACTTGATGAAAATTGGCTAATGGCAATGCAAGAGAACTTCAACAATTTGAACGATGTCAAGTTTGGGAATTAATGCCTCCTCCCTAAAGATAGTTACATCATTGGAACAAAATGGGTGTTTAAAAACAAGCTTGATGAGCATGGAACAATCACTCGCAACAAAGCAAGGCTAGTGGCTCAAGGTTACAATCAACAAGAAGGATCGACTACGAAGAAACTTATGCTCCATTCTTGCAAGACTAGAGTCTATTCGAATCTTGTTAGCATTTGCTTGTTACAAGAAATTCAAGCTTTATCAAATGGATGTAAAGAGTGCATTTCTTAATGGATACATCAATGAAGAAGTCTATGTCAAATAGCCTCCTGGATTCGAACATGAGAAATATCCAAATCATGTTTTTAAGCTAAAGAAAGCTCTCTATGATCTCAAACAAGCTCCAAGGGCTTGGTACGAGAGGTTGAGTAAGTATCTTATTTCAAGTGGTTTTACTAGAGGTAAAATAGATTCTACATTATTTATTAAACATGAAAAACAAGAAATAATCATTGTTCAAATATATGTAGATGATATAATATTTGGTGCTACTAATGATTTTCTTTGTGAGTGGTTTTCAAAGTGTATGAATAAGGAATTTGATATGAGCTTAATGGGAGAAATAAATTACTTTTTGGGACTTCAAATCAAGCAAACAAAGGAAGGGATCTATATTCATCAAACCAAGTACACAAAAGAGCTACTTAAAAGATTTGGTTTTGAAGGAACCAACCCTAAGGCTACACCAATGAGTACATCAATAAAGCTCACATCAGATGATAAAGGTATAGATGTAGAGGTAACTAAATATCGAGGTATAATTGGTTCTTTACTATACCTAACTTCATCTAGACCTGATATAATGTATAGTGTATGTCTTTGTGCTCGATTTCAAGCAAAACCCAAAGAATCCCACTTACAAGCGGTTAAACGAATTTTTAAATATTTAAGTGGTACTATGAATTTAGGGTTATTTTATCCAATAAGTAATCATTTTGAACTAATGGGTTATTCGGATCTTGACTATGCGGGGTTTCAAATTGATAGAAAAAAATACAAGTGGTGCTTTTACATTTTTGGGACAAAGTCTTGTTTCATGGCATAGTAAAAAGCAAACTTCAGTTGCTTTATCAACTACTGAGGGTGAATATTTAGCTGCAGGGAGTTGTTGCTCTCAAATATTATGGATGAAACAAACTCTATGTGATTTTGATATAATATGCAATAATGTGCCTATATATTGCGATAATTCTAGTGCTATTGACATATCAAAGAATCCTGTTTTGCATTCACGTACAAAACATATAGAGGTAAGGCATCATTTTTTAAGGGATAATGTTTCAAAAGGGTTAGTTAAATTGGTTTTTATTCCTACAGAATAACAATTAGCTAATATTTTTACTAAACCCTTGAGTGAGGAAAGATTTTGTATGCTAAGGAGAGAACTTGGAATGTGTATGGTATAATTGTGATTTACCTACTTAAAATTTTATGACATGCATATTATATTTTATGCTTATATGTATCATTTATTTTCTACATGATATCTGATAAAATATATCTGTTTGCCATTCCTTATCTATTTAAACAATATTCTAGATACACGGTTCTATTAATGATCAATGTTTATCGCCGGATATCAATTAATTGGGAAACATAAAGATTTCTACCTTGAAATACTTGGAACAATGATAGAACGAGTTTTTCAAAATTAAAAAGACACACGTCTTTCGGTGACAGACTCTTGATTAACTTCTATTTCGTGTATCTTTATATCTTCAGCCTTCTTCTTTAATTAGATATTACACTTCCATCATTTACCAAAAAACCTTCTTTTCATCTTCACAAATCGATAACACCATGAAAACCAGAGCTAGCAAGCGATCTTCTGGAAAATCAAACTACGAAGGTTCTTCATTAAAGAACGTTACTGGATCAAAAATTAAATCAAAGCGAGTGCAAAAGAATTCTTCTGTGTATGTGTTGTCTGATGCCACAATATTATCTGACGACTCAGATTCTAGTTTTTCTTTCTTAAAGTCTTCTGAAGCAGAACCATCTCATCGGGGCAAGTTAAAGTAGTCAGTGGATGAAGAACAATTTTTTTCACAGCCAGAGTCTCCTTCGAATCTGGTAAATCCATTTTCATCTTCCTTTGATATGCAAGAAAATTTCTTCAGAGGATCTAGTTTTGAAACTCGTTTTAAAAATTCAATTGCTACAAAGCAATTTGTGTATGAAAAATCTTTGGATCTAATTTATGTCAAACACTCTGTTCTGGAAAAACTCTTCACTGATTGCATAATTTTCCCTATGCTGCTTCCTCCTACTATTTCTTATCCTCGGTTAGTCCAACAATTTTACACTAATCTTGAATGCAATGAGGATTGTTTTACAACATTTGTTAAGGGCAAATCATTATTTTTCACTAGTATTAATTTTGGTAGCATTCTTGGTATTTCTTCTGTTGGACCTTGTCCTTTTACTCTTAAAGGTGCTGCTAATATCCCTTTTCATCCATTGGAACAGCTTCATATTGTTATGAATGATTATTCTCTTACAACTCTGTTTCTTCCAAAAACTGTGAATGTGTGTCCTACTGCCTGTGTGTTACATAAGTTAGTTAGGTATAATTTGTTTCCACAACTTGGTGGTGGAGCAGATTTTACCTATCAAGATTTAGTGGTTGTAGCTATGATTCTTAAGGGAAAACCTTTCAATTTTTCTCAAATGATGTTGTCTCATATGCAAAGTTGCATTCGTCAAACCAAGAAGTGTCTTCCTTATAGCAAGCTTTTTACAAAACTCTTCCAACATTTCAAAATATCTTTTGATGATGAAATTTCATCACAAATCATGAGCTTATTGTCACTAATAATCGACAAAAAATCTCATATTACTTTTAATGCTGGTGAGTTTGTTCGTCTTCTCCCTGATCCTCCTCCTATTTCTCCTACTCTCGACTCATCTTCATCCTCTTTGCCAAATTCTCATGGGTCTGACATTATGAATGTTTTAAATGAGATTCTGCAAAATCAAAATTCTGTGAAAGCTGATTTGGTCGAAATAAGAAATCGACTTGTGATTCTTGAGAAAGGGAAACTACCGAT
Source organism: Panax quinquefolius (assembly GCA_020205615.1). Classification (NCBI taxonomy): domain Eukaryota; kingdom Viridiplantae; phylum Streptophyta; class Magnoliopsida; order Apiales; family Araliaceae; genus Panax; species Panax quinquefolius. The sequence continues at coordinate 22,325 of JAINUW010000399.1, read as the reverse complement.
GGATGCTCAAGAAATTAATAAATTGTATCATCGTGTTGAAGATGAATTTATTGATCTTCAGGCGGGTTTTGAGATTCAGACAATGGCTATGGTTGAAGCACTTCAAAGGAAATTTAATAGGAACACGTGTCAGTTAAGTCAAGAGGTAAAGTTTATTAGTTATCAACTCGGGGAGCTTGCAGATTTTATGGCGACTAGGTTCAATGATGTGGGACAAAGGTTTCATGTTCCAACAATGTATTCTCCAATCCCAGAATGGCCGATGAATAATTGAATGGCTGAATACAAGGGTGATTTTCTAGATATGGAACTTTCTCCTACAACCTTTATACCTCATCCACCTCGATTTGCTGATGATTATACTTTCAAAGAGCGTCTTCATCGCCTTCGTCATCGTCCTTACTTCACTACCCGTTCTGAACAAAGGGCTAATCTTGAGGACATTGATTGACTTTGATCTTATGTTTTTTTCCCTTTTTGCCTGATGACAAAGGGGGAGAATTCCTATTCTGTTTAATTCCGGTTTTAATTTTTCAAAGACTATGTTTCACTTGGTTTTTGGTGGTTTTTGGTAGGCATGGTTGCCTGGATGTTAAAACTAATGGTGGTTTTGTTTTGCTATATGATAAGACTGATGTTTTTATTATGATCTATGATTTACATTTGGTTTAGTATGATACTAACATATGTAGGTTGTTTGATTTACATTTGGTTTAGTATGATACTAACATATGCAGGTTCTACGAAATTTTCCTGAAAAAATTATACGCATGAATTTAGGGGGAGTTTCATTTATTTATGTTGTCATCATCAAAAAGGGGGAGAATGTTGATGATGTTACATTCTAACCTAATGTTTTGATGATGAATTGTTCATTGGTACTAAAGTCTTCATTGTGAATTTCGGGAAATTATTTGATGGATTATTCAAGAAGAATGAAGACGTTTTGAGTCCTAAGAAAAATATGTAAGGTCATTGCAAATATTTGATTTTTCAAAACAAGGCTCTAGGACATTTTATGTGTGCATTAAAGTGTGAATTAATTATACATGTCTAATATATGGTATTACTATTTGAGAAAACTGATTTAATTAGCATGCATACGAAAAAGTTTTGTCCGAATTAATTGAGTCTTACATATGTTGGTAACTTAAAGATTTTGTTTTTGCCAACTAAGGTGTGATCATTATCTGTTAGAAGTTTGATTGCACATATCTAGGTAAAAGGCATTATATATGGTGGTAAGGTTTCACTTAACGCATGCCTTGGAAATATAAAGTTATGATTATCCTTGAAAGTTGTAAATTGTTATCATGATATCTTTTGTTACATCTGGCTGTAGACTTTATTGTTGTGAGAATTGAAAAGTCTAGAAGTGTTTTATCTGACTTGGTCTCTTTGTGGATAACTGATTAAAGAGCCCAACATATGTTTGTAACTATCTAAGATATTTGTTTTTGCTTTCAACGGTTGTATTGTTGGTACGGTTCTTATCAGTAGTAACGTAAACAAAGTTTGATAAATGAACAAATATTTGACAATGGTAATATTTTGGGCTATATAAGAAGAACTGAGATCAGTGATAAGATACAACACTTGATTTAATATTTTGCACTCACATACTTGGAAAACTATTCTTGGTTCAAATTTTAAGCTACTGATCAATTGATATTTTCAGTCAACTTTCGTGAGCTTCATATTGGTGATATCTATCTTTTATTACTTGATCATTGCATTCACTAGTTGAGCCTTGCATTGTTAAATTGCTTATTTGCTTTGATCATTAGACCTCTATTATTGTAATCTTAATTTTTTTAGACTAAGTGTTGTCTAAAGGAATTTAATCCAGGTGGATTAAGGTTTATTTACAAACAGGTTCAAGGAAGCATAGGTGCTTAAGGAGTGCATTGGTGCACAAGGAGCAAGAGTGCTCAAGTTAATTGTTGTAATTCAATTTTATAGAATCTGATTTGTAACAAGGGTCTTTTAAAGAAATAAAAGTGAGTCTCCAATACTAGTTGGTCTTGGACGTGAACTAGGCTATTATTTTAGAGGGTAATAGCTGAACCACGTAAAAAATCTTGGTATTATTTTTTTTACTTGCTTTAACTTAATATCTTTCAAGATAATTGATTTACTTAATAAACAGAATTTAACTATTTGTTACATCGTGAGAATTTTTGTTAACATTAAATATTTTGTTTAACTTATAAAATCACAAAGATATTTTCTTAAACAAAGACTCAATTCAGTAGACCATATTCATTCAGCAAGCTGTATTCATCAATATAGTAGGCTATATTCAATAATTTGGTTTAAAGTTTTTAATTGGTTTATATTTAACCACCCTTTATATCCACATTCCACGAGAGATTATATCAACCCCCCCTTCTAAGTTAAAAGTACGATGTCGTGTGGTTGCGTAGTAGTACACCAGTATTGATTATTGATGCTTACGTGAGAAGCCACTCTGTTATACTCAATTATTGCTACGATAATTGTTGCATCATATCTCTCGTATTATTGATTCGATTATTGTCATAGTATCATCCGTATAATATTGTATATATTATTAAATCAATAATTGAGACGACAAAAGTTATTCATATTATTAAATTGCAATATTTACAATGTCTAGAAGTTACATCGAGGAGAGGTTTGGTCATCTCATTCATACGCCAATAAGGAGAAATCCTTATTGGAAAGCCCCCTCTTTCCTGGGAACGACCTGGTTGATAAATATTGTGATTTATAATATTAATGATGAATAAGTTCGTGTTGATTAAAGATGAAATTGATAGTTTCATTGTGTTGGAATTATTAGTGTTAGTGGAAATCAACATCTATTCCGATGATAATTGATGTCTGGGGGTTATATTGATAAATCGGGTAATTAATCAGATAAATGAGCAATTAATTGCTACTAATTCACATGCTTATATAACTATTTGTTCACATGTGTGTACTATTGAATCACATTCTTGTACTATTAGGGGAGTTGGTGCAAGATTTATAATACTTGCATGACTAAGTTAAAAATGGAGCTATAGATGGAGGTACTATACTGTACTTCGTATTTTCACATGATTATAACTATTGATGCACATGATTAAACTATTGATTCACATTATTTACTATTAGGGAAGGTGGTGCAAGTTTGATAATACTTGCAGGACTAAATTAAAAATGAAAGAAAAGTTGAAGGTATTGTACTGTAATATTTCGAGCCCCAAAACGTGCAATCATCGAAACTATATTTTCCTATAAATAGAAGCTCATTCTTCATTCATTTCTCACCAATTCACTAAAGCTATAGAGCAATTATTATAGAGAAAAATTATAGAGAGAAAGAAGAAGAGAAGCCTGCTACCTCTCCACTCCAGTATCCAGTTTCTTTCTAAGGTAAGGGGTATTATTTTTTTCTTATTCTTGAAGAGAGATATTGTTATTCCATTCCTTATTATTATGTTGGAATAACTTTGTCTATCTGCAATCTTCAGTATACATGGTGAAATTCTTCTATTATTCCATTATTTATTATTACATTGGAATAACTTTATCTGTAAGGATCTATCGCATGCATGGTGAATTCTGTTGTTATTCCATTATTTATTATTCTGTTAGAATATCTTGTTTGTGCGGTTTATGTATGACCTGGTTCCATTCTTTATTATTTTGTTGGAATATCTTGTATGTGCGGTTTACGCATGACCTGGTTCCATTCTTTATTATTCTGTTGAGAATAACCTGTTTGTGCGGTCCATCGCATGCATGGTGAATTCTTCTATTATTCCATTCTTTATTATTCTATTGGAATAACCTGTTTATGTGGATTACCGCATGCATGGTGAATAATCCTTTGTATTCATATGAATAGTATTTTCATTCAAAAGGGGTTTCTGCCAGGGGCAGTTTCGTAATTTTTCTGACCCTCAAAAATTCAGGAAATATTTGAAATGATAATTTGATGAGTTTTTTAGATTGTGTCCAAAAATGGCGATTTTTGGATGTATAGATTAAGAGTTATGGATTTTATGGGAAAAGACTATTTTAAAAGTAAACCCTTATAACTCTTTGTGGTTAACTCCAAAATTGGTGAAATTTTTATGGGAGTACATGTATATAACAGGAGTATACCCTATAAATTTTGGAATTTTTGCACAAAAGTACAATTTATGATAAATGTCTAAATATTCGGCAGTTTTGGCCATATAAAAAATAGGAAATGAATTTTAAAAATTCTGAAAAAATAAATGTTCAATATGGGACTATATTCTGCTAAATCCCAGAAAAGAAATATTTTTGGGACTGATTTGGTATTTTTCATGAAAATTAACTAGTTAGGAGTAAAAGAATTAAATATGTTATGTGAAGTAACAAAAATGGAAAATAGGATTTTATGGCTTGGGAATCCTATATAGGGTATATGCAGATTTTTGATGAGGGATTTGATCATTGGTGATGAAATCTTATGAGTATGGCATTTTTGAATGATTAAATGCATTATTTGGTAAAGTGTAAACAATTGAATAAATTGTTTATAAGTTTAAGAAGTGGTTAAAATATTGTTACAATATTAATAATATTAGATGATGAGTTTATTAAGTCATTGATAATAATTGGATAAATTTAAAGTCTTTAATATTTATCCTTGTTTTCATTTGATTAATGCTTATATCATTGTCATCACCCCCATGCTTATATTGTGATGAAAGTCATCTTTGGCTTACGTGCATAGATGGACTTGGTATGATTATGACCAGGGATCATTCGGTATAATCATGACCTATAATATTATAAATGACGTGGTAAAAGTCCTTAGTGGCCTGTAGTGCATTGATGGACAATTTTTGGAATGATTATGATCAGGGATTATTTGGTATAGTCATGACCATTGATGATTTAATGAATATCCTTGGCCCATAGTGCAGGGATGATTCAATGATGTGGTTTATTTATTAAGCTGAGTCTCAGCGATAAAAATTGATGAAAATATTTTAAATCATAGAAGATAGTAGATATCATGCTCTACTTGACTCTTCTAATGGATTGCTTATTCCGCTGCAGTTAAACTTGATGTCTATTGTATTTTATCAGTTTAACATTGTTGAAAACTAATGATAATTTATTCAGCATTATCTTAGTCATAATATTTCTTACTGGGCTAGTTGAGCTCACCATTTCTTTCACTGTTCTCTTCAGGAAATGAGAATATAGTTGGGATGAGTCGGGGAACGGAGTGACGGTCCAGATGATAGCATTAGTAGTCCTCACTATTCTGTTAAATAGTGTGATAATAAATGTAATGAGGACTCCATTGAGTGTGGATATTGTCTAGATGACAATATTTGTATTAAAACTCATAGCATATATTTTGTCATATTTTACACAACAGTTGTATAATTAAGTTTTTATTTGTATTTTGTACCATGTATTTGGCGACTCAAGTTGGGTGATGTATACCTATTTTGGGGGCGTCACAAATGTGTAATGTTAAAGTTAACATAACATATTGAATTGTGGTTAGTAAGTTCAATGTTGCAAAAATGATTAGTAAATCGAGAACGCGTTATGTGATATCTTAGTATACACAATGAACGTTAGTTAAGTGTTGCGAAGTATAACATTTGGAATTTCTGAAATGTAAGTGGTAATGAATGACTTGTGCTTCAATGATAAGTTTAAATAGAAGTGTTCATATTTTGGTATGTTAGCATATCTAATAGGTATTGTGGTTCTAAAATTATGTGTAGGTGATCGTGAGTTTAATTTTATAGCCTATGCTCAAGGCAAGTTTCTAAACCCTATCTTTTTACATTGAGAAAGCTTTCTAACTCTACACTTTCGTTGAGTTAGTTCTATTATTACATTGTGTAACTTTAGTCTTTTGATTGAGCGAGCTTTTTATCTTAACTGTTATTGAATAAGTCAATTGTTCCTAAAATTCATTCGAGCAAACTTTAACTCTAATGTTATTTGAAATTCTCATTTGATTGATTCATTCTAACTTGTTTATAGTTAAGCAAGTTTCTTAAGTTCTATTATTGTATAATGAATGTAGTTTTGAATTCTCATCTCTATTATTGAACTGTTTTAATTCTTTGCATGAGTTAATACCATGTTAGGAAAGTTTTTAGTTTCCAGCTTGCTATCAGTTAATGTACGTTCAGTAATTTTATTTCTAATGTTATAAGACTCTAACCTTAGCTTATTTATTGTTCAAGCAAAGGTTTACCATTTTACTCATTTTTTTGAATACTTATGCTCTATAGTTATTTCAAGCATGAGTTTAATATGTATAATAAGTTCATTTATGTTTCTCAAATGTTCTATGTTATGTTGTATTAAACATCTGTTGTGATTATCAAACACTATTAATTCAACTAGTCCTCTAGTTGATGTTCATTAAACTTCAAATTACCCTTGAAAGCTTTTCCAAACCAAACTTTCTTTGGTGCGGACTTGAACTCTAAATACTGAGATGAACAACCCTATTATTATTAGGGGATAATTTACGCTTAGCGTTAAAATGTTTGTGCACAATACATTGTACGAAGGGTTGATCCCCCTAAGTACGAGGAGTCCTTATAGTCTTATGACTGTTAAAGTTGGAGTTGAAAGATTACTCGCAACTGTGGACATAGTTCATGGTCTTGTGATCCTAAGTTAGATATATTCCATATTTTGGATTCTAGTTTTTGATTATCATTGTTAGAGTACTATCCAGTTTTGATGAGCCTATTTGTTGGCAATTATTATTTTTATTCTCCTATTAATACATTGTTATATGCAGTGAACAATTATTTTGCTCACTCTTGCATATTTATATACTCATTGTAGCTAAAGTTGAGAAGGTAGATGAGCCTTCAACTAGCAAAAGAAAGGAAAAAAATGTACAAGTGATGTAGACTTGTAATTTTATTTATTTTGATGGTCATAAACTTTTTAATAATGATGTAATGTAATAATTTACTTCCTCATTTGAATGATGTTTTAAGGTTAGACAACCTGGGATGTTTTTGGATTAAATGATGTAACCCTATTTAAAGGGAGGATTATGGTTTAAATATTATTTATTTGGGTAGATAGTATGAATGTATGGATAGTGAGCACCAAATCTTGTGGGAATGAAGTACATAGATTTGGGGGTGTCACAATACAAGTTTCTATTCCTAACTTGTTATTGTTATGTAAGTTCTTTAACCCTAAGTTATTATTGAGGAAGTTTCTAAACTCTACTTTTAATTGAGTAAGTTAATTAATCTTTGCTTCTTCATCCCAAATGAGATTGCTTTGGTTATTCAAAGTTTGTACTATTGTTCAAAGCTTGTTCTTGTTGAAAAACATTTGTTCAGTTAGAATTGATTGTTGTTCAATATCTGATCACCAATGTCATTGCACTATCTTACATTGTAGCATCGAACTCTTAGTTGACTAGCCATTCTTTACTGATTCAACTAATCCGTAGTTGATGAATGTTCTAAACTCTAAATTATCCATGAAGTCAATCCAAACAAAACATCCCTTTGTTTGCTTATGTACCCACATAATTTTGAAAGCATGTAGTAGATGATTAACACTTGTTAAATTTAGAAACCGTTAATACTCTATCTCTTATTGATGAAAGTAGTATGCATACAAGCCAATCATGTTTGATGATAAAGCATATACTTTGTAACAATCTTATTCATTTATTAATAAAAATAATTAATTTATTAAAGGCTTTTAATTATCTACATGATGCTGTTTTATAATATGTGATAAACACATAGTTTTAAGCAATGCTTTTAGAATAATGATGATGATCATTATAATGAGATCTAAATTATTAGAAAGCTTAAAACTAAAATAGTTCCCAATCGTTGGATTACTAAATTGGGGATTAGTGAACTCGGATAGATTGGTACATACGTTGTTTGCTCATTGGATGAGGATGATTGATCTCATGATCATTTGTGTGGAGACACTAAAGCAAGTATGTAGGTGCTTATTAGAGAATAAGTTCACTGAACGTGGCTCGCTAAGGAATACCTAATGGAGTTTTACTTATTCATCAATAGGAATTCTCAGAGTGATAGTAGTACAAGTGATCCTTAGACTTGAGATCATCATAGTATCTTATGTATGATGAGTTATACTTTGACTTATTCCTTAAGACCATTAGGGTATATCAAAGGGTATGCTTGGGTATAATAAGTTGTACATGGAGATAATGTATGATCAATAAAGAATCTACCACTTCTAGTAAAAGAAGAGAAATGTCCTATGTGATTCGATAAATGACAACCCAGTAGTCCTTGGCCAAGGTAGAATGAAATTAGAAAGGAGTTTCTAATTTGCATTATTTAGAGTTGTGCATTTAAGAGTCGAAATACATATAATTAAATAAAATAAGACTTGACAGTAATTCCATGTCTTATATTTAATTGGGACATTGTATGGTGGAAGGATTGAATTGTACGGTAACTATTTACTCAAAAGTTCTTTTTATGATTAATGTTGAAATCTATATTATCTAGAAAGTCGTTGATCGCTAGGGAGGCTTATCCCTATTGTAGAATAAATATTATTTATTTAAATAAATTATTAGTTTAATTTATTTATTTAAATAAGATTAGAATTGTTCTAATTGATTTATTCACAACCGATTTAATATGGAGAACCTAAAGGGTCACACCATAAAAGGAAGAATAATTATTTAAGAAGTTAATGGCATAATCGTAATAATAAGTTAAGTATATTTAATTTAATCAATGGTGATAGAATAAATTAAATAGCTTAATATTTATTATTTAATATTTTAGAAATATTAAATATAAATTAATAAGAGGAGTCTTATTATTATTATTATTATTATTATTATTATTATTACTATTACTATTATTTAATTCCTAAAGGAGTTTGGGAATTAATTAATAAAAAGTACTCTCATTTATTCCTAATAAGATTAGGAGGCTAATTAATTAAAAGTTTAATTAATTATTCCTAATAAGATTGGGAGCTTAATTAATTAAAAGAATTTAATTAATTAAATAAAACCCAATTTCTAATTGTTAAGGAGGGTTGTGAAAGTAGTATGCACACAAGCCCAATCATGTTTGATGATAAAGCATATACTTTATAACAATCTTATTCATTTATTAATAAAAAGTATTAATTTATTAAAGGCTTTTAATTATCTACATGATCTTTGTTTTATAATATGTGATAAACCCATAGTTTTAAGCAATGCTTTTAGAATAATGATGATGATCATTCTAATGAGATCTAAATTCTTAGAAAGCTTAAAACTAAAATAGTTCCCAATCATTGGATTACTAAATTGGGGATTAGTGAATCCGGATAGATTGGTACATACGTTACGTTGCTTGCTCATTGGATGAGGATGATTGATCTCATGATCATTTGTGTGAGACACTAAAGCAAGTATGTAGGTGCTTATTGGAGAATAAGTTCACCGAACGCGTTGCTCGCTAAGGAATACCTAATGGAGTTTTATTTGCTGTCAATAGAATTCTGTAGTGATAGTAGTACAAGTAATCCTTGGACTTGAGATCATCATAGTATCTTGTGTATGATGAGTTATACTTTGACTTATTCCTTAAGACCCTTAGGGTATATCAAAGGGTATGCTTGGGTATAATAAGTTGTACATGGAGATAATGTATGATGAATAAAGAATCTACCACTTCTAATAAAAGAAGAGAAATATCCTATGTGATTCGATAAATGACAACCCAAAGAGTCCTTGGCCAAGGCGTAATGAAATTAGAAAGGAGTTTCTAATTTGCATTATTTGAGTTGTGCATTTAAGAGTCGAAATACATATAATTAAATAAAATAAGACTTGACAAGAATTCCATGTCTTATATTTAATTGGGACATCAGTATATGGTGGAAGGATTGAATTGTGCGATAACTATTTACTCAAAGGTTCTTTTATGATTAATGTTGAAATCTATATTATCCGGAAAGTCGTTGATCGCTAGGAGGCTTATCCCTATTGTAGAATAAATATTATTTATTTAAATAAATTAATTATTTAATTTATTTATTTAAATAAGATTAGAATTGTTCTAATTGATTTATTCACAACCGGTTTAATATGGAGAACCTAAAGGGTCACACCATAAAAGGAAGAATAATTATTTAAGAAGTTAATGGCATAATCGTAATAATATGTTAAGTATATTTAATTTAATCTATGGTGATAGAATAAATTAAATAGCTTAATATTTATTTTTTAATATTTTAGAAATATTAAATATAAATTAATAAGAGGAGTCTTATTAATATTATTACAATTATTATTATTTTAATTTCTAAAAGAGTTTAGGAATTAATTTAATATAAGTACTCTCATTTATTCCTAATTGGATTAGGAAGGAAAATTAGTTAAAGGAGTTTAATTAATTATCCCTAATAAGATTAGGGAGCTTAATTAATTAAAAGAATTTAATTAATTAAATAAATTCCAATTCCTTAATTGTTAAGGTGGGTTGCCCACATCTATAAATAAGAGGAGTCTTATTATGGGTTGTAGGGGTTGTTGACTTTTTCAACATACGACATAATTCCAATTGTTGGGAGAGTACACCCTTTCTATAGAGATAGAAAACTAGGGTTTAGCCAACCACCCTTCTTCTTGAATTTTCTTCTTCCTTGGTGGATCACCTCTAGAGGCCAAACATATGGGTGGCTAACGTTGATCAAAGGAAGGAACAAAACCCCGGTGGATTCAAGTTGAACGCGAAAGGATTTGGAGGTGAACTTGTACCTGAGGAAGCTCGATCTTCAAGGGTATGATTTTATTCTTTATCTTTTCGTTTAATTAATAATTATGTATAAAGGGTGATCCGGGTATATGGTTTGTAAATAATTTTTAAACTCTGATTTTTCCACGCTTCCGCACTTTTTATGCAATTTGATTGCGTCCATGAATATTACAAACCTAACAGGTTGCCCACATCTATAAATAAGAGGAGTTTTATTATGGTTGTAGGGGTTGTTGACTTTTACAACATACGTGATTCTGGGAGAGTACGCTCTTTTCTATGAGAGATAGAAAAACTAGGGTTTTGCCAAATACTCATCTTCTTGAATCCTTCTTCTTCCTTGGTGGATCACCTCTAGAGACCAAACACTTGGGTGGCTAACGTTGATCAAAGAAAGGAACCAAACCCAGTGGATTCAAGTTGAACGCGAAAAGGATTGGAGGTGAACTTGTACCTGAGGAAGCTCGGATCTTCAAGGGTATGATTCTTGTTCTTTCTTTTTTGTTTAATTAATAATTGCGCATAAAGGATGATCCGGATATATAGTTTGTAAAATTTTAAAACTCTGATTTTTACACGTTTCCGCTTATTTTGTGCAATTTGATTTTGTTCATGAATATTACAAACCTAACAATTGATTCATCGATATACCTTGTTCATGAAGATATTGTAATCAAACTCTTGAATAGTTATTGATCCCTACTTGATTCAACCAGTACTTGGTTGATGAGCGTTCTAAAGATCTAGAATTCCTTTAAAGTTAATTCCTAACCAAACTTCCTTTGGTATTGAACCTGATAATCTAAGATGAGATGAACAACCCTATATCAGGGGATTATTTTAGAGCTACGCAATAACGTTAAAATATTTGCGCAGTACATAGTACAAAGGGCTGATCACCTGGGGTACGAGATGATGGTCCCTACAGTCGTTTAAACTGTTAAAGGTTAAAGTAGAAACACTTGTTAACCTAGGACATAGAAGATGATTATGGTCTTTTACACTATTAAAGGTTAAAGTAGAAATACTTGACAACCTAGAACATAGTTCGTGGTCTTGTGACCCTCAATGCATTCTTTTGATGATTAATATATGTTGTTAACTTAAAATTCATTATTCATTTGACCTCATAGCTTTTGAATTAGAGTTTATTGCTCCGATAAGAGTACTTTACCATTGAAAGCTCAGTTAATTGTCATTCATAGAATGTTATTGTATATTATCCTTCTTGTGGGCAATTGTTTGCTCACTCTTGCACAAAACAATGCAGATGAAGTTAAGAAGTTTGAAGAGCTTTCTACGAACAAGGGCAAGGGAAAAGTTCTTGATTAGAAGATGTTTAATTTATCATTTATTTAGGAAGCTTATGTAATAGATTTGATTATGATTATGTTTTAATATTCCGCTGATAATTGTAATAATAAAGGTTAGATGATCTGGGATTTATTTGAGATTATGTAACCATATAATGGGAGATTTATTGTTTAAACTTTTGAGTTTAATTTTATCCTTTGTTTATGGGTAGTTAGTTATGATTTAATTGAACAATGAACACCAAGTCTGTAGGATTAAAGTACCCGAATTTGGGGGTGTCACAATGAATAGTAACAAATGAATAATAACACGTCATGCAAAGTATCCCGAATGAATAGTTCCCCCGAATGAATAGTACCTGAGTGAATAGTAACAAGTAAATAATAACCCGTCAAGCAAAGTACCCCGAATAAATATTACCCCGAGTGAATAGTAACAAATAAATAGTAACCTGTCATGCAAAGTACCCCGAATAAATAGATATTCATGTATCAAAAATAATTTTGACAGAAAATAAATCACTTTTGTCGTGAATAGTATCCTATGAATAGTACCCTATGAATAGTACCCCTGAGTGAATAATACCCGAGTGAATAGTACCCCATGAATAGTACCCCCGAGTGAATAATACTCGAGTGAATAGTACCACTGAGTGAATAATACCCGAGTGAATAGTACCCGAGTGAAAATATTAAAATTTAATAAAAAAATAATAATACTTAAGCGCAAAACTCAAGGATATTCTACTAATTTCAGGGATTATAGAAGTAATACTTACCATAGTAAGTTTACATTTAAGAATATGAAAAGAAATAACACCCCTTACCATACGAAAATAACATCCCTTACCTTAGTAGAAGACTGGATACTGTAATAGTGAAGTAGCAGAGTACTCTTCTTCTTTCTCTTTGTAGTTTCTATCTCTATAGTTTCTCTTGTGAGTCTTAGTGAATTAGTGAGAATGAAAGAAAAATTAAGCTTCTATTTATAGGAGAATTAACTAAATAGTAACTGATTCATGGACGATCCAGATTGATTTACTATTAAAAGGGACGGTCCATATTTATTTACTATTAAAACCACAATCGACGATCCATATTGATTTACTATGAAAACCACAACCGACTGTCCAGATTGATTTACTATTAAAACCACCACCGACGGTACAGATTGATTTACTATTAAAACCACCACCTGCGGTCCAAATTAATTTACTATTAAAACCACCACCTGCGGTCCAGATTGATTTACTATTAAAACCACCACCGACAGTCCAGATTGATTAACTTATTACACTTTGATACCTCTAAAGTTTTCCAAGTTTGCATTATTCCCCTTTAACTTATGTAATTCACTTATCTTCAATAAACACATTTTTAATATTTCAAAAATTATTCATCATTAGTATTATAACTTACAATATTGACAACCAGATCATTCCCAGGAAAGACGAGGCTTTTCGATAAAGATTTCTCCTTATTGACGCGCAATTAGATGACCCAACCTCTTTTCTCGACAGAACTTTCTAGACATTGTCAATAATGCAAATAATAATATGAATAATTATGTTGTCTTAATTATTGATTTAATAACATAAAATATTACACATGATACTGTGACAATAATTGAATCAATAATATGAGATACTATGAAGTAACTATTATGGCAATTATTAAATAAAACTGAGTGACTTCTTATGTAAGCATTAATAATCAGAGATATTGTGCAATACCGTGTGCTATTGTACAACAACGCGTATTACTGTATTTTTATCACCGGATATTTCAAAAGTTTTATGGTAAAAGTTTTTTCGTTATTTTTATAAAAAAGTTATTTCTATTGCTTTCTATATCTGACAGTTATTCTGTTATGGGGTCCACCAATGATTGTGTCGTCGTACGGATATTCCCTGACCAAACGAATATTTTATGAACACTTACTTTGTAAAATTTTCAAATTTTAACTTTAACTTTAACATTTTATCAATTTAACCATTTACTGATAGAAAAATTGAATACTTTCATTTCATAAAATTCGGTGTCTTACAATCTCCCCTCCTTATGAAATTTCATCACCGAAATTTACGTACCTGGTAGTTTGAAGAGGTAAGAATACCTTGCTGGTCATTTCCTCTATATCATGATTTCTCCATTGCTTATCTCTTGGATTTCAGATATTGTTCTAGAATACAGCTTCAAAACAATGGTTAATTGACATATCATAATTTGTCAACTTATTAAGTTAGAAAATTCAACTTAGGTAGGACACACACTAGCGAAGGATATTACTCATCTCTCCCCTCCTAGTTCTAACCTCAGATCTCTGCCAGAGACCATATCCCTAAGCTTTGATACCATTTTTGACGCCCCCACATGCTACTGAATTAAAATACAAACTTCATTTATACAACTGTTAAACTGTCGTGCAAAATATGACAACACATAAGATGTGAGTTTCAATAGAAATAACAATACTCACACTCCAAACCAATGATACTCTACATAAAGGTACAGTCGATAATTGTTTTAGGAATTAAAATCTTTGGAAAATTCTCAAGGAATCCTTCATACATGGGAGGCCATGCATCTAAGTTATAATAGATATCATAGGACTTGAGCATTACCCTTAGTTGACCTAATAGACCCCAAAGAAGAACGAGAAGATTACTATCATGTTCATTCCAATGGTGTGTATCTTCTTGCCATATAATTACCTCCATTGTCTCAAACTGATGATTATACTCCAATCGTACTCCAAGATTATAGAGATAATGCTCATAGATATAGTCAGTAAGTGGATGTACACAACCATATCTTATGATAACACGGGTTTATATGTGGTCAGACATCATGTATGATAGTGGAAACACACCCTTAAAGCTCTTAGTACACTTCTGTCCTTCTCATTCTAATGGGGGTGCATTTTTGACGCTTTCATAGTCGGGTCCTCCTCACCCTATTGTTGTTCGCCAAAATCAATTATTAAATGACGTAAAAAATACATCACACATATCTTAAGTCCTAAATACTATTATATATTGTCATACTCTTTTATAATGTATTGAGAAACTTCCACAGTCTCGAACCATCACACTATTCCCCTATTATCCCCGCTCGACCTAGCTACACTCTTACTACTTTAAAGGAATTGTGAAGGAAAAGGGTGAGCTCAAATATCTCAGTAAAAAATATTATGACTAAGATAATGTAGAACAATTATCCTTTGTCCTCAACACGAAAAAATCTGATAGAATATAATAGGCAATAATTTTTTGATCAGCAACTGCAGCGGAACCAGCAACCCATTTGAAGAGTCAAGTAGAACATAATTTTTACTATCTCTTCAAAATTAAAAGTCCATCACTAATATTTCATCCCTGTAATACCCATCAACAGTTCTTTGTTGTGCCCAAGACAAAGAGAACTTTCAACACCTGTCTTCACCTGAAACACCAAAGATTATAGTTAAATTCAAAATTCATATTTATAATCATGTAAATCAACATTCCATCTTTGCACTATGGGCCAAAGACATACAACTGTAAAACCAATAATTAACAGTCCATCTTTGTAGGTAAGCCAAAGATATACATCTGTAAAACCAATAATCAACAGTCCATCTTTACACGTAAGCCAAAGATGACTTTTATCACATCATTTGTCTATAACATTATAGGTCATGATTATACCAATACACAATTCTTGGTCATAATCATACCAATCAACAGTCCATTTATGCACTGCGGGTAAAAGATGACTTTTACCACATCATTTGTCTATAACATTACATGTCATTATTATACCAATACACAATTCTTGGTCATAATGGTAAGAACCATGAATTTCATGAATAAATAATTATTTAATAAAATAAGAAAATGAATATCTATTTGAATATAAATATTGTTGTGTTGTAAGATGAGTAGTGCAATTGGTGTAAATTGAATTTATATAAGAATTGAGAAGTGTGGAATTGATGATGAGAATTGTAAAATGCCTTGTGTGGCATAATGAGGAATGTGGAAATTCACTAAATGAATTAAAAGAGAAATAATTTATTAAGAGGAAGATTAATTATGTGTAGTTATATGATTCCATATAAGGAATGAATAAACTCTTTAATTAGTAATATCACCAATATGGAAGTTAATTTATATCACGTAAAACTAGTGTGGTGATAGAGGTTAGAACTGGCTTAGAGCTAAACCAGTTTAGCACTGCCAGGGACCAACGCAGTTGTGTCCTCCTCAAAGAAGATAAATCAAGCGCAATTACGCCAAAGGGCGCCAATGGAAAGGTTGGTTTTTACTATTGAAATGAAATAGAACATTATTGTAAGGTGTGACATTATTAAAAGCATATGATAAAAATACATATTAATGACATGAAGTACGAATTAATACAATTTGTAAAACCCAAGAATTTCCACGTGTTATTAAATGAATATATAAATGGAAATAAATTTTACGTGAATAAATGTGAGACCCCTAATTTTATGAAATAAAAGTATTCAATTTTTCTATTTTGGTGAATAGTTAAATTGATAAAAGTTTAAAGTTAAGGGTGACATTTGAATATTTTTCAAAGTAAGTGATGATGAAGTTTTATTTTATTAGTATTATTAATGTAATAAAATAGAAAAGCATTTTATATAAAATAGAATACTTTTATAAAGTTATTCGTTTTATTAGATTATAAATAGAATATATTACATTTTATTGTAAACCAATCTGGACCGTCCGTTTAAAAGTAAATTAATCTGGATCGTTTATGGATTGGTTACTATTCAGTCTATTCTTCTATAAATAAAAGCTCATTCCTTCATTATTTCTTATGAATTCACTGAAACTCTAGAGAGAGAAACTATAGAGAGAATTCTTCTTCTATAATCTTGAGCGTATTTCTTTAGCGTTTAAGAAAGCTTTGAGCGCAGTGAAAGTTTCTTCAAGTATATCTCTGCCCTACCGTCAGAGTACTCTTCTTTATAAGGTAAGGGATATTATTTGTTGTACTTGTAAGGGGTATTATTTCTTTTGTATTCATGAAGAGAACTTCTATTGTTCCATTCTTTATTATTCTGTTGCAATAACCTGTATACGCGGACTACCCTATACTTGGTGAAATTCTTCTATTCCATTCCTTATTATTACATTGGAATAACTTTGTCTATCGCGGCAAGTACCGCATGCATGGTGATTTCATTGTTATTCCATTCTTTAATATTTTGTTGAACATCCTATCGGTTAAATTTTGCCTCGACTTCGTTCTCGTTATTTATTATTACGTTAGAATAACTCGTCTATGCAAAGTACCGCATGCATGGTGATTTCTTTTGTTATTCCATTCTTTATTATTCTCGTGAAACATCCTCATTGGTGCAAATTTCGCTTTGACTGGTTTCGCTTCTTTATTATTCTCATTTAATATCCTATTTGTGCGTTCACGCGGACACAGTTCCATTATTTATTATTCTGTTGGGAATAACCTATCTGTGTAGTCTATCGCACGCATGGTAAATCCTTTTGTTATTCCATTCTTTATTATTCTCTTGGAATAACCTGTCTATGTAGATTACCACATGCATGGTGAATGATCCTTTATATTCATTCCTTATTAAATTGTGGAAATGATCTGGTTACGTTGATTATGATGAGAGTCATAATAAAAGCATTGGACTGATGAAAATCATGGGTATATGAAGTATTAGTAAGTTTTATGATGAGTTATATTGGTTATTATATGAAAACATGAAAGTTTCTTAGAAATCATAAAGGGTTGAAAAATTAGATTTTGGTGAAAATGGAACATGAAATTCAATTGACCATATCTCCTATTATATTTTGAATTTTTAAGTGTGGTCAAGTTCTAGAGTTAGATCTATGAGTTTCCTAACTTATCCAAGTGGAATCACTGGAAAAGGTGTTGTAGATTTTTGTGTGGACTGATTTTAGCAAAGCACGAAAAAGTGAAAAATGGGAAAATAGCTACTGCCAGAAATTTTAAAAGGGCATTTTCAGCCACTTAATTTGTGAGAAAAGTTTTGGCCTTTTGGGACATAAAAGTATATGGTATAAAGTACATCCTGTCCAAAAATGAGCTAATTCTGACTTAAAATTAGCAAGTTATGACCATTTCAATATTTAGGTTTTTCTGACGAAAAACTCTATAACCAGAGTTTTATAACTCCGATGACCATGAAATTTAAACTGGAAGCTCATGTTAACATGTGTAAGATCCTGCCAAGATTTGGGAATTTCTGGAGTTAAACTTGAGGTAGCTAATTTCTTAAGGAATTAATTTTTGAAAAATAGTAAATGAATTTTAAAAATTCCGAGAAAAATGTATCTTCATTATGGGACTATATTCTGCTAAATCCCAGAAAAGAAATATTTTTGGGACTGATTTGATATTTTTCATGAAAATGGTTTAGTTACGAACATATGAGTTAAATATGTTATGTGAAGTAACAAAGTTGAAAAATAGGATTTTATGACTTGAAAATCCTATATAAGTTATGTGCATATTTTTGATGAGGGATTTAATCATTGGTGATGAAATCTTATGAGTATGACATTTTTGAATGATTAAATTCATTATTTGGTAAAGTGTAAACAATTGAAATAAATTGTTTATAAGTTTAAGAAGTGATTAAAATATTGTTATGATATTAATAATATTAGATTATGAGTGATTGATAATATTTGGATAAATTTAAAGTCTTTAATATTTATCCTTGTTTTCATTTGATTAATACTTATATCTTTGTCATCATCCTCATGTATATATTATGTTGAAAGTCATCTACGTGGCTTCAGAAGGTGCATAGATGGACTTGGTATGATTATGACTAGGGATTATTCGGTATAATCATGACCGTAATGTTACAAATGATGTGGAAAAAAGTCCTCATTGGTAGTAGTGCATTGATGGATAGTTTTTGTATGATTATGGCTATGGATTCTCTTGGCCAAGGGTGCAAAGATGAATTATTTTATGGCATGATCGGGGATTTGGTTGATGAAAACACGATTATCTTTGGCCCGTAGTGCATGGATAATTCGTGGTCGTGATACTAAAATAATATCCTTGGCCTATAGTGCAGGGATGAATTGATGATGTGGATTAATTATTGAGTAGAGTCTCAAAGAATGAAATATTAATTCATGGATGTGATAATAATGAATATCCTTGGTAGTAGTGCATGGATAATTCATGGATGTGATATTAGCGAATATCCTTGGCAGTAGTAGTGCATGGGTGATTCGATGATGTGGATTATTTATTAAGGTAGTCTCTCGTGATAAAATATTGATAATAAACTTTTAAATTAAGTAGAAGATAGTAGATATCATGATCTACTTGACTCTTCTAAAATACTGAGTTGTATGTCTTTGGCATGTAGTGCAAAGATGAATTGTTAATGAATATCTTTGGCCATAGTGCAAAGATGAATTTATTAAATATGATTATGAAAGGAGGATTGTGATTTGGTATAACCATGATTTTTTGATGTTTCGTGAAGATAGGTGATGAATATTATCTTCGTCCTGGGTGCGAAAAGGAATTCAGAATCACAATTATGATTATGAGTTATTCATATGATTGTGGACAAGAATTGTTGATTGATGTTACAGGGATAAAACATTATTGGTGGACTTTTAACATGGAGAAGATAATAGACCTGATGGTTTATTTGACTCTTTTAATGGATTGCTCGTTCCGCTGCAACTATGGTTGAAAAGTTTTATCATCTACCATATGTTCTAAATCTCTGATTTATTATTGACAAAAGCTATTGATAATTTAATTATCTTTAGTTATGATAATCTTTATTGGGCTAGTTGTGATCATTCTTTTACTTCACAATTCCTTTCAGGTAATAAGAGTGCAGCTGGGTCGAGCGGGGATAACAGGGGAATAGAACGGTGGACTATAGCTGTTGAGGTTCTCCCTAAATAGTATGGAAATAATTTTATTGAGAACTTTAGATAAGTGTGTCATATTGTAAACGTCATTTGATATTTAATTTTGGTGAACCGAATAGGATGAGGTGAACCCAACTTTGGAAGAGTGTTTTGTCACTATCATACAAGATGTCTAATGACATACAACCTCATGTTATCATAAGACAGGGTTGTGCACATCCACTTCTTCGAGTATATATCTACTGAGCACTACCTATATGATCTTGGAGTTTATTTAAAATATAATTTTCACTTGGAGACAGTGGAGATAGTATAATTCAAGGAGAAGACTCACCATTGGAAGGAACATGATAGTAATCTTCTCATTTTTCTTTGGGGTCTATTGGGTCAACCAAGGATAATTCTCTGGACATATGATATCTATCATAACTTAGATTCATGGCCTCCTATGTACGAAGGTTTCCTTGAGCACTTCCCAAAGATTTTAATTTCTAAAACAGTTTTTGACTGTACTTTTATGCAACGTACCATTGTAAGGTTGTGGTTGAGGCACCATGAGAGTTACATACATTTGTATTAAAACTCACAGTATACTTGTCGTCGTATTTTGCATGACAGCTGTATAAATGAAGTTGTCAGTAGTGTATTTTCTAGCGACCCAAGATGGGTGATGTATACCTATTTTGGGGGCGTCACAATAAAAGTGTTATTATTTTGTGAGTTGGTTAATTCATTTGATTCGTATTAGATCAATGTGTATTAAGATGTGAAAAGTGACAATGAGGATTGTGAACTGCCTTGTGCGGCATAATGTGAAACGAAGAAATCTGTTAAACAAATTAAAACGAGAGTTAAGCAGATTAATCGTGTTGATCAGGTGATTTCATATAAGTAATCAATACACTCGTAGACTCGTAGTAACACCCTTGTGGATATTAATTCATGTCATGTAAGACGAGTATGACGATAGAGGTTGACACTAGCTTAAGCTAAACTAGTCTTAGCATTTGTCGAGAACGCAGACAAATTTGTACTCGGTCCAAAGAAGATAAATCGCACAATTAGCCATGGTCGATTGGAGAAAAATTAATTCTTCTACCTTGGGAAATTAAATAAACAATTATGTGGCGTGTCTGACATTAATAAACCATGAAATAAAGTGTGCAATTAAGTAATATTAATTGTTAATTGTTATATTAATTAATTGTTAATAGTTGTGGTAAAATATTGAATTCTTAGTAATTAACTAATAATTTGTGATTACTATTATTTGCAATATATTATAAAGATGAATAATGATTATGGAAATCCATAATTACATTAATCAATGATTGGATTAATTAATATTGGTGTTAATTAATCAAGGAAGTGCATGATTTATTTAACATAAATAAGTAAGTTAGTAATATAATAATATTATATTGACAATTATGTGCAAATAAGTAATAACACAACTATATTATATAGTGTAGTGTGACATTGTGTGACTATATATTAAGTTCTATGAAACTATATTATATTAAGTGGTAATTAATCAAGGAAGGAATAAATTTATTTATTTAACATAAATAAATAAGTTATTAATATAATAAGGTTATAATATGGTTATATGAGTTGTAGGGATAATTATGGAACTACCCGAACAATAATATCTGACTGCATTATTTTATTACGTATATTTAATGTACATGGACTATATGATGTGAGTGTATAATTTATCCCTAAAATTCCTAATATGGTAACAATTGTACATTAAGATTTCATTGTGGGAAATTAAGTTGACCAAACCAAGCCTAGATATCAAGAATGCTGGGATTTTCTCTCTTGTCCCATAATAAGTGTCACCAAGTACAATGAACAGTAACTTGAAGCTATTTACGTAAACTTTCTAGCTGCTAAATCATAGGAGGTCATTGCTAAGCTAAGTGGCTGGTAAGGGTTGTTAAACTACTCTTCATGAACCTATGTGTCTTGCCATTGCACCATGGGCTCCAAAATTGTGTAAAGCCAATGACTAGTCCATGCTTTCTCTATAAATTAAGCTTGAGTTCAGTTTTTTGTGTTGCTAAGAGTTGTTTAAGTAGAGAGTTCTAAGTTGCTGAGCATTGTAAAAACCCATTCAGTGTGTAGGAAGTTCAAGTTAAGCTTAAGAAGGTAAAATTTCTATTTATGTTCTTGAGATGGATTTTTGTTTGATTCTTGTAATTCCTTGAAATTCTATGTCAAGCGTGATGAATTAACATGTTAAGATGTGTTTAGGAAGTTTGCTAGCATGTATAAACACTTTAGTAAAAGTTTGAAGCTTGCTTGAA